>ML777569.1:973827-986763 GCA_009831015.1 Picea engelmannii
ATGTCTATAATATCATCAGTCTATGATCTAAGTATGGAAATGCCTACCTCAATATTGGTATATATGATATTTTGCAGATGCTTGGTTGTTCGCAGGTTTTCGATTAGGTGTGCTCCTTGTTCCCGACACACACATGCAGCTTACAAAGTATATCGGTTGTCACTGGTTCCAACCTCATTCTTTGGGGGGCATTATGTTACCCATGATTTTGGTAATCATGATGATGTATTGATGATGGTGTACTCAGGCTCTTCATTGGAACTTTCTCCTAAGAAAAAGTTACCTTCATCTTTTTCCAGAAATCACATTTTTGAGGAATGTTCGGAGGCTGCTAGTATATTTGCCTGTGAGAATGCATGATTCTCACAGGCTACCTTAAGCCAGAGTGCGAGAAGTTCACACTGTGTCTAACTGCTATGGTGCAAACTCTTTCTAAAGCAAGGGAAAAGCTGAATTCTCAAAGTTTCTAGAAGGGAATCTTCTATAAGGATGAGATGGCATTCGAATGGTTATCCTAGTACTGGATTCCCTGATATTTTGGGATCATTCTTATCCAAGTAACCAATTCATTCTCTCCTATATATTGAGTGAATTCTCATGGAAAAAGTTAGAAGAAAACAAGGTTAAGCAAGATTCATTGGAGAATTAGTGAAAGACTGTGTGAAGGATTGATGCTACAATAGCCAAGAACTCTAGCAAGTTTATCAAAGGTGGTTGATCTTCTTCATGCAAGTGAGCAAGTGTGTATGTCGGAGCCAAGGGCCATAGAAAGGAAGATTGCAACATCAAGGCTCAGGTTGTAATATTTACTTTCCATCAATATGATACAGTAATATGTCCCTTTCCCATAAAGCTAATTCCACTTTATTGTATAACTCCTTGATCATATACATAGATTCACTGTTGAATAGATTGTGCTTTCTTCACTTCGGTTGGTTTGTATTGTTTTGTTCTTGACTATACGAGAGCACTGGAGTGAAGCGGGAGAAACAAAGACCATAGGAAGCGATCATAAGGTATGTACTTTTTTTTTGCCTCCTAGTTCATTCAATAGTCAAAATCTAGGGAAAGAGTATTATTCTGTCTTGCTTTGTTTTAGATCCAGGTGGGTCTAGGGAGATCGGTTTGTGTCCGCACTTACGGATTTATCCAATAATAGTCGTGTGTCTTCTCTTTTCTGTCCTATTCCTTTTGTCATAAGAAAATTCTTATCAGTATGGGTCTCTAGGAAAAAATACCCTCTGTGCTACTTTAGGCTGACAGTTTTATGTCTCCTCGGCCAAACCCTCCATGCTTCCATTTAAGGAGGTAGTCGATTTTTCAACCACCGATCCTTCTTTCATTAACATATTTCTCCTTAGGATCAGAATGAGGCCTAATGCCTAGTTTGTTGCCACCATTGCTCTCGGATTGGGCCCTAGATGAGGATGTGATTGTAGAAGTTTCCAACGGCGGTTTAGATCCACACCGCTCCGACCCCCGCAATACACCACCAACTGCCACATACCTCTTTATCTATACCATTGTTTTGATTTTGTTACCACTCTAAGATTTTAACGTTCGAGCAGTTTATGTCCCCGCAGTGAATTGTGGTCATCGATCGTATCGCAATCCGCGATCTGGGAAGTCCCTTCTTTTGTTGCCATGCGCTTCTCTCGAATGGACCCTACAGCAGCATGTGATTGCGAAAGTTGTCAAGGGTGGTTTGGGTCCACATCGCTTCGACGCCCACAATCCATCACCAACTTCCATGTAGCTCTTCCATTATACCATGGTTTTGATTGCGAGACTGCTCTATAATTTCAACATTCAAGCATGTTTTGTCCCCATAATGAAGTGTCGTCGTCGATCTGTTGCAATCTTTGATCTAGGTAACCCTGCTATTTTAGTACCCCCACTAAAATTTATCTATTTTCCAACTTCAGAATCCTTTTAATCGTGTTTAGATATGGAGCCAATTTTGGCGTTTGAGAGCTTTGATTTCCAAGCAAGAATATATCTCGGAGGACGATCTCCTGAATCTAATGTGGTGGCCTGACGTCATTGTGTGGTCACAACTACTTATGAATGAGTGCCATGTGTCTTCGGTACTTCGACACTTCGGGCTTCAGGAGTTTTGGATTGAAAATCATGAAAAAATCTCGTAGTGGTACGGGCCCGGAGTGACATGGTAGTCTGAAATGAATGTTATGCATCCTCAGTAGATAATTTCCATGTGTTGAATTGAAAAACACCCGTGGAGTGGTAGGGCCTGAAGCAACGTGTCATCCTGACGTCACTTCAGGACTTTGACTCTTCGGGACTTTGGGATGCTTGGATGGAAATATATTGAAGTAAATTTCTCCTGGTTGACATGCCAGCCTCTCCTTACTTTGACTTTTCAAACTTCAGGAGATTTTGCACACAAGCATGAATATCTCCTGAAGTGACTTTCTACCGATTGACATGGCAGCCACTTGATACTTCGGGACTTCAAGACTTCGACACTTCAGGATGTTTGGATGGAAATCTCCCGAAGTACCATTCTCCCGGTTGACGTTGCAAGCTCTCGTTACTTCGGTGCTTCGGGCTTTGGGAGATTTTGAATGTGGGCATGAATATCTCCCGAAGTGACTTTCTCTCAGTTGACGTGGCAGTCTCTCATTACTTCGGGACTTTGGGAGTTCAACACTTAGGGGCTTTTATCTAGTCGTTAATCCTTACATGACTTTGAAACTCTGAATGCACAAGAGTCACTAATATGAACTGCACATGGGATCTCCACCGTTGAAAATTGAACCTGTCTGTTTTCTTGTATTTCAAGCCTGAAATGGACTACTCTGAATGTTTGATTTTGCTCATAGTTTTTCCCTGTGCATACAACATACTTGATCATCCTATATTTATCAACCAGAAGAGGAAAAACTTATAGGAAGGTATGAAAAAAAGAGAGAGACAATGCATAGGTGTAGACCTAGGTCTTAACAACAACTATGTATAACCCATGACAATTTTATGTGATAAAATTTCGCTTCATAGGGGATGGCATGCTCCCTGTGAGCTGCCAAGAATAAGAAGCTTCAGTGTCTTATCCTAAGTTTATGGGGTTACGTATTCAAATACTAAAAGAAAATGGAAAACTGAAAATCTTGCACATGTGCTTATTTATATACAAGACCCTACTCTAACTGACCTTTAGAATGCTCAGGTGAAAACAAACTTCCACTATATCCACCCAAACTGTTTGATAACATAATTCTTCTTTTCACTGCAAATGATAAATAAAAGGTAAGAGAAGTATGACAGTAGAATGAAAACATATTTTGGAACACTGACAATGCCTCCAAATGATGATAATATGATTAAATTTGCAAGCTCCAATGCTTTGGGAAAGTTTTGTTATCACATGAAGTTGTCTAGGGTCACGGTTGACATCCATGAGTGTAGGTGAGTGGGAAAGTGTAGTGTGTAGTGGTCAATATCCTCTATGCAGTTCGATGTAGCGCTATCTCCAAGAACAATTGGAAGGATTCCAAAGTTGGAAGGAAGATAAATCTTTGGCGGGTGCGCTACAATGGTCGGCGCGCCCAGATCTCAGATTCCATTCAGATCAATGGCCTCAAATCATTTTGGGTCTGCAACATGCTCAAGCGTTAAAATGCCTTGAGTGGGCTGAAATCCTAACCACGGTTTTGTGGGGTGGCTACATGGCGAGAAGCGGTGCATTTCAGGCCCAAAAGTGGTGTGGGCCTAAACCGCTCCTCACAGCCCTGAAATCACATACGCATATGATGTCTTATCCAACAACAACATGTGGTATCCCACTAGTATTCAGGTCGCTTCTCCAATCTCGAGGAGGATTCAGTTAATGAAAAAGGACCGGTAGTTGAAACCTCAGCTCGGTCCATAAGTAGGAATCTCAAAATCTATGGTCGAGGAGAAAAAAATGTCATCCCAAGGTACCAACTAGATGGTTTCTTCTTACATGCCCATACTGATATGAGTTTGCGTCTCACAGGAGGAGACACGTACAGTTTGACAAAAGGAGGCACAGATGAAAGACTTTGAATGGAATGGCTAGATCACACTCTTGGCAGTTGTGATTTGATTTGATTATAAATAGATCATTTCAAGATTTTTTTAAGGTTGTTGAATGGTTTATCAAAGCTCCCTATTTTGTAATATTTTGATAACAGAATTGTTCTCAGGTTTTGTATGAGATCTGAGAATTTCACATTAATATAAGTCAACTTCTTTCATCATCTTGTTTAATCTGTGTTGAAACACTCGTGCATGGAGGATCCATATGAGGGTTGTAGTTTTATTGTAATGCAGGTTTAATTATAATGTTGACGTGACTTGTTTCAATATTTTCTTTGTTTCCTTGTTTCCTCTTGTGCTGAAATGCTCATGCATGGAATATCTAGACGGATTGTTGTAGTTTCATGGTAATGGAGGTTTGATTATTATGTCATTGTGATATATTTCAGTGTTTGAAACTTGACTTCAAGAGTGCTATTGTTCCTGAGTTTTTCTTCACCAAGCTGCTTGAAAGTCGGATGCTCACGGAAGACTTGTTCACCTTTCTCACTAAGTCTTCCTTCTGCACACCTTTAACCTTAAACCACTAACTGAAGTTAATGAGGACCTCATTTCCCTGTTCATTGCTTGTCCATTTTCTGTGCTAAAACATTCTTGTTCTGAGTTATGTCCATTTGACCTCCACTCATAAAATCACATCCACCAAACATTTTGATGGGTACTAGGCTTATCCTCTTGCAGTCTGAAGAATACTCTCAGTGCTAAGAAGTTCAAATCCATATATAACCCCATAGGGTCATAAAAATTATAATAATGCATGCTAAACTGGTAAAAAGTTACCTCCTTTATTTAACCATTGCTCACATGTTGTTTGATGTTCTTAGCGTCTACATGTGGATAAAGGATTGATGCATGCTTGCTAATCCCAGGTGATATCTACTCATTTATAAGTGTTGGACATGAGATAAGATGCACATTTATCTCTTCATTTTCTCCTCCATCGCTCTCCCAAGGATCAAATTCATAATTATCATATATAGGAACCATGCTACGAGGTTCCAAAGAAGCTATGAAAAAACACTGCTCTTCCTCATCTTCGTTGGGATATTCATCAAAGATTGGTTGTTCTTGGTCAGTATTTGAAACAATGTCTTCACCATAAGAAGATTTTCTAAAGACATATGTTTCAAGAACATACATATCCTCTAGATTTTCTTCATAAGAGCACCAAACAAAATCTGCCTTCAATTCAGAAAAGCTAGGAAAAAATAGAGAGGAATCTTCCCTAGTTCTTTTTAACTAACTTATCATTTATCTCAGCTTCATAGTCATGAGAAATATCTATTGATGTATACATTTTCTCTTCGACATCAGAATCTTAAAAAGAGACATGTTGATCTTCATAAACATTTAAAACAACGTATACATTTGTTATGATGCCACATGTTTATATGTTATTTCTATCATAATGAATATCATTCAACACCTCTTGATATTCATGACAAATGCTTTCTTCCACAATAAATGCTTCATCACAAATCTAGTTTTCATGACTAGCCGAATATTTATGAATCAAAGAAAACTCATCACAACAGTTTTCATAAAGATACTCAGCTGAAAAATACTCTTTACAAAACGAATTGAAAGATGCATGAAAACCTATCAAAGAGTTGATTCTTGTAATGGTAAGAGATCGACACCAATCACGAGAAATCCCCTCTAATGAATACCTGAAAATATTAATCTGAACATCTTCATGCACGATATTAATTTGATGAATAAAATCATGAAAATCCATCAAATGTTCATCTCGTACCTTCCACTCTTCTCCTCGAAATTTGGGAAGGCTACTTTTCGATTCATCTCTACTCAAGTCTAGATTACGGAAACCAACTATTTTTGAAAAAACACAGAAAGAATACCTCGGAGCTTAAATCTTGTCCATTTCAAATCTTGTTTTTCCTCGGCAGTTACGCCATTAATGTTGTCACTCCAAGAGTCACCCCCAGACTACAAATGGGAGTAATCTTGGTAACATACAAATTGATTTTATTTTTGTTTGAGATCAGGGATCAAAAAGACTTTAAAGAAAGGAAAAGACAACACATCTCACTACAGATCAGTGATGGACCATTGGGCTATGGAGTCATAAACATACTTCTCATTGAAGGCATTTAAGCTCCCTATCAGAAAAAAGATTTGTATAATGATGAAGAGAATAATAAGAGAATTAACATAAATACGAATATTCGCTAAGCAGAGATCCTCTCTGCAAAGAGAATTTAAATGTGTTTGAATAGTAAACAATGATAAATAGGGAAGCTTACTTCAGATCCTCTACTGCATCAAGAATATATCAATCAGAGGAAAATTTTAATCCTTAAAATCAACAACACGTTCAAACAAGATGAATAATAGAACATATAAGAGAAATCTGATGAAACAACTAATATGAGTCTTCAATAACATACAATTTACAACCATATGTCCCTCTGTCTTACAAACTGAAATATATAGTCATTCCATTTCTCAAAACCCCCTCAAGTCTTGGGCCGAACCCCCCCCCCCTTACTTATATCATTCATCATATGTATTTATAATCAAAATATAATACAACAGCTAGGAGTGTGAGTTTCCCTTCCTATTCTAGGATTCTCCACAAAAAACTATAAGTCTAACATCTGTACCAACAGATCTAAAAAACTGTTAAAATCAAGGAGCTCGTTGGCAACCAAAAATAAATGAAAAGTATTGTTTCTTAGGAGCCTATTCACCAGTGTCATGTGTCTTCTCTTGTATTTCATATTCCTTCAGTCATAAGGAAACTCTTATCAGTATGGGTCTCCAGGAAAAACCGCCCTCTGTGGTACTTTGGGCTGATAGTTTTTTGGCTCCTTGGCCAGACCCTCCATGCTTCCATATAAGGGGGTAGTCAATTGTTCAACCATCGGTCCTTATTTCATTAATTGATTTCTCCTTGGGATCAAGACGAGGCCTAACACCTATTTTGTTTCCATGTGCTACTCTCGGATTGGGCCTTATATAACCATGTGATTGCGGAAGTTGACAAGGGAGGTTTGGATCCACACCACTCCAACCCCCAGAATCCTCCACCAACTTCCACGTACCTCTTTAGCTATACCATAGTTTCGATTGCGGGACCTCTCTAATATTTTAGCGTTCGATCCCTTTTTGTCCCCGCAATGAAGTGTGGTCGTCGATATTGTCACAATCCATGATCTGGGAAGGCCCTTCTTTTGTTGCCATGCGCTGCTCTGGGATGGAACCTACATCATCATGTGATTGCAAAAGTTGTCAAGGGAGGTTTGGTTCCACACAGGTTCAACCCCCACAATCCACCACCAACTGCTACATACCTCTTCTGCTATACCATGGTTTCGATTGTGGGACCGCTCTAGAATTTTAACATTCGAGTATGTTCCATCCCCACAATGAAGCATGGTCGTCGATCTATTGCAATCTGTGATCTTAGTAACCCTTCTATTTTAGCGCCCCCGCTAAAATTTATCCATTTGCCAACTCTAGAATCCTTTTAACGATGTTTACAAATGGAGCAAATTTTGGTGTTTGGGAGCTTTGAATGTTGAGCAAGAATATCTCCCTGAGGACGATCTCCTGAATATAACATGGTAACCTAACGTCATTGTGTTGAAACAACTATAGATGGATGAGCACCATGTGTCTTCGATACTTTGACACTTCAAGCTTCGGGAGTTTTGGATTACAAAGCATGAAAAACTCCTGGAGTGGTACGGGTCCAAAGTGACATGGTAGTCTAAAATGAATTATATGTGTCCTCGGTGGATAAGTGCCATGTGTTGAATTGAAAAACACCAGTGGAGTGCTAGGGCTTGAAGCAACATGTTAGTCTAACGTCACTTCAGGACTTCGGCTCTTCGGGACTTCAGGATGCTTGGATGGAAATATTAAGTGCCATGTGTTGAATTGAAAAACACCAGTGGAGTGGTAGGGCTTGAAGCAACATGTTAGTCTAACATCACTTCAGGACTTTGGCTCTTCGGGACTTTGGGATGCTTGGATGGAAATATCATGAAGTAACTTTCTCCCGGTTGACATGGAAACCTCTCGTTACTTCGTTTCTTCGGGCTTTGGGAGATTTTGAACACGGGCATGAATATCTCCCGAAGTGACTCTGTCCTGGTTTATGTGGCACACTCTCATTAATTTAGCACTTCGAGGCTTCAGGATGTTTGGATGGATATATCTTGAAGTATATTTCTCCCGGTTGACCTGGCAACCTCTCATTACTTCGGCACTTTGGGCTTCGATATTTTTTGAACGTGGGCATGAATATCTCCCGAAGTGACCTTCTCCGAGTTGACCTGGCAGTCTCTCATTACTTCAGGACTTCGACACTTTGGGGCTTATGTCTGATCATTAATCCTTGAACGACTTTGAAATTTTGAATGCACGAGAGCCTTTAATATGAACTACACATGGGATATCCACTCTTCAAAATTGAACTTGTCTATTTGCTTGTATTTCAAGCCTAAAATGGACTGCTTTGAATGATGCATTTTGCTCATAGTTTTTCCCTGTGCATACAACATAGTTAATCTCAATCTTGCTAAATTTATCAACCAGAAGAGGAAAAACTTATAGGAAGGTATGAAGAAAAGAGAGAGACACGAAAGAGGTGTAGACCTAGGTATTAACAACAACTACGTATGACCCATGAAAAATTTATGTGATAACATATTGTGACTTAGATTTTGGCTTCTTCAACTATTTTAATAATTCTTGTAGAATTTATGTCAATGCGCTCTCTTCACCTGCTAGTGTAGTACCCTTCAATTTCATGTACTAGACCAATGTATGGCCTCTAATCATTGTTTCCAACTGGGCAATCTTCTTGTCCTCATCCTAGACATTCTTAGCACCCCAAATTGCCTCACATACAAATAAATGTTGTTGGGGTTCTCTGACCCAACTCGCTGGAACTCAGGAATTCTCAATGTATTATCTAACCCTACCATGGTGTTTTCCATAATACCACCCTTCGATGTTGTTGGTTGATTCTGATTCGACACACTCCTTACATTTCTCTAACTACCACTATTTTGACTTCCTCTGCTAACTACAAGTGATTTTGACAAATATTAAAATGTTATCTAGATCCAGGTGACACACACGGGGTCATGAGTTCCATGCAGGATTCAGTCTCAATAGGAATTAATGACTCTTCTATTATAGAACTTAACTAAGGATCCTATCCCTCTCCTTTTGTGCCTGGTATTTCAACGATCTGAACTATTGTGCAAGGTTCTCTCCTCTCATACTCACTGCGCGACTCCTCTTTATCAACCCCAAATTTCAACCTCTTGTATTTTCTTCCACTATAGAGTATGCCAAATTTGTCTTCTTCTTCTAATACACCTTCTTCATTTATCTACATCTGCATTCCCTCCATTCCTTACTCAATTCTTTCTTCATTCCTTCCTACCTTCAGATTATCCCCTGGTCAACCCCCACTTCCCCTATGTGCACGAGTCCCCCTAGAAATCAGATTCCATCGTCATTACATGTTTGTTTCACAGAAACATATTTATCCATGTACCCAATGCATGCAAAAACATTCCACATGGACCCTTGAAGAAATAACTTTCTCTCACACTATATGACTTGGTACAATTTACTGCAAATTCTGTAATATAACCCCCATGTATGTTATTCAATGAGAAATCAACTGCGCGAGAAGTAATATTTATTACAAAATTCAATTTTTCTTTCCAAATCAGGGGTCGAGTGCTCGAAGTTATAGCTTGGTGTCTTCTAGTATTCTCCACTAACCTTTCTAACCATTTATCTAAAATATTAAAAAATTCACCAAAAAAAATATCTTGTAGATCTATGTACACATACCTTTGCAACCATAGTTTATCCAAGGGTTTGTATTCTCTCCTTTGTAAAATTTCCTCTACTTCCTTTCTATCCATTCAAGGATATCTTTCTTAGTCGACCTCCAAAACATTCCCTCAATTACATATTTTGGGTCCTCATAACGAGACCATTTGTCGACACATAGTCTAAGACCCTAGGTCAAATTTCTTTAACCAACAAAACCCCTTTAGACATAGACACTTTCAGCATCACCTACATGAAAGTGAATTCTTACCCGAGACATCTACTAGGCCTGGAAGAAGCATGTTTTTGTAGGTATGAATGGATTTGAGGCTATCAGTATAACTGATACTACTTATTCACCCTATGCGTATTTACCCTATTCGCCATCCTTTTATCATTCAAGAAACCCTATGCATGACTTTCACTAATTAACAATTCATTACTTTTACCACAAAAGCTCCGTGCCATTAGAAATTCTAAGATTTATTCAATACCTTAAACCTTAGTGTGAAGAACAATATAGCATAGATTACGACATAACCAACCCATTGAATCATTCATTATTATTGCGCATCAACCATGTTTTAACCATATTTATACTAATCATACATAAACATAACATCCATGAATAATCACATCAAAAAGTACATGAAACACAATATTTAAACGTGGTTCACCCAATCCTTGGGCTACATCCACAACGGTTGGCTTCTTATATTAGTCTTCCTGTAATAATCATCCCAGGTATGTGCAATGCACTTACAAAATGGTACAACATATTGTAATCTCCAACCCTGCCTAGCCGCTCTGTAATGCAAGCTTATCTTGCAACTTCTCAGAAATGCTCCTATTCACAAAAGTTCCTCCCCAAAACTCTGAGGATAGACTCTCTTCCTCACTTATGATCAACCTAGTCTCTTATTCTCAACAACAACCAGCCAAACCTTCCCCGAACCTTTACATATTTATACATAGAATTAGGGATAAAAAGCCTAATAACAACTTATTCGAAAAACCCTAATGGGTTATAAAGGTTTTTCCTTCTTTAGCATCGATCTATTTTATTTTCTTCTTTTGCGCTAAACTGCTACTTTTCCCTGCTTTTGCGTCGCAAAATTCACCCTTGCCATGTGCTCCAGTCCTACCTTCTACCCTTTCATTTGATATGGCACAACTCTCAAAACTTAGTTATTCTCATCCAAAATGCTTGTCCAGCACATAAGTTCACCAAGTGAGGACCATATGTTTAGGGTGAAGAAAGTTAGATGGATTGATCTACCACTTGGATGATTGGACTTGTTGAGTGTTTGATTCACCTCATTATATTTGGATGAAAGTGTGACGTTGGTAAGGAAGCATATGGATATATTTTGATATCCTTCTCTCCCGCATATTTTGGTAACATAAGTTCTTGGTTGAGATCTACTTAGTCTAGGTAATTGTATTTGGAGTAGGAGGAATGTTCGTAATGAAACACATTGATGTTTCATAACATCACATGCTTTGACATACAATTCTAAATATTTTTATGGAGATGTATTTTATGGCTTAAGTTAATGGGCATATGGTCATAAGAATTATTTAGGCATGACTATGCCTTGTTTGGTTTGTATGTTGACTTAGGTGATAGGGGGCATGTTATATTCTTGGATGCCTTGTTAATAAAATTTGGAGAGGGTAGGTGTTTATCTTAAGTCATTTTTCAAGAGGAAATGTTGGGATAACCTTGACTTGGTCATAAAATACTTAAGATCAATTCAGTGTTTGTTCATGATTTATAAGCCCGTGGTATTGGGTAATCCATAGTGTTTGTTCATGATATTTCACATGATGAAGCCTAATCCATAATGTTTGTTCATGATATTTCACATGATGAAGCCTATTTAATGGGCTTTAAGTTCTTTAGCATTCAAAAACTTGGTTTTCACAACAACAAACTACTTCTAAGGCAGTCTATGGTCCTATAGAAATTTGGACGGATTCGGTATAGAGCACTTCACATGGATGCATGACATGTTAGGTATACGGCACTTCATCGGGGAATGATTACAACGCTGTAAACAGAACAAAACTATCTTAGCATCGTGATGCACTCACAAGGAAACTCAAAGGAATGGGGATTTGCAGCAACCTTAATTTCCCGCCGCCGATCTCTGTTTAAACAGTCTTGATGCGTGTTACCCACGCACAAGAATTATGGATAATATTGAAAATCCAGGTTGAGTTTGCGGATCTCTGTTTAGGCAGTCTTGATGCTTGTCACTCAAGCACAAGAACTATGGAAAGTCAAGAATTATGGAAAAATACTGAGAGTTTTAGGATTTTTTTGGCATTTTTTTTTAAATTATTATTGAAATTCGGTTATATAATTGTTTTTGGTAAATTGCAACTGTGTTTCTTAAATTTCATTTTAATATGTATAAATAGATTTAACTGTTGAGATTGTTCTTGGTAAAATTGTATGTTTCTTAAATTACATTTTTATATGTATAAATAAATCATATAAAAATAGATTTATTTAATATGTATAAATAGATTTAATGGTTTTTTTAACAATAAAAATTAAAATTGTGCAAATTTAACAACTTAATTCTACAATTCTAACCATTAAACTAAAAAATTGATGAAAAAGTAAAAAAATAAAATCCAAAACTTCAAACGTTTAAACTAAGTTGACCCTAGATCGATTTTGTTTCAACGAAACATTATTTCCATGAACACGATTTTTGAAAAATTTAACACATCGATTTTGTTTCAAGGAAACACTATTTCCATGAACGCAATTTTCGACAAATTTAACAAATCCCATACTCATTGAATGCGTTCTACCAGGAACGGGTCGAGATTTAAATGGAACCGTTTATCGAACCATCGGAGTTTCTACGAGAAAAGCTATACTAAGTGGGTAGATGAAAAGATGAAAAAACAACGATACCAATATCTCCCGCTGCATAGGAATATCGTGACCTACACGACTTCTTGGATCACGGGAAGAAAGAAACTCAGAGTTCAATGCCCCATGTCGATAGC
>ML777569.1:994920-1029262 GCA_009831015.1 Picea engelmannii
TATCGGTATTTTACTTGAGGGCCGCTCGCTCAGAGTGTTTGTTTCTTTCTCTGCAGAACAAGTCACGGACGAATATTTATCAAACTTTTGTGAGTCAATGTATTATAATCACGCTACATTGCGGTAGTCGAGCAAAATGTCTTCTGAATGATTATGATAGTTAAATGTTTTGAACCTTTACTAAGATGAGAGTTCCTTTCATAATGTCGTCGACCAGATATTTTAAAATAATCGTTATTAATGATGCGAACCCCGGAGCAGGGAAGGAATTTGACGTCACATATTGCATATTCAATTCTCTATTTTATAATTTATTATTGAATCAATCACATATTTATATAAGATGTTTTTTACAAATTTAACAGGAAATCTCTTAAACATAGACATATAAATAAATAGGATTGTATAGTTTAAATTTGTTTTTCACAATTAATTATATCTAACAAATCCAAACCAACACTTAAATAAATATGTAAGCATTAATTCTAACACCCTCAGTTACTGATTATATTACAAATAAAAACATTGAAATCACATAAAAATATTTTTGAACTTACAAATAACAATACTGAAATCACTCAAAAATATTTTTGAACTTCTTGTGTGGGTATTTCTACTCATTCTGAAATCTCATAGACTGCCCTCTTTCTCAACCATCAACTTCTAACTACCACTCCATCCATTTAAAATATAATTGCTAGAAGATTATTAACAGCTATAGTGAATCACTCTATGAACATACTTCCATATGTGAAAATATAACAAATGTATATTTTAACAAGTATATAGGAAAGTAGTCTAGATATTTAATCATACAACTTAAATCAAATCAGTAAAATATTCTTTTGGCATAAAAAAAACTCAAAAACTACCATCCTGAATTATGTTACTCTGTTTTATAATTGGTTCTTTATAATATGATGTACTTTCACACTCTGCACTCCAAAATTAAAAGAAAATAAAAAATAAAATTCCACACACCAACATCAAAAACATTGATGCTGCAGCTGCACCGACTGAACTGGATCTCACTGAAGATACAAACTTCACTGCTCACAGGTCTAAAATACGGTGGTTTGATTATTTGGAAATACCTTGAGAAAGACACAGATCACTTCAAAAAAATGAGTCCATTTACCTTATAAACAAAAACATATTTTAATATAAAACAATCTCACTTATATATGAACGCTCCAAAGTCAATGCGGCAGTCTTCCGTTAGCTTACGTGAGTTTGAGCAGACACCTTTTTATTAGACATAACCTCTTAACTAATTTGTATTCGTGCCCGGAAAAACAACCGTGCTGGGTGTTAGCACTCAATTTTTCCAATATATTTTGAGAGCTTCTTCAGCATATTTATGTTGAAATTATCAAAATCCTCTTGACAAGTTCTTATTGATATCTTTTCCTAAGAAATCCTTTGGCTTCATTCTCTTTACCTGCAAATAAATGGTGTGTGCGCTTAAGTGTTTTACTTCTAAATTCCCTCAAACTTAAACTTTATCACATATGCTAATTCCGAGTCATTTTTACATGTTCAAGGAGTTCGAATTCATTACTCTTTTAGGTGGCTGATGATGTGGAGAATGACGAGATATTAGTTGGCAGCATGATAACAATTTACCACCTCTACAAGACATTTGGCATGGAAAATGAAGCGTATCAATGAAGATCAATGGAGGATGTATGCAATAAGTCAATCGGTGTCGGAACTTCAAAGTTTAAGGGGCTTTTGTAGACTAGCACAGTCATGCATTAACCGCCATTCAGTATTCATGAATCCCTCAATTCTCTGGTTTCCAGGGGCTTGCACTTAGTGAATAAATTAATCGGCCAAAATATATTTGTCATAGCAGAAGCAACCTCCACATTAGTGGCAATGATGGTCTGAAGGCTGAAAAATGGATCTCATTGGAGGTTGAAGTAGTACCACACCACAATCATACCACACCACAATCACTTCATTTGGTGGGAATCCATGTTGTTGAGATTATGCTACCATAGGAATTTGTTGTGGGAGAATTGTTCAGTTTTTCAGATATATAAAGAGCATGTGACATTCCATTGCTGGAGTGGATCAGTATACGTGATACATCTTCACCTCAGCATAAGAAGTGACAACCTTGTGATGAGGTTCTGGAAACAGGATGTTGAATGTAGATGACTGCATATAAAGGAGAGGCAGTGTTGGTTGTGTGCACCCTGGTGAATGATATTATTATTTAAGATATGTGTATAACGTTTTTGCAGAATATCAGTTGCAAAGCTCCTGAACATATCACTGATGCTCTCTTTGCAGCTTGGAAACATTGATGAATTCTCATCAAAGCATTGCAGTCACCTAAAGATGGTGGGTTTGATACTATGAAAAGTCACTATTGGCTCTGCACACACTCAAGTTGGAGATGTTGCATTTTTTACAGCACTACCTAAAATTTTCACATAGACGCATAGTGGTACTACCTAAATTCTGGCAGAAAACGAATTGTGTAAAGTTATTTTACCAGTTTTGAATCATTAACTATAAACTTGGATTATGATCAAATGGGAAGGAATTTTTAAAAACTGGAGGAGGTGTTTGTTCATCACATAGCAAATAACAAAAACCTCTCTCAGTTTTTTAAAATTTGCTATGGTCATAGAGTTATTTGACATAGAAGTGGTGCTACAGAACGTGCTCCTTAAACTCTATTTTAAGACTCCTGAAGTGACAAATTTTGACCAATTGACTTCTAGGAGGATTTTCAGAGGAAATAAGATGAATTTTAAAAATCCAAAGGAGGTTATTGTCAATAACAGAGCCAGGAACATTAACCTCTTTCATTTTTCACACATGCGTCATGGATTGGGAAATTCGAAAGAATCTTTGAGCCCTATGTTTTTAGTTTTCGTGTTTTCGTGTTCGAGACATGTTTTTGTGACACCTGTTGTGGCCAGTTGGAGATAAATTTAAAAAACTTGAGAGAGACTTTTCTTCATAACGAGCTTATATAGAAAAACCGTTCTCAAATTTTACACAACTGTTATATGTTGAGAGTTACAAGAGGCCTTTTGAAGCCAATTTTTCAAAATTTCGCCTCCTGAAAAGCAGGAAATCAGTTAAAACATGTCATTCTTCATCTGTAACTGTTTCTATTTTGGAAAAGGGGTTGGAGTTCGAATTGGTGAGCTAGAAAGGACCTATGGTGGTATATATTTCATGGTAAAAAAGTAGAATAGGTTTGGAATGGTTGAGCTGAGGCTCCCAAATTGTAATGTTTTGATAAAGTCACTGTGAATTGGTTATGTACAGGATTTGAGACATCTTGGTTAATAGAAATCAACTTCTTATTCCAGCTTATTTTCTTCTAATGCTAAAGTGTTCATGCTTTGAATGATTCACATGAATTATTGTGGTGATATTATGATGTATGTTTGATTGTAATATTATCATGATGTTTCTTTAGTGTTCTTAAACTTTGATTTCAAGAAGATCTTGTGTTAAGGGTTTTTCTTCCTTAGGTTGTCTGGAGACCTGATGTTTACATCAACCTCTACATTCCTCTCACTGAAGTCTTCCCTCTATTCAAATTTTACTCCCACTTACTGATTGAAGTCTAGGGTGACTTTTGGAACTAGGGTGACTTTTGGAGTGATGACACTTGTAAAAACAACACGGATGTATGTGCAGATGTCTCTCTTTTATCCGGAATCCTAGTAACATAGATATGAGGATTTGATGATTTTTTTTTCCTGCAAAGAGGCTTAGAAATGGTGGCAATGGGCGGTGATATCTCAATCAAAACAACCAAAAATACACTAACCTAGTATATATAAATAATTGAAAAATGATTGAAATAATTAAAATTAGTGAATAATTCCACTAATCTAGTATAACTTAATAATTAAAAAAATATTTGGTTGTTGCTAGTTGACGGTCGACATGCTTTGAGACATGCTTTGAGGAAGACCATTAATGTATTAATTTTATTGCATTAATACATAATATATAATAATAATAATGAATTAATGTAACAAATTAATATTAATGAATTAGTGTATATAAATTAATTGTCTATTAATGTATTAATGTAATGTATAAATTAAAATATTAATTTACATGTAAAGTTGTGATTAATTGATTGATACATTAATGTATAATGTAACATATCAAAGTATAAATACATTAATAATGTAATTAATTAATTAATTGATACATTAAATATATTGTTGACTAATACATTGTTATTTTTTTTTTGTTTGTTAGTTTGTCCGTGACATGTGGAACTAACCTATGGCTAAGAAACCATGACTCAGGGGCATCTAAGTCGTCAAAATCACCTCGGAATCGCACCCAACCCGAGCCACACCAACCCTTAACATGGCGATTGTCCTACACCTCAGGGACATACATTGCTAAAATATTAATTAATACATTGCTAAGGTTTTAATACACAAATAAATTATTACATTAATTTAATGCATTATTACATTAATAATGCATAAAAAAATATTTCATATATTAAATGCATTAATAAAAACATTAGTAAAGTATTTATACATTAAAACATTAATAAAGTTTTAATACACTAATGTATTAATGTATATTTAATGTATTAATTAATGAATACATTAATAAAGTATTACATTAATAATACATCAAAAAAACAATGTATTTAGTAAATCATTATTAAAATATTAATACATTAATGTATAATGTAACATATCAAAGTATTAATACATTAATAATGTAATTTATTAATTATTTCATACATTAAATACATTATTGACTAACAAATTGTTAAAATATTAATTAATACATTGTGAAAGTTTTAATACACAAATAAAGTAATACATTAATTTAATACATTATTATACTAATGAAGCATAAAAAAATAATACACTAAGTATTATTTTTATATACATTATTTTATTAATATTAATACACTAATAAAGTAATTAATTAATAATACATTAATTGAAAATGACCTTGGTGAGTATGGATGCCCATGAACATGGTTACCTTTCTTAGACCTTGGTTGATTTTGGGAAGGAAAGCTTCACTATGTTTGACATGGTTAATTATGGTTCACCATGACCATGGTTAACTTCTGTAGACCTTCACTATGGTTGACCATGGCCAAGGTTGACCATGGTTGACAATGGTTAGCCATGCTTCAATTTTTTGTGTACAGATTACCATGTTTGGCCATGACCTTAGTTGACCATGCCTATGAATGACATCAATACATTAATTCATATTTTAATGTATTAATTAATTAATACAATAAAACATTATTAATTAATACATTACTAAAGTATTAATACTTTAAAACATTAACAAAATATTAATACATGAATACAATAATACTATATTATTAGAGTATTAATACATTAATAATGTAATGTATTAATTAATACATTATTAAAGTATTAATAAATTAATAGAGTAATACATAAATAATACATTGATAAATAAATTATTAAAGTATTAACACATTAATACATTAATTAACAATGATGATCGTTGATTATGGTTAACCATGACCATGGTTTCTTATGAATGATCATTATCAAGGTTTCCCATGACAATGACCATGACCATGGTTAACTTTGGTAGACCTTGGTTGACTTTGGGAAGGAAATGTCGACTATGGTTGACATGGTTAATTATGGTTGACTATGACCTTTCTTGACCATGAACATGGATAACTATGGTTGAACTTGACAATCGTTAATTGTGGTTGACCTTGGATTACCATGATCATGGTTAAAGGTGGTTGGCCATAACCATGGTTAACTTTAGTAGACCTTCACTATGGTTGACTAGACATTGTGGCGATGAGGTTATGTTATTCACATTGCAATGACGAGGCTATGTTCCTCACATTGCGAAAATATGGGCATGCTCGTCACATTGGAATGACGAGGCTATGTTTGTCACATTGCGAAGATAGGGCTATTTTCGTCACATTGCGACATTACTATGTTTGTCAAAATGTGATGGTACTATGTTCATGACATTGTGACAATATGGCTATGTTTATCACATTACGACAATTGGTCTACGTTCGTCACATTGTGAGGGATATGTTTGTGACATTTCGATGTTACTATGTTTTCCATATTGTGATGGTACCATGCTTGTCAAATTGCAACATTACTATGTTCCTCATGTTGCGACATCTAGTTTTGTTCATCACATGGCAACGTTGAGTTATGTTTTTCATATGACAAGGTTGGTTTATGTTTGACATGTTTCAAAAAGGAATTTTTGTCCAAGATTTTTCAAGACATCTAACAAAGTGTTTCATTTATCACAAAGATAGGAACTTTGAACTAATGTTATGTATTACATAGAAGGAAACTTAGAATCATACTTGTTACAAGGAAATTGATCACAAATCATCTTTAACTTTACAGATGATGGTTTATAATTGTTCTAAAGACATTGATAGAAAATAAAATAGACTATGGTTTTCCCATGCTTGATTGTGGTTTTCCATGGTTGACTAAGTTTAACCCTGGTTGAGATTAATGTGGACGAAATTTTAGTATGGTTGGTCATGGTTCACCTTCACCATGGTTGACTATGGTTGACTATGCATGACCATGCCCATAGATGAATTTCATAGACAATGTGGAGTTGATTATGCTGGACCATGTTGATTATGTTTACCCATGGTTTACTATGGAACTATCGCATGACAATGTTGATTAGTTTTTTTTCATCAGATTGTGACAACGAGAGACATTTGGAAATGTTTCTCACATTCTGAGCTCAGTATATTTGTGTCACATTGCGATGATGAGGCTATGACCATCACATTGTGACGACGAGGCTAGGGTTTTTGCTTGTCACATTCTGACTATGGGTTATTTTTGTCACATTACGACATCAGGAAATGGTCACGTCATGCAATTTTCGGCTATGTTTGTCACATTGAAATATTGAGTTGCATACATCATATTAAAACAAAGGGTTATATTAGACACATTGCGACATTTGGAAATGTTTCTCACATTAGGACATCAGTATATTTGTGTCACATTGCGACAATGAGGTTATGTTCATCACATAGGGACGACAAGGCTAGGTTCATCACATTGGGAGGATAGGGCTATGTTCGTCACATTGCAATGACATGACTATGTTCATCACATTGAAACGTTATTATGTTTGTCATTATGTGACACTACTATGTTCAATAGATTGTGACAATATGGCTATGTTCGTCACATTGCAACGACTAGGATTTGTTCATCGCATTGCAATGATAAGGCTATATTTTTAACAAATTGCAATGTTACTATGATTGTCAGATTATGACTCTACTATGTTCGTCATATTACAACATTACTATGTTCCTCATGTTGAAAAAATTGAGTAAACCACACATTGCGGTAATGAGGATATGTTCATCACATTGCAACAACGAGGATATGTTCATCACATTGCAACAACGAGGATATGTTCATCACATTGTGAAAATATGGGCATGTTTATCACATTGCAATGACGGGGCTATGTTTTTCACATTGCAATGATAGGGCTATGTTCGTCACATTGCAATCTTACTATGTTTGTAAGAATGTGACGCTACTATGTTCATCACATTGCAAAAGTATGGATATGTTCGTCACGTTGCGACAGATGGGATATATTTATCACATTGCGATGACAAGGCTATGTTTTTAACATTGCAATGTTACTATGATTGTCAGCTCGTGACTCTACTATGTTCGGCATATTACAACATTACTATGTTCCTCATGTTGAAACATTTGAGTAAATCACATATTGTGGTGATGAGGAAATGTTCATCACATTGCAATGATGAGGATATGTTCAACACATTGCGAAAATATGGGCATGCTTATCACATTGCAATGACGGGGCTATGTTTGTCACATTGTGATGATAGGGCTATGTTTGTCAAATTGCGATGTTACTATGTTTGTGAGAATGTGACGCTACTATGTTCATCACATTGCAACAATAAGGCTATGTTTATCACATTGCGACAGATAAGATATGTTCGTGACATTGCGATGACAAGGCTATGTTTTTAACATTACAATGTTACTATGATTGTCATCTTATGACTCTACTATGTTCGTCATATTACAACATTACTATGTTCCTCATGTTGAAACATTTGTGTAAACCACACATTGCGGTGATGACAATATGTTCATCACATTGCAAGGACGAGGATATGTTCATCACATTGCGAAAATATGGGCATGTTTATCACATTGCAATGACGGGGCTATGTTTGTTACATTGTTAAACAGGGATATGTTTATCACTATGTTTGCTAGATTGTGACGCTATTGTGCTTGTCAAATTGCAACATTACAATGTTCCTCATGTTGCAACACTTCATTTTTCTCATGAAATGGCAACGTCGAGTTATTTTTTTCACATGACAAGGTTTCTTTATGTTTGACATGTTTTGAAAAGGAAGTTTTCTCCAAGCTTTTTAAAAAATTATTACAAAGTATCGGCATGTTCATCACATTGCAATGACAGGGCTATGTTTGTCACATTGCGACGATAGGGCTATGTTCGTCACATTGTGACGTTACTATGTTTGTCATAATGTGATGCTACTATGTTCGTCACATTGCGACGTTACTATGTTTGTCATAATGTGACACTACTATGTTCGTCACATTGCGACAATATGGCTATGTTCATCACATTGCAATGGATGGGATATGTTCGTGACATTGCGATTACAGGGCTATGTTTGTGACATTATGATCTTACTATGTTTTCTAGATTGTGACGCTACTATGCTTGTCAAATTGCAACATTAGTAAGTTCCTCATGTTGCAACATTTGGTTTTGCTCATGAAATAGCAACGTCGAGTTATTTTTTTCACATGACAAGGTTGCTTTATGTTTGACATGTTTTGAAAAGGAAGTTTTGTCCAAGCTTTTTCAAAAAATATTACAAGGTGTTTCATTTCTCACAAAGATAGGAACTTTGAACTGATGTGATGTATTACATATAAGGAAACTTAGAATCATACATGTTCTAAGGACATTGATAGAAAATCATCTTTAACTTTACAGATGATGATTTTTACTTTTTCTAAAGACATTGATAGAAAATAAACTTGACTATGGTTTTCCCATGCTTGAGTATGGTTTTAAATGGTCGACTAAGGTTAACCATGGTTGAGCTTGATGTGGACCAAATTTTAGTATTTTTCCAATATGTCACTAATGCTAATCATAATAACCCTAATAACCCTAACCCTAATAAGCATAATAACCATAGCCCTAACTACATTGACCTTAATATATTTTTAATACATTATTCTTTACATTGTTAATTATTAATAGTAATTAATAATTATTCTATATAGGGTATGTATCTATAATATACATACATACCCTTAAGGTACCCTTTTTATAATATAGTTAATAAATATATTAATAATAACTAATACCCCTATATTAATTATGACCATTGTTAATAGCCATTAAAAATGTTATTAATAATCATTAATATAATAAATTTTTGATATTACATTAACATTTAATATTATTAATATAATATATAATCACTTCTTAATACAATAATGTATTATTAGTAACCCTAATACAAATTATAATAGAAATAACTCTACCCCTGTTCTTATTATGGATTGGTGAGACAAATGAATGGCCCATATTACAATAACCCCTAATGTGGGCCCATAGTACACGGGTTTTTACTCTCATAAAGAAAGAAAATTAAATAAAAAAAACTTATAACCAAAAAATCCTCTACCTCATAAGAAACAATTTAGTGGAAAATATTATCACTTGTCTTAATATAAACTCTATTGCAGTCACCACCACATACATATCTACAATTAATTTTTGAATTCAATTTTTATTCAAAATTAAAGGATTAATGGTAGCACGCACACTTCGGCACTTAATTTTAGAATTCAATTTTTATTCAAAAATAAAGGATTAATGTTAGAATTTGTTTTCCTTAAAAGTGACTACTTTCATATCTTCTTTATAACTCATATCTCCTTTATAAATAGTAAAAATATATTAAAAACTTCAAAACTATTTTATCATAAATATTTGTTTTAATAATAAATATAAATATAGTACAATATTTGTTTTTAATAATAAATATATTACATTGAAATTAAAGTTTTCCAAATATAGTAAAAACTTTTACAATCAACTATTCAATTTTTTTTTTTAATATGTCATTGACTCGACTCTTTCTCCCAAACCATCTTAGTAAATTAGTTAACATTGTAACTGTGCATTGCTAATGAAATGTATTTTGATCATTTCCCTAACCCTAATAAGCATTATAAGAAATTATTTTTGTTGTTTCCACTTTTTTTTTTTTTGGAAAGTCACCCTATGCAGACTTCAATTTCTGGCTGACTTCAATTTTCTTCATTGGGTTCACGCCTGCGTCTTCAATTTTCTTCGTTGCGTTCATGCCAACTTCTTCAATTTTCTGCTTCGGGCATTGGTCTGCACATGGTTGTCCATATTGAAATGTATTTTATGAATTTTTTACAAACATTAACATTATTCACAATCAAACTTTGACATTACACATTATACTTTGACATTACACATTATAGGTTAATTTAAAATATTACCATACAACCATCCAATGAATTCCACTTTAATTTGACTTTAAACCTATAAATGAATTCCATAAATGAATTCATTTTAATTTGACTTTTCATTTCAATAATAAATGAATTCATTTTAATTTGACTTTTCATTTCAATAATAATAATAAATGACTTTTAATCCTACTTTAAACCTATAAATGAATTCCATTTTAATTTGACTTTTCATTTCAATAATAAATGAATTCCATTTTAATTTGACTTTTCTGTATACATTTAAAACTTATGTCAAACTTACACACGACCTAAAAATAAATTCATAGATAAAAAGTGTGTGCATCACTTACTTTGACATTAATTATTCAAACCGAGCATCAAAACATTTATTTTCATTGCATGTATACGGATGAAATTGAATCCATATGTTGTATGTTGTAGAATGATAGACATAATATCCAGTACGCATAAAGATAAAATATTTAGACTTATATTAAATAAAAGATTTGGATTTTCCCTAAAGATTTAGGTTTCTTCATAGTAACATTAAAATAAAGATTGAGATTTTGAGGAAAGATTAAATTTGAATTAAAATAAAGGATTTTATAGAAAAACCAAACCATTGAATATAGGCACAAATATTTAGGTTTAGATGAAAATAAAGATTTAAATTCCCCAATAAATTATTTATATTAAAATAAAAAACTTAAATTTAGTAGGCATAGCTAAACCAAACCATTGGATACATGCACAACACAGGAGGTATATGATTCATGTTACTCGTGAAACACATGGTCACATCAATTATGTTATGCAACAACCTTACGTTTCATCATCTATGATGTTATGTTAGATATGTGTGAGAAATCCCCCTAATATGACGAATTTAGAATGCTTTTCCGGCTCCCGAGAATGAAAGAATCGTCGGGCCGTGACTGATCCTGCTCGGGCCTGCCTTCGGTAGTTTAAACAGAGGCACTATACTCAATCGTATATTCATTTGAACAGGGTCGGGTGCCTGTTATATTATAGGGCACACTCGCCTTAAAAATGGATGCATTTGCTTCGGGACTGTTGATTTCAATTTAAGCCTTCACTTGATTTCAAGTCGCTGCCAAGTTGTCTCGTCCCGGTCGATGCTTTACGTGCCAATACTAAAATAACGTTAGCTTATAGTTTATGCCTACAAATAAATTAATTCCCAATCCAAATTCTTAAAAACCTAAAATCTAAATTTCAAAAAATTAATCCTAATTCTTAAAAACCTAAAATCTAAATTTCAAAAAAATATTGTATGATATTAATTTCCATACTAGGTTCAAAGAAACAAATAAATCGAGTTCGTATCAGCAGTGAGTGTTTAAATAACCACCTTACCATGAATCCCAAGGCCCAGGAAAAATTTGAAGAGCCACCCAAACCTGGCATCGAACATGCATCCAGCTTAACCATGCCAAATTAAACACGAATGTGTTAATTGAAAGGAAGAACAAACGTCCATCCAGATTAACCATAGATGCGTTAATTGAAAGGTGCATTAATTTAAAGGCAGGCCAAACGTGCATCCAGCTTAACCATAAATGCGTTAATTTAAAGGTGCATTAATTGAAAGGAAGGTCAAACGTGCATCCATCTTAACCATGCTAGCTTAACCACGAATGTATTATAATTTAAAGGTAGTCCAAACACGGTATCCATCATTACCACACCAACACTCTTCACATTCATAAAAATGTGGCCACTGTTATTCATAGAATTAATCCAAGCTAATGAGTTAAATGTGGCAATGAGCCATTTTATACATTAATATTTGTTAAACAGTTAAATGTGGCAATTAGTGGTAAGGGCATTAATTTCTTACTATTATTAATTAAATGTGAAAAAGTAAATAAGGAAAACTTGCATTCATAAATGCAAAGAAGTTATGAAATTAAATTTATTCATTGATTTGGAGCGACTACGAATAATATGCTAGCATCTTTAATTGTTGGCCACAAGATAGGAATTTGTAATTAAAAGGTTCATTAAACCATTGATTCTAATAGGGGGACGCCTATAGGCGTAATTACAACATTGGCATGATCTTATCACCTCTCATGAGAGATCCCGGGAGGGTTGGAGTCTACTCTAATACCAACATAGAAAAGTATATATAAGATGTTTTTCTCAAAAGCATAATAAATTCATGGGGAAATTTCTCCACCACAAACACATAAATAGAATCTAAAAGTTGGAGAAGATCTCTCATAACTAATTAGATCTAACAAATGCAAACCAACTCTAAAATAAGCATGTAAAAATTAATTCTAACACTTACATAGTAAGATATTAGAATAAGAGATTATTCATATGCTTAACACTTACATAGTGAGATATTAGAATAAGAAATGCTTCCTATGTTTGAGGGGTTATAAGATTTTAAATCAATTATGAGTTTTCTTTTTTATAATGAAAATTGTGGAATTAATAAATTGAATGGGAATTACCAACTGAGGATAATAATGTCTATTGTTTAAGTCTTACAATTGATTTTGGGTCCTCCAAAGTCCACAATTATAAGTGTACCTGACCAATGGATATAAATTGCAATATAGAGTGGAATAGTATACTCCTTGCAAAGTAACTCCACACCTAGAGCTAGAGTGAGTATTCCTACACACCATAAACCCATGAGGTGGTAAATCTCATGCCCTCTTTGAAGTGATTGTTGGGTAAAGGTGATGTTATTTGTCTTAAGTAGTTAGTGCGAATTTCTTTGACCTCCACGCGCATAAGCTCGGTTCAAGTGTTTCATTTGTTCGGTGGGAGGAACACAATTTCCCCCTTATTAAGGGAGGAACAAAATGTCCCCCTTATCTCTCTAGTAATTGAGCACTATAGGGTGGTCATTAATACTACCAAAGATTAAAGGTAGATATTATTTCATTGTTTATAGTATTGTTTGGATGTTTAATTAATTGTTTGATTATAAATATTTGAGTCACTTACCATGATTAGGGAAAAAAGAAATCCTAATTTATGAGAGTTGTGCATTTTCATAATTAGATGGAATTGTTCATTAATATTATCAAAGGTTAAAGGTAGATATCATTTCATTGCTTATAGTATTGTTGGATGTTCAATTAATTGTTTGATTACAAATATTTGAGCCACTTACCTTGATAAGGAAAAACGAAATCCTAATTTATGAGAGTTACATGCATTTTCATAATTAGATAGAATTGTTCATTAATACTACCAAAGGTTAAAGGTAGATATCATTTCATTGCTTATAGTATTGTTTGGATGTTCAATTAATTGTTTGATTACAAATATTTGAGTCACTTACCATGATTAGGGAAAAAAGAAACCCTAATTTATGAGAGTTGTGCATTTTCATAATTAGATGGAATTGTTCATTAGTACTACCAAAGGTTAAAGGTAGATATCATTTCATTTCTTATAGTATTGTTTGGATGTTCAATTAATTATTTGATTACAAATATTTGAGTCACTTACCTTGATAAGGAAAAACGAAACCTCAATTTATGAGAGTTACATGCATTTTCATAATTAGATGGAATTGTTCATTAATACTACTAAAGGTTAAAGGTAGATATCATTTCATTGCTCATAGTATTGTTTGGATGTTCAATTAATTAATTGTTTGATTACAAATATTTGAGTCATTTACCTTGATAAAGGAAAAAAGAAACCCTGATTTATGAGAGTTGTAAATTTTGATAATTAGATGGAATTGAAAGATTTTATGTGGATTAACCATTCAACATTACATACATTATTCTCATGGAAAAAATGTATGATAATTATTTTTTTATCAATTTAGTTAACTATTTATTTTTCTTTTATTTTTAAATTTTTTTTGTCCCTTGTCTCTATTGCACAAATTAACTTAATATACATTAATATGATGATACTTGTGAATATCCATACATTTAATGACCATACTTGTGGATATCCATACATTTATTTAGTAGTAATATAATTTTCTTTCAACAATTTTAATTTCAATTTGGTAGACAAAACACCCTTAAATAAATACAATATTAATTATTAAAATTGAAATATTAATTATTAAAATTGAGACTTCTAATAGAGTGTTTGAACCATTTTTTTACCACGGAACTCTAAACAAATTATAAACCATTTTTGTATACCTCTTGTTAAAATGCGTGGATTATTATTTGATTCGATAAAAGGCATAGTTTATAAACCAAATTATAAACTATTTTTGTATACCTCTTGTTAAAATGTGTGGCTTATTATTTGATTTGATAAAATGCATGGTTTATTATTTGATTCTAGTGAGAAAATATTTTTTTCCTTTTTGCTCTAACCCGATGCAACTACAAACAAACTGTTCATTCATCAAGCATTATACAAATAACCCAAACTGTTCATTCATCAAACATTATACAAAGAACACAAGCATCTAAACCATAAAGCTCATTACAAAGCCTTGAATGTGTCCAAATTGACCGAAAATTATATTAACTTGTTATTGGAGCCAAAAGCATCCACAACCAACAGTCGTTTCAAGAGATCTCCTCTAGTAACCCGCTAAACAGAAGTACTGGGCATCATGCCTGTAACCCTAGATTGGGATTCAATATAGTCCAGTTTTTTCTTCAACATAATTAGAATGAAAGCAGAATTTCAAACTCCGTGGACAAAAACAACACTGTTCATACATCAAAAACCCTACGAGAACCATAACCCCAATTTGAAAGCTCCAACAAAACGATAATGAGTCCAACAGTCATATATATATATATATTGCAGAATCATATTGGACTTTGGGCACTATGGCTTCACCAAGGAACCTAACCCATCCTTTAACAAACAAGGAGAAACCTCAACTATTTTATCCAAAATTCTAAGAGACGCCAATGCCGAGAGCTGCCACCATGCACCGAGACAACCAAATCGCGACCTGCAAGGACAAAGAATGTTCTCTCGGATCTACAATGTACAGGGAAACTGTGCGTGGTGTAGTGACAAAAACTAGGCGCCAAAATACTTCATCGTTGAAAACTCAGGGCTTACCGCACATTGCATAGACTGTACGATTGACTTCACATTATGATAAAACACTTAATGAACGATTTTGCTACACATAAACAAACACAGTTCTATACTTAGAATATAAACTCAGAAATACACGTGAGTATGAAAAAACTCAAAATACTTGATATATATTAAGCTTCGGCATTGTGCCTTAATACAAAATACAATACTAAGTTGAGCTTCGACTCCAATGAATTCTTTGATTTCTGCAACTTACAATCACACACTTCTTCTACCGCTATTATTGTTACTTCTCTACTCTGTGTATATCACTCTTTATCAGCATCTCGACTAACTAAAGACTCATACATATATAGATAATACTGCGACTTCATGTAGAAAAGTAACATTCCGCTATTACAAGAACATGCTATTGACTTATTCTTTGAGGACACTTGCATGCAAGTTATCCAGTTATAGTACATGGTTATTGTTTCTCTTATGGATTCTTATGATGATGTGTATGGATTATGATTTTATGTTGATTTTTATATGCATATTGACATATGTTATTGACGAGTTTCCCTGAGTGTGCAGGACACTAGACGGATTGTGGATGCCGAGGGAACAATAGACCACCTTGGACTCTGGATTGAGTCAAGGAGTGGATTGTATTGCTTTAAGTATTTCATTTATGCATATGTTACATATGATCGATTATACTATGATTTTGTATATGGATCGTTGGTAGAGTTTCGCCAATGGATGCAGGTTGATGATTGCCTGCTAATCTGACTCACATAAGGAGTAAAGGGGCGATGCACATAGAACAGATATTGAGGGAGAGGTGTGGTAGAGTCCCTGTCATAGCCTACTAGCACTCCCACTGTGGCTCGAACTGTAGGTCGACAATTACCTAGTTTGAGAGGTCCATGATGTCGTTAGAGTAGACTGAGACAGTCGCTCACGAATATTTTAAGGGTTGTGCAATAAGGTAGGGTTCTTATTCCTAAGAAGCCATTAGTCTCTCACAAGGTTTCCTGAATGGAGTTTTGACTCCAGAGGTTGGACAACTGCAAAACCCAGTCAAAGGCATGTGACACCCTTGGAGCACAGAGTGCGTCTTGAAGTGCACATCGCGTAAATAAAATTTGAGTCAATGAATATAGGTGACCTAAAAAACCCTGAGCGAATAATTAAACCTTGTAAAATCTTGATCACTGCCAAATTAATTAATTAATAAATTAATTAAAGAATGAAGTTATTAATTGTAAACCCCAAATGAAGTCTAAGCCTATTCAACTTTAATCCTAATCCTAAGTTCTTGTAGGAAGCTAACACTAAATTATAAACTAATTTAAATAAATTAAATGAAAAGGGAATGAAGTAAAATAAGTTAAGAATATAAAAGGGGGTGAATTATATTTAAATATTGACTTAAGGCACATATGTGCAAGAAAATGTAAAAATGAGGTTTTTTTGAATAAGAAAGAAATAAAGATGAAAGAATGTGTACGCATAGAAAGGTATCTAGGGTCTAGTTAACACTAGTCTAACAAGAGGAAGATTCTTATTTTAACTTAACTCAGATTTAATAAGGCGTTAGTAATTAATTGGAAATAAGTGGAATAAAGAGACAACTAGGAGTGATTTAAGGAGCGTTTTTAGGAAGGGTGAGTGAAATTGACTTTTATTAAAATAAATTGTGAAATTACTTGTGCAACTTGGGGGAGAGGATGACAAGTGTAAGGGGGAAATAATTCTAAATTATTTATTTAAAAAGTGATTTAATTGTGCAAGTGGGTATGTGTCATGGAGAAATTCTATAAAAAAAATGGCGTAGATGAGAAATGGGTCACACTAGTTATGGGTAAGATTATGTTGTAGAATTTTTGACTGGTTTTACTTGTGACAATTGGGATACCCATTTTGAGAGAGAGAGGTGGCTCTACCTTGCAAGGCGAGCTGGGAGCTAGAGGATTTATGTTTGTGTGTCTGTGTGGCTCCTTTACGGCTAGAGGGGATAAGGGGGATGAAGAATACCCCTACCATTGGCTGGGGGGTACTGGTGAAGTCTCAACGATTAGAAAGCGAAAGATCGGAAGGAGCGTCGTAGCTATTACAATATTTATTATCTAAGTTGGATGTAATAGTTTGGTTTACATATACATAGAGTTTTATTGCAAAAACTGTATTAAATTATGAATGTTAAATTTTGCGAGTTCAATGGATGGTTGTGGGATGTGGAAGGGATATTTTTAACAATGCTACCAACTAAATTCTAATCAATGTGTGGAAAATTTATTTGATGTTATCGCTTTTTAATTCATTGTTTTTTATTGATACCTCACTTCGTCGAACCAAATTACTTACTATTCAATCACTGCTTGCTTGATCCCTAAAATTTTACTTGTAGATTGGATCAACCACCAACACCCTTTGTGTTTTACAATGGTCTTACCTTGCGATTCTTCCTGGAGTTTTATGTATGTTTTAACATGATTCTACCTTGTTATTCTTCCTGGTGTTTTCTCTACGTTTTAACATGATCCTACCTTGCTATTCTTCCTGGAGTATTCTCTACATTTTCCATCAAAATCGCTCAGTGTTTTTTCCCTGATTATACCCAATGATTATCATAGACTTAATATGGATTTTTCTTGGATTCCACTCAGCTATTAATTTACCTACTCTGAGGTTTTTTTTTCTTGGGATATGCCCTGCGAATGTCATAACTTAAGTTGCGATTTTCTTGGGTTTTCACTCAACTATTTCAATACTTACTTTGCATTTTCTTTCCTGTAATATGCCCAACGAATATCATAACTTAAGTTGTGATTTTCTAGGGTTTTCACTCAACTATTTCATACTTACTTTGTGTTTTCTTTTCCTGCAATATGCCATGCGAAAATCATAATTTAAGCTCCGATTTTCTTGGGTTTTCACTTAGCTTTTCAATACTTACTCTGTGTTTTCTTTCCCTGGAATATGCCCATAGAATATCATAACTTAAGTTGTGATTTGCGTGGGTTTTCACTCAACCATTCATTACTTACTCTATGCTTTCCTTTTCCTAGAATATTCCTAATGAATCTCATAACTTAAGCTGCCATTTGCTTGGGTTTACACTCAACTATTCATTACTTACTCTGCATTTTATTTTTCCTATAATATGCTCAACGAATATCATAACTTAAGATGTTCTTTGCGTGGGTGCTCACTCAACTATTCATTACTTACTCTGTGTTTTTTGTTCCTTGGAATATGCCCAACGATTCTCATAAACTTAAGCCAACTTCGTATAGTTTGTATATAGATATGAAGGGGGTGAGATTTCCTTAGAGTTTTTTCAATAGGTTGTTGACCCCTTTGTCAATTGGATATGAAAGGAGCAAGGCCTTGAGTTCTCTTTTTGTTTTAAAAAGGGTTGGGACCTTCTTTTAAATTTTTAAAATTGAAATTTAGTTAAGAATGAATTATTATATCTATGACCTTAATAAATTGTTCTTCTTAATTTTAATTTAGGGTTTGGAATCATGGTGCAACTCTAAGGAGATGACCTTCCTTAAATTCTCTTAGATTGACGTGCAAACACCTTAAATCATTCATTTGTTTTTATGAAGGATCTTGCTAAGGTTTTAAGAGATACTCAAGTAGTAGTGAATTCTCAAGCATTACTTAAAGAAGATTGACTTCCTTATGGTTTCTTAAGAGGGTCATTGAATCATCCACACATATTTTAAAGTTTGGATAGCCTAATCCTGCCTGGAATAAATTTTAATATTTCCTTTCGAGGGGGGATACTTATACTCATTTAGCTATCTTTTAAATATCGAGAAGAATTATTATAAATAAGTAAACCCTTCATTAATACAATAATTGGATATGAAACAAAATTGATGAATTCTCGTGCGGCATGAAATTAACGCAATGCATGATTGGTTATGTAATTTTCTTACTCTTGCACCATGAAAATAAAGTTGATGATTACTCTTGCGTTGTGAATTTAATGTGATGTATGATTGGTTATATGATTAGATTACTTTTGCACCATGAACAATATTGATGATTTCTCTTGCACCATGAATCTAACGTAGTGTATGATTGGATATGTAATTTGATTACTATTGCGCCATGAAAATAAAGTTGATGATTACTATTACGCCATGAAAATAAAATTTATGATTACTCTTACACCATGAAATTAAAGTTGATGTATGATGGATTAAGTAATTGGAATCTCTTACGCCATTAAGATGATGTTGATGTAAGATTGATTAAGTAATTAGATTTATTTGCACCATGAAATTAATGTTGATATATGACTGATAATCTAGTCTCGAGTTATGAGTTGTGATTGATTAAACGGATTTAGATACCTCCTTGTTCCTCAAAACAATCGCCATCCTTGAGACCTTAAGTGGTCAAAATCAATCGGATGAATCCTTGGCTTGAGTGTTGCTTATGTGTCCTAGAGGTCCTATCCATGCAGGATATGTTGGGCAAGTAATATTTTATATTCAACGATGTGGTTGATCATTATTTATGTATTTGCTTCAGTTGATTGTGATGTATTGAGCTGCGTCGCTATCTATTTTTATGTTTGATCATGTGTCACTTTTATTCATGTCAATGCATTGTCTTTGTGTCATTATTGATTTCGATGATGTGTCGCTTGTAATGTTATTAATTTATGTTGTGATGATTTAAATTCCTAATGAAAAGAAAAAAAAAACATTTACATTTTGTGCATCACTATTGTTGTTTTAACAGAGGAGGGATTACATATGGTATCAGAGTGGGTTCAACCCTGCTACTTGGGATAATTACGCCTTCCACTATGTTAAACATTTGATTAATAACTTATCTATAATTTAAATTGAAATGTGTCCTTGCATGTAATCATGGTTAGAGGACCTCGTGGAGGTAGACGATGTGGTGCTAGGGGAGGAGGTGTGACTCCTACAGTACCATCCACTCTAGAGGGGTCGAAACCCCAAGGAGAAGAAAAATTCATTGGGAAAGAGCAGATTGTTGTGGGGGATGTGGTTGGTTTGATGAGATTCTTTCAGAGGATGTGAGAGGCCTTGATTAACTGAATAGATAGAAATTAGGCCAGGGTGCCTATACCCAATGAGGGTTCACAACACACTCCAGTTGGGAGTGGTAGCATTCAGAGAGAACTTAAGAAGGTTAAGTTTCCCGAGTTCATGGGTGCCATGGATGGCTCAGCCACTGAGGCATGTTTGGAGAACATGGCGATGTGATTCGCACTTCGCGACTACACCTCCAACATGAAAGTCTGCATGGAGGTTTTTCAGTTGAAGGGGAGTGCTCTTATTTGGTGGATGAGGCTCCTACCCTAGGTAGACATGATCGTAGAAGATGTGTCATGGGAACTGTTAGAGGAGCGGTTCTAGGAGAGGTATTTATCAGATTAATTCATTGAGCTCCATCTCAATGAGTTCAATGCCTTACAAAAGGGTGGTCATACGGTGCCTGAGTATGAGGCCTGACTCATGGAGCTTCTTAGGTATGGTAAACATATGAACATCGAGAAGCTAAAGGTAAAAAGGTTTGTGTTCGGCCTTAAATTCAACATTTGTGCGAAGGTGAGGATCCTAATGCCTCATACATTGCATGATACAGTCCAGAAGGCCCTCATAGATGAGGAATATTTGAACAACAGGGGTCACGACAGGACTCCTGCAAGACCATCTGGACAAACGAAATCAGGTGCACATCAACATCAGAAACCATCTAGATAGACATCAAGATATCGAGATACATCAAGAGGATCCACATTCACGACACCATGATCAATGAATCATCAGTATAGGACTACCTACAAAGGACCACAACATAAACAGTAGCGTCGCTTGCAGTACCAACATTTTAGGCATGTTCAATAGAACAGACTAGGATCTCAGGATGGTAGGCCAGCAGCTTCTACTTCGGGGACCAGGAGTATTGGACCGAAGATTGGATGATGGAAATGTGGAGAGACACATTACCAATGAGAATGTCCCATTGAGAAGGCCAGAGAAGCCGAATCAACATGACACACTACGGTTGGAGATTTGGGAAAGGCCCACAGGATTCATGTAACGGTGAATAACTGTTAGGTCGACCACCGGTCCACTGTGGTCGAGACATCAGGTACTATCGCCGACCCAAATTTTAGTATTTTGATAGATCCAGGTGCTATAGAGAGATTTATTTATGGTGCAGGGCTAAAAATAATTAAGGTAAAGGCAGTCTAGTAGGACCAATTTAGATACGTAGAAATGGCTTAAGGTGCCAGACATAAGGTTGGAGGAAAGATTGCGGACTGTTCCATTAAATTGGGATATTTTGTAATGAAGTTCAACCTATATGTCACGTTATTACGATATTATGACATCACGATCGGTATGGACTGGTTGGAATCACATGATGCGATACTCAATTGTAAGACAAAATGGTTGAGTTTGACTGATGATGAGGGACGAAGAAGAGTGATCGTAGGAAGAAACCATGGAGTGTCCTTGAGGTTCATTTCTTCCCTATAGCTACAAAAGATCTTGTGCAAAGGATGTAAGTTATATGCAATATTAGCGCTAAATAACAAGGGCAAGGTGGGAGGATTAGAAAACCTTCTGGAAGTACAAGAGTTTGATGATGTGTTTCCAAAAGAGTTACCATGTTTTCCGCCCAAAAGAGAAATGGAATTTACAATCGAATTAAAACATATAACTAAACCAATAGAAAGAGTGCCTGATCAGATGTAAACTCCTGAGTTACAAGAGTTGAAAATGCAACTAAGGGAGTTGTTGGGCTTGAGACTTATATGTCCAAGTGTGTCACCTTGGGGTGTGCCTATTATTTTCATAAGAAAGAAGGGTGGGTCTTGGAGACTTTGTATTGACTACTGTTACTTGAACAAGGAAACGATCAAGAACCAGTATCCATTGGCAAGAATAGATGATTTATTTGACCAAATGAAAGGTACAATAGTGTTTTCAAAGATTGAATTGATATCAGGACATCACTAGTTATGGATTAAAGAGGAAGACATTCTTAATACCACATTCAAGATGAGGTTCAGACATTAGGATTTTATCATTTTACCATTTGGACTGACAAACGCCCCGAGGTTATTCATGACATTGATGAATGGGGTGTTTTGCAAATACTTGGAAAAAAAAATTCAAGTATTCATTGATGACATATTGATATATTCTCGGACGATGGAAGAATATGACAAACATTTAATCTTAGTACTACAATGTTTACGAGAAAAAAAATTATACGAGAAACTGTCAAAATGCTCCTTCTACCAATCAAATATTCATTACTTAGGGCATGTTATATCCGACGAAGGAATCATTGTGGATCCAACAAAGGTAGAGGATATTATGGAATGGCATGCACCGACAAATGTACAAGAAGTAAACAACTTTATGGGTTTAGTATGATATCACTAACGGTGCATCGAAGGTTTTTCGAATATAGAAAATCCGATCACGGAATTCTAGAAGAAAAACAAGAAGTTTTTGTGGAGCGAGAATTGCACAGAATCATTTAAAGGGATCAAGGGGATTTTGACGATATCACTGATACTAAAAGTCCCTGACATGGAAAGGAATTCTTGGTATGCACAAACACATCCAAGGAAGGCTTAGGAAGACTCTTGATGCAAGACGGTCGAGTGATCACTCACATCTCAAGGAAATTAAGAAAGCATGAGGAGAAATACACAACACTTGATTTGGAGTTATTGGCCATTGTGTATGCCTTGAGAGTGTTGAGACACTATCTTATAGGATGAAATTTAGAACTAGAAACAGATCATTGCACATTGCAACACATATTTACGTAGAGTGACTTGAATGCATGAAAAAAGGCGTTGTTCAGAATTGATTAGCGAGTACGATTTTGAGATTACTTACATAAAAGGAATAGTGAACAGAGTGGCAGATGTGTTGAATTGGAGACTGCACATATTCTCGGTGATACCTCTTCAAACGAATCTTCGAGAAAAGATTATAACTATACATTTCGACGATGACTGGTATAAAGAGGTTAAGGAAAATATCAGACAAGACACCATCATGGTACCAAGGTTTGAAGGATATGCATTGGACAATGACAGATTGATGAGGTATAGTAACTAGATTTATGTAACTCCTAATGATGAATTAATAAGTTTGATCTTAAGAGAAGATCATAGAGAAATGTACATGGGTCATCTAGGAGTCACTAAGATGAGGACACACCTTAAGACCTTATTACTTTGGAAAGAAATGAAGTCCTACATAGTTATCCATGTGGCGAGATTTTTAGAATTTTAATAGGTGAATGTCAAACATAGACATCCGGTAGGATTACTATAGCCACACGTTGTTCCAGAATCGAAATGGGAGGTCATTTCAATGGAATTTATTGTTGTATTTCCACTGACAGCAAGGAGGCAGGATCCGATTTTAGTGGTAGTTGACACTCTGATGAAGAGTGTGCATTTTATTCTTGTGCGTACGACGTATCAGGAACAATACATAGCTAGTTTTTTTATCATCAATATTGTAAGTTTACATGGTGTATTGAGAAGGATCATATTCGATCGAGGATCCGTGTTTACATGATGATTTTGGACTAGTTTCCAAGAGGCCTCAGGAACACAACTTAACTTTAGTACAACATGTCACCCTGAGACTGATGGGAAAACAAAAATAATGAACCCAATTTTGGAAGATATGATGTGTTTGTATGTGATGGACCAACAGAAGGTTGGGAAGAGTTCTTTCCAATGGTATATTTTGCGTACAACAAAAACTATCAAAGTACCATTAAGATGGCACCGTTTGAGTTTCTTTACAGGAAACTGTGTTGGATGCCATTGAGCTGGGATAAACTTGAGAATAGGGTCCTGGTCGGACCAAAAGTGATCCAAGAAATGGAAGAACAAATGAAAATGATAAGACAAAGGATTAAAGAAGTTTAAGATCAATAGAAGAGATATGTTGATGCACATCGCATTGACCACCATTATGAAGTTGGTGACCACGTTTTCCTGTGGGTGAAATCGCTGAAGAGTTCGATCAAGTTTTGGAAGGGAGATAAACTCTCTCCTAGCTATATTGGGACTTTGGAAGTTGTGGAAAATAAAGGACCCACGGCTTATTGACTAGCCTTTCTTGATTCTTTGAGGCATATGCACGATGTTTTTCATGTATCTGTTTTGAGACATTATGTTAGTGATCCTACACATGTGAATGAAAAGAGTTATTTGCAGGTTTCAGATGAGGGTGCACTCATGGCGGAGCCAATCTGCATTCTGAACCATTCCATTTGACAACTAAAGAATCGAATATTTGATCAGGTCAAGGTCCAGTGCGACCGTTATAATCCAGAATTGGCTACCTCGGAGGATGCATATGATATCCACCAGTAGTTTCCTTAGTTATTTGATAGATTAGATATAGATATTGTCAAATACTTTTATTATTACATTTTATATATTGTACAACTTTAGGATGAAATTTAAAACAAGAGGGGTGTATGTAACATCCCTCTCTTGGGAGCACATGCTATTGACTTATTCTTTAAGGACACTTGCGTGCAAGTGATATGGTTATAGTACATGGTTATTTTTTTCTTATGGATTCTTATGATGATGTTGATGGATTATGATTTTATGTTAATTTTTATATGCATATTGACAGATGTTATTGATGAATTTCCCTGAGTGTGAAGGACACTTGATGGATTGTGGATGCCGAGGGCATCAATGGACCACCTTCGACTCTAGATTGAGTTAGGGAGTGGATTGTATTGATTTAAGTATTTCCTTTATGCATATGTGGCATATGATCGATTATAGTATGATTTTGTATATGGATCGTTGACAATGTTTCATTGATGGATGTAGGTTGACGATTTCTTGCTAATCTGACTCACATATAGAGTAAAGGGACCATGCACATAGACCAGATATTGAGGGAGAGGTGTGGCAGAGTCGTTGTCACATCCTACTGGCACTCCCTCTCTGGCTCGAATTGTAGGTTAACGATTACCTAGTTCAGTAGGTCCACGATGTTTTGAGGGTAGACTGAGACAGTCACTCACAAAGGTTTCTAAGGGGCGCGCAATAAAGCACGGTCCTTATTCCTTAGAATCCCTTAGTCTCTCACAACATCGGCTGAATGAAGGGATGACTCCAGAGGTTGGAAAACTACCAAAACCATTCATAGGCAATTGGCACCGTTGGAGCATAGAGCGTGTCTTGAAGGGCACGTCGCCTAAATAAAATTTGAGTCAATGAATCTATGTGGGCTAGAAAACCGTGAGTGAATAATTAAGCCTTGTAAAATCTTTAGAATTGTTAGATTAATTAATTAATTTAGTAATTGTAAACCGCAAATGAAGTCTAAGCCTATTCAACTTTAATCCTAAGCCTAAGTTCTTGTAGGAAGCTAACACTAAATTATTAACTAATTTAAATAAATTAAATGAAAAGGGAATGATGTAAAACAAGTTAAGAATATAAAAGGGGGTGAATTATATTTAAATATTGACATAAGGCACATGTGTGCAAGAAAATGTAAAAAGAGGGTTTTTAAAATAAGAAATAAATAAAGATGAGAGAATGTGTACGCATAGAAAGGTATCTAGAGTCTAGTTAACACTAGTCTATCTGGAAGAATTTTCCTATTTTAACTCAACTCATATTTAGTAACGCGTCAATCATAAATTGGAAATAAGGAGAATAAAGAGACAACTAGGAGTGATTTGAAGAGCTCTTTTAGGAAGGGTGAGAGAATTAAACTTTTATTAAAATAAATTGTGGAATTACTTATGCAATTTGGGGGACATGATGACAAGTGTAAGGGAGAAATAATTCTAAATTATTTAATTAAAAAGATAATTAATTGTGCAAGTGGGGATCTGTCATGGAGAAATTCTATAAAACAAAGCACCTAGAGGAGAAATGGATCACACTAGTTATGGGTAAGGTTATGCTGCACAATTTTTGACTAGTTTTACTTGTGAGAATTGGGATACCCATCCTGATAGAGAGTGGTGGCTTTAGCTTGCGAGGCGAGATGGGAGCTAGAGCATTTATGGTTGTGTGTGTGCATGGCCCCTTTGTTGCTCTAGGGGATAAGGGGGAAGAATATTACCCATAGCGTTGGCAGGGAGGTACCGGTGAAGTCTCAACGATTAGAAATCAAAATATTGGAAGGAGCGGTGCAGCGGAAGAACCACTCTGACTTCGATGTTAGTTGTTACGATATTTGTTATCTAAGTTGGATGTAATAGTTTGGTTTACATATACATTGACTTTTATTGCAAAAAATGTATTACATTATGAATGTTAAATTCGACGAGTTCAATGGATGGTTGTGGGATGTGGAAGGGATATTTTTAACAATGCTAATAGCTAAATTATAACCAATGTATGGAAAATTTAATTGTTGTTCTCCCTTTTTAATTCATAGGCTTTTATTGATACCTTGTTGCGTCGAACCAGATTACTCACTATTCAATAACTTCTTTCTTTCTCCCTAATATTTTGCATGTAGGTTGGATCAACCACCAACACCCTCTGCGTTTTACCATGATCTTACCTTATGATTATTACTGGAGTTTTCTCTACGTTTTAATTTGATCCTACATTGTTATTCTTCCTAGAGTTTTCTTTGCATTTTAACATGATCATACCTTCCTATTATTCCTCGAGTATTCTCTGCATTTTCCATCAAAATCGCTCATCTTTTTTTCTTGGATTATACCCAACGATTATCATAAACTTAATCTGTGGTTTTCTTGGATTCTACTCAACTATTCATTTACTTAATCTGTGGTTTTGTTTTCTTGGGATATGCTTTGCGAATCTCATAATTTAATCTGTGATTTGCTTGGGTTTTCACTCAACTATTTCAATACTTACATTTTTTTTTCTTGCCTGGAATATGCCCAACGAATCTCATAACTTAAGTTGGGATTTGCTTGGGTTTTCACTTAGCTATTTCAATACTTACTCTGCATTTTCTTTTCCTGTAATATGCTAAGGGAACCTCATAAATTAAGATGTGATTTGATTGTTTTTTCACTAAACTATTCAATACTTACTCTACGTTTTATTTTCCTGGAATATGCCTAGAGAATCTCATAAATTAAGATTCAATTTGTTTGGGTTTTCACTCAGTCATTCATTACTTACTCTGCATTTTCCTTTTTCTAGAATATGACCAGCGAATCCCATAACTTAAGCTGTGATTTGGTTGGGTTTAAACTCAGCTATTCATTACTTACTCTGCATTTTCTTTTGCCTGGAATATGTCCAATGAATCTCATAACTTAAGTTGCGCTTTGCATGGGTTTTCACTCAGCTATTTCATTACTTTGCATTTTTGTTTCCTAGAATATGCCCAACGATTCTCCTAAACTTAAGCCATCTTTGTATAGTTTGTATATATATATGAAGGGGGTGAGATTTCTTTAGAGTTTTTCCAATAGGTTTTTGATCCCATTGTCAATTGGATATGCAAGGAACTAGGCCTTGAGTTATGTTTTTGTTTTAAAAAGGGTTGGGACCTTCTTTTAAATTTTTTAAATTGAAATTAAGTTAGGAATGAATTCTTACATCTATGTCCTTAAGATATTGTTCTTATTAATTTTAATTTAGGGTTTGGAATACTGGTGCATCTCTAAGGTGATGACCTTCCTTAAATTCTCCTAGATTGACATGCAATCACCTTAAATCCTTCATTTGTTCTAATGAATGATCTTGCTAAGGTTTTAAGAGATACTCAAGTAGTAGTGAATTCTCAAGCATTTCTTAAAGAAGATCAAATTCCTTATGGTTTTTTAAGAGGATCATTGACTCATCCTCACATGTTTTAAAGTTGTGATAGCCTAATCCTGTATGGAATAAATTTTAATATTCCCTTCCGAGGGGGACTACTTATACTCGTTTAGTTATCTTTTAAATATCAAGAAGAATTATTATAAATAATTAAACCCTTCATTAATACAATCATTGCATATGAAACAAAATTGATGATTTGTCTTGTACCATGAATTTAATGCTATACATGATTGGTTATGTAATTTTTTTACTCTTGTGTAATGAAAATAAAGTTGATGATTACTCTTGCACCATCAATTTAATGTGATGTATGATTGGTTATATGAATATATTACTTTTGCACCATGAACAAGATTGATGATTTCTCTTGCGCCATGAATCTAACACAATGTGTGATTGGATATGTAATTTGATTACTCTTGCACCATGAAAATAAAGTTGATGATTAATCTTGTGCCATGACAATAAAATTGATGATTACACTTACGCCATGAAATTAAAATTGATGTATGATGGATTAAGCAATTGGATTTTATTGTGCCATTAATATGATGTTGATTTAAGATTGATTAAGTAATTAGATTTATTTGCGCCATGAAATTAATGTTGATATATGATTGATAATCTAGTATGGAGTTATGAGTTGTAATTGATTAAGGGGATTTAGATACCCCATTTTTCCTCAGAACAGTCACTATCATTGAGACCTTAAGTGGTCAAAATCAATCAGATGAATCATGGGATTGAGTGTTTATTATGTTTCCTGGAGGTCCTAACCATGCAGGATATGTTGGGTGGGTATTAATTTATATTCAATGACGTGGTTGATCATTATTTATGTATTTTCTTTAGATGATTGTGTTGTATTGAATTGCGTCACTATTTATGTTTATGTGTGATCATGTGTCGTTGTTATTTATGTTAATTCATTAGATTTGTGTCATTATTGATTCCGATGATGTGTCTCTTGTAATGCTATTAATTTATGTTGTGATGATTTAAATTCCTAATGAGAAGAAAAAAAAATATTTACCTTTTGTGTATCACTATTGTTGTCGTAACGGAGGGGACGTTAGAAGAAGTAAAAAATGACTCAATGATTAATACAACAATAAATTAAACCGACTCTCATCTACTTAACTCGACTCAAGAAAGATAAATATCGGCTTTATTAAATAACTCCCCTTCTTGTCGACTGATAAAGACTATTTTTTTGTAAACGCAAGTGTAAACTAATGAACTGTAGTTGCAGATTGACAAACCGACTGACTAAAAGATCGGTGGAGACATAAGATCTCACCAAATTGTAATTACTATTTCCAACACTCCCCCTTAATTATACGTAGGTGGGATTACAAAAATTTACATCAAAAATTGAATTGACATTTACTATCACTCATATGTTACTGTGCAGACTCTTAGACTATTGTGTAGATGTTGAAATGCATCCCTCTCTAAGGATTTTGTGAAAATATCTGCGAATTATTTTTTTGAACTCCAAAATTCTAAACAGATCCCTTTCTTATCAATTGATTCTCTAATAAAATGATACCATGTATCATTTTTCTTGGTTTTCTTGTGAAACACATGATTCTTTGATAACATGATGGTTGAATTGTTGTTGGTTCTTATTGTTACTGCAACAAATATTTTAACATTCTTCTCATCCAAACTTCTTGACAAGCAACGCTTGTAGCTACGATGTAATATGCTTCTACTAAAGAAAGATTCATTATGGGCTTCTTCCTTGATGCCCATGATACTATATCTGTTCCAAAATAAAATGTGTACCCACAGGTACTTTTCCTGTCATTTATGATTCCTCCATAATCATTGTTAGTGTAACCAATAAGTTTTAAATCCTCTTAAGTAGAATACTTAATGCAAAAATATTTTGTTCCATTTACATATCTCAGAATTCTTTTTCCTTCCTTCCAATGTGATTCTTTTGGAGTTTCCATGAAACTTGAAATTAGGCTCACTCCATACATAATATTAGGCCTTGTTGTTGTTAGATACATAAGATTGCCTACCAATATTTTAAATAGTGTGGGATCCACCTTGGACCCTCCATATTCTTTGCTTAACTTCAATCCTATTATGACAGGTGTTGGGGCTGATTTGGAATATATCACGTTGAATCTTTTCAAAATATCATGTGCATACTTAGATTGTGAGATAAATATACCAAATTTGTACCAGTGAACTTGAATACCTGAAAGATATCTCATAAGTCATAAAACAGTCATTTCAAACTCATCCTTCATGATTGACTTAAATTATTCTATGCCAAAATCACCTGTAAAAATCAAATCATCCACATATAATAAAACAACTAATATGTTACCTTGTTGATTTGTTTTGATGTACAATGTTGGCTCTTATTCCCTTCTTTGAAATCCATTATGAATGAGGTAGAAGTATATGTGACTCTACCGAGCTCTGGGAGATTTCTTTCACCCATACAATGCCTTCTTCAATATGTACACTTTGTCTTCTTTTCCTGGAACCTCGTAGCCTTGTGGTTGTTCCACATACAATTCTTATTATAAATGCCCATTAAAAAATGATGAATTTACATCCATTTGATAAATTGGCCATATGTTATGCACAACAATGACTATCACAGTTCTGACTGTGTCCATGCACGCAACTCATGCAAATGTTTGATTGAAATCAATTCCAGGTTGTTGTGTAAAACCTCTTGAAACTAACCTTTCCTTATGCTTCTGCACATTTCCATCTACATCTTACTTCGTTTTATAACTACAATTGACACTTATCACATCCTTTTATTTAGGTACATCTACCAACTTCCAGCTCTGATTGTTCTCTATGCATCTGATTTCTTCATCCATGGCTTGAGCCCATACATCATCTTTGACAACTTCTTCAAAAGTTAATGGATCGTTTATTTTTTAAAACAAAGAAAACAAATGAGTTTGTTGTGTCCTCGTTATAGATGTCGCGTAGGATTATTGTCTTTCTTATTAACAAACTTTCTAATGTTGGATCTGGGGATGTAGAACTACTTGGAATGCTTGTTGGAGTTTGTTGCGCTCTAGGTGTAGACTGTGCACCTGTTGATCTTACTAAAGTAGTTTGTGTCATGCTTTGTGTTCCAATCCAAGATGTAGAAGGGATTGTGCACTTTCCTATGGTTGGTGCTTGAACCACTTCATCTTTGTATCATCTTTCTCAATATCATCAATAATTATGACTGCTTTTTCTATACTTTCTTCCCATGCTTCATTTTCCATGAGTTGAACATCGCAGTTGATTATGAATTTCCTTGCAATAGGATCATACAATTTGTATGCCTTTGTATGTTCAGACTATCAAAAAAATATTCATTTATGTCCTTTGTTGTCCAGCTTCTTTCTCCGCTCATCTGGAACATGTGTGTATGCGACACAACCAAAAAAATTTAATTGAACCACATTATGCTTCATACTTGTCCATGCTTCTTGAGGAACTCAAATTTTAACACTCTTTGTCAGACATTTGTTCATAATGTATATTGAAGTTGCTATTGCCTCAACCCAATATTCATTTGACAAATATTTGGCTTCCAACATACTTTGCACCATTTGCATGATGCTTTGATTCATCCTCTCTATGACACCATTTTGCTATGGTGTATACCACACAGTAAATTTCTTGTAGATTCCATGAACTTTACAAAAGTTCTGAAATTATATTGAAATATATTGTCTTCCTCTATCATTTCTTAGAAACTTTATGTAGTAACCACTTGTTGGCAACCAATTCACTTTTTTTTATATGATCCTATAAGCTTCCTACACCTATGTTTTACAAACATCATTTTTCGTCGCAATTTTCAATAGACTACATTTTCATTTATGGCAACGTTTACACATTTGTCTTCGTCAAGTTTTCACGACTGTAAGCGTGAAAACTTCTCCTTTCGAAGTCATATTTCGATCATTATCTGAACTGTCAATATCTCTTATGCCTATTGCGCTTACCTTTTATTGATCATTATACAAGTGGAAAGGGTCTCTAATCAGTTCTCATACTTTGATTGATTGTATAACCTAGTCTTATTGAGTTTGTAAGGCATTTAGCAGTTGAATTGCACTTTATATGACTTGCCTGATCATTGATTCTATGAAAATGCATACGGGTTATGATTAAATTATATATATATATATATATATATATATATATTATATAATCCTTATGTTAATCTTTTCATAAATTTTGGCTTGTCGACTATATGAATACCATTTGGCACTTTGATTAAACTTTTGATTATATACATTGGCGCATAGTTGATTTTGAGTTTTGATTTATATGTCAGATTTTTAAACATTATGGTATAACACTTGCGCGCATTGGTATACACCTTTGATTTTATTGGTTGTACACATGACTTAATGGTTGAACTATTATTATGGAGTGAACAGCTATGAAAATTGACGGTTGTACTTGGATAATCAACATTTTGCATGGCAGCGTCCACCACCTTTGCATGCTCGCATTTATGCTAACCCCTTTTGCTCGTTCGTTGCTATTGGTTTGGGTAGCTCTGCTCCTGTGTGTGTTGGTGAATACAAACCCTACCCATACCATGTGTTCGGCTCCATGGAACCAATCATGCAAGTTGAGCCCAATGGCAATCAAGCCCTGTTGATGTTCGACAATGCCCGCCAAGATTTGGCAGACAGTGGATGGCTTACCTTCGTGAAACGATTTGAGGGTTTTAACCTTTGTGTAGCACGACAGTTTTCCATGACCTTCGATGGTTGTCGATCCAAGGTGGGCGATATATAGTAAGAGATTGATGAACAGTTTATCAGCTCGGCTACGGGGTTACCTCCTTCAGGATAGCGTTGGTTTAAGAATTGCAAGGTCGAGGAAGTGCCATGGACATTGTTGTTTCAATCGCGCAAAGTCACCTCTTGTGACAGAGGTATGCCTGTATCTATGCTCAAACCACGATGGCACGATTTATTGATGTTTGTCAAGCAGTTCATGACTTGTGAAGGTGGATACGGACTTGTGTTCCTCTACCACCTGCGTCTACTGATGATTTTTATAGGGTACCCTCTAAACATGCCTTTCTATTTTCATCGGAGCTTGTATAAGATGTCGAAAAGATATTAAAGGCAGTAGGCTGACAACAACCTATTCCACCATGGGCTTATTAAGCTCATTGTTGTTTATTATTTGAGTTTACATGGTGATAATTGGAGGACTTTCATCGCCCGTAATGGCTTTGAAGACACTGACCCTATACAGGTTGATAAGCCTGTGGTAACTGAGACTAAGGATGAACTGCCTAAACCCTCGACCAACTCTCATGTTGACTTACCCGACACTGTGGCTAAGAGTGCAGAGGCCATTAAGAAGCCTATGAGAAAAAATCCCAAGCCGAGCCTTACAGCTAATGCCAAAGGGAAAAGGAATGCCCGACTCATTTTGAGAATGGCCAGAAACAAACCAAAACCCTTTGCCGAGTCTAACCCTATCACTCTGAGCGAGGATTCTAATTCTGATATTGAGCATTTTGTGGCCAGCGAATATCCCTACTCGCAAGGTTTATGTGCAGATCCCCCTTATGATTTTGTGTCAAATCTACCCCCCTGCCTAAAGGACGATCCTAACTACTCGGGTATTAAGTTGCCTCATGAAACCCTCGGTCATTTGTCCAAACCCTCGCCTGCTCTGTCTAAACCCACACAGTGACCTTGTGACCAATACAATTCATGGTTAGAGCGATATTATAGTGATGTTCCTATACTCCAATCAAAGATTCAATCATTGGAAGACCAGATTGCACTGCTAACCAGTCAAAAGGCCAAGCTCCAAGCAGTGGATAAGAAACAAAAGACAACCGGCTCCATCCTGTTCAAAAACGTGGAAT
>ML777569.1:1036239-1085758 GCA_009831015.1 Picea engelmannii
GTTAGATATGCAGGATATCCAAGAGCACACAACAGATCCTTATCCTCTCTTTCTTAAAAAATATTATCATGAGGAAATCATCCATCCTGGGCCCACATAAGTCACTGAGCAGCGAATTGAATAAAGGAGATTTCCCACATGTCCTGTCTATGATGATTATGACTCTGACCCTTGGGAGAGACAAGAAGATGAACCAGAGGAGCAACATGAGGAGCAGTTCATCTCATGTTCAAATCCTAGCAACAAGCAACCATCATCTGAGGACAGCCAGCCTGTATCATCTCCTCATCCACCTATGATTATGGTAGATATTCAGCCATGTGTGAGAAGTTGTGGAGAAGAGTAGGCTTTTTACTACAAATTTCATAGGATTTTCCACTCATTCTACGACCCTGTCAACAAGTAAATGGAATGGAATTTCCTTCATGCCTTGGAGCCGTCCTATTTTATCTCAGCTTCAGCCTTTGAAGAAAAGATGAAGGGTGTGATTGTTCTATTGTCATGGTTTCATCATCTACTACTGATCACTGACAGAATGAATGGGCTTCTGTTTGGGAAGTTACTTGATTGGCTATGGTGGAAATTTGATTTGACCTAGCACCATGTAAAGTTTGATTAGTTTAGGATTGTACATAAATAAGCTCTTGTGGAGCCCATGTGTGTTTATTTTTTATTTTTATCGGCATGTATTCCTCAACAGAGTTTTTTGAGTCTAACTCCATAGCCCAACAGAAGGTGACTGTAACTGCAAAGGAGTTCTTAGAGCCTCGCAGGGAAGACTCTATCCCCCATGGAGCCTAATGTTATCACATAATATTCCTAGGGGGTTGTGTTTCCTTATGAGAGGTGCCTTGGTGAACAAATGCAAGGAAAGGGGTTAAAAAACCCACATTTTGGAATTTATCCAAAGTTTGGGCGAGGATTTGAAGGTTTGGCACACTATGCTAAGGAGCGTGCATATCTAGGTGATCAATATTGGTGCACGCACATCTACGGTGCACATCCCATATCGGACCCCCCCTGACTTTTTTCCTTTAATGAGGGAGGGTGGGTCCGAGTTGGTGGTTTATGAGTGGAGGCGCCCCACTATCGTGGAGCCTCCTCATGAACTTATATCCACCCTGACCTTTACTTCTTACCACTCTCCAACCCTCCCAGTAGACCACTTACCACTCCCTCTTACCACTCCATTCTCCCGCTGCCATATGTACCTCACTCCATCTCTCTCCTCTGCCTATCACTTCTCCCGCTCCCCCTCATCCTTTCATTGAAACACACCTGTCATCCACTCACCTCCGTGTCATATCCCTCTTCAATTCTGCCTACCACCTCCTTCCATGTGTTCTCCCCTCGTACTCCATCTCACCTCCATATAGGTAGGTTGTCCCCACTGTGCTTACTACCATAGTCTCTCTTGTGCCTCCACATCATGGTCTCGTGCCACATCACCTCTTCGCCTTTACATCTCTGACACCCATGCATACCTAGTAGCCTGTCGGTCATGCCCACCTCCTCAGCCTCATCAGCTCCATCCACGTCCACTAGTTGGGTCCCTCTGCAAAGCTACATGAAGAACGAGACAACCAAGGACAGGCCACCATGCCTCGCAGGTGCCAAGTTTGAATTGCACCGTCATGATCCCGATGCAACAATTATGAAATCAGGGGAGGTGGTTGAAGTGTCGTCTCCCCCATGAATGGAGAAGTCAGAACGATATGACCATGAAGACAGACTCTCAGCTTTGGTAGTCTAGGATCGCATGTGCAGGGATACTGCGTGCACATTCTGACGAAGCAGAGACTCTGAGAGACTAGCAGGAGTCAATATCGTGTCTGACAGAGGAAGGCGTGCACAAAGGAGACTGTAGGTGCAGTATGATTGAGATGACATCTTGATCACGCCTTTGTTGTTGTTTACGAGAGTTTTGAGTATACGTAGGGAGTTTTTTTGTTTTTGTAAGGGTCTTTGGTTGAGTAGAGCTCCCAATATGTAGTCTTGTTCCGCCAGAGATTTTCTCTGGTTATGTAATCACCTTGAGACTTTCATGTTAATAGAAATCATCTTCTCTCTTTTCATTTTTGTCTGTAAAGATTGTTTAAAACACTCTACCATGGATGATCCAGTCGAGGATCGTTATACTGTTGTAATGAAGGTTTGATTATAGCGGTATCGTAGTCAGTTTTATTCATTCCTTCTATGTATGTTTCTTTATCACATTGAATGGCTCGGGCATGGAGGATCTAGTCGAGTTGTTGCAATTGTAGGATGAGGGAGCTTTGATCATACTGCAACTGTAAGTATGTCCCTTGTAGGCATATTTTGATGTCCAGATTTCAGCTCAAGGATGCTCTTGAGTTAGGATTTTCCTCTTTGAGCTGCTAGAAGGCTTGATGCCCAGGGAAACCTCCTTCACCCTTTCTCCTAATTCTTCCCTCTTCTCTAGCTTTAACTCAATTTACTGACTGAATTTAATGTGGCCCTCACTTCCCTATACATTTCTTGTCTAGTTCTGTGTTGAACATCATTCAGATTTTGAGTTTTGTCCATCGACCTCCATCCATATAAGACCAACATCCACAAAAACTAATGGGTATCAGGCTTACCTCTGATGCAATCCAGAGGTGACTTCTAGTGCTAACAATTTTGGCACCATTTCCGGGGACAAGATTGAAGATTTTCTTTGGGTACATTGACGAAGAGCTTATGATTTTCAAGGTGCATTAGACATCATAACCTTTGAATATTTCGCTTTCACCTGGCGACTCCACTATGGTGACTCCATTGTCTCAGCTTCACTTTTTAAGTGTGCCTTCTTCTGGCTACACCTGGTAGCCCCTTAGATAGAACAACGATCATATCTAGTCTTTGATGGTGAACAAAGACCATATACACTCATCCTGCGCATCATTCACCCGACGACTCCATGGTTTAAGAACCGTTTGGCGACTCCACTGGTTCGAAATGGAAAGAATCCTGGCTTGGAGGTTTTCTCCCTTTAATTTTTTTGATGTTCTTGGTTTTCCCAATGTTGTTCTTGCTCCAAATGAATGGAATGAAAGGTAAAATTTCTCTCTGCCAAACTAGAAAGGTTGGAATCTGAAGAAAATGTCGAGGATTTTCCATCCCTTCAAGCAGATGTTCTTGGAAGCCCTACTGATGAGGGTAGTATTGAATATTTCATGGTCGTAGAGGCCCTGCATTATGCTCCTAAGGAGCCTGATGTCTCAAGGTTTGATGATTATTATGAAGAAGAGTAGCAGAGCCCCATATCATAGTTTGCTGACCAAACTAGAAACCAGCCTGTATATGACCACTATGAATCAGATTCCGAGTTGGATATGCAGGATATCCAAGAGAACACATCAGAGCCTTATCCTCTCTTTCTTAAGGGACATTATCATGAGGAAATCAGCCATCCTAGGCCCACATAAATCACTGAGTAATGGATTGAAGCAAGGAAATTTCCCACAGGTCTTGTATATGATGATTATTACTCTGACCCTTGGGAGAGCCAAGAAGACAAATCAAAGGAGGAACAGGAGGACCAATTCATATCTTGTTCAAATCCTGGCAGCGAGCAACCATCATCTGAGGATAGTAAGCCTATATCATCTCGTCATCCACCTGTGCTTATGATAGATATTCAGCCACGTGTGAGAAATTGTGGAGTAGAGCAGGCTTTCTGCTACAAATTTCACAGGATTTTCCACTCATTCTATGAGCCTCTCAACAAGTACATGGAGTGGCATTTCCTTCATGCTCTGGAGCCGCCCTATTTTATCTCAACTTCATGCTTTGAAGAAAAGATGAAGGGTGTGATCGTTCTGCTATCACGGTTGCATCATTTACTACTTGTTGAAATAATGTAACAGCAATGTGTATTCTAATTATTATTGATGTATTATTCATTAGATCAATCCCCTTTTGTGAATTGATCATGTCGGCTATTGTAAAAGACCAAATCCCCTTTTGCGGATTGGTCAAGCATAATTGTAATAGGTAGAATAAGAAGTCATCCCCATAATATATTAAAGGGCCCCAAAATATATATTAAAGATGGTTAGAACCACCCAGAAGAAGAAGTTAGCCCTGCTAGTGAAAAGACACCTCCACATGTGCCAAAGTTGTATAAATAAGGAGGTCAGTGCCTCACTTAGACACACACACACTTGTTCATTGAGGAGCAAGTTTCAGAGTTGTAGTTGGAGAAGAGAGAGAGAGAGGCACATTCTTGGGAGAGGACTTTCTGTATTTGTTTGAGTTACCTCTTGGCATTGTATTGGCTATCTATAATAAGGAAGTTTTTTCTCGGTTTTCTTCCCCATGAGGGTTTCCCAGGATAAATGATGTGTCTCCTGTGATTATGTATTTATCAGTGATCCTATCTTATGCTATTTTTATCTAGTGAAATTAAAATAACTCTAATAATAGCTTAAACGTTAACATGGTATTAGAGCTAAGCTTAAGATAACATCTTTCACAAGAGAAAGTGAAAAACGTCACTCTTGTCATACATGCAAATTAGGGATTTTTATTAAAGAAGTATTGCAGCCCAAAAACCATATAGAAAAGTGCACCCTTCCTGAAGGATCATTTTGGCATCCTCAGCGCAACTTTTCAGTGGCTAGATCTCCCGGAAAGTGAAACCCTAGTTTTCACAAAGTACTAGAAAACTAGAGTACCAGAAGTACCAGAAGTACCAGAGTACAAAAGTACCAGAAAACCAGAAGCACCAGTCCAGAAATCAGTTGGTCAAGTTTGAGGGGGTAAAAGTTGGATTTTCAGAAATCTGACTGCACCATCTTACTCGCCTCAGCTCAGCGCATCTATCCCCTGGATCAGAAATTCAAAATTTGAAGTTTGAAAAATAAGGGTTTCCTCATAAAAAAAATAAGTTGTAGTTGTAGTTGCAGCCTCAGAACCAGTTGCAGTATCAATTGCAGTTGTAGCCTCAGAACTAGTTGCAATATCAATTGTAGTTGCAGTATCAGTTGCAGTTGCAGTCGTAGTACCAGTTGCAGTCACCCTTGAAGTTCTTAAGAGTTGGTGATCATTACCACTGCTACTAGATGGTGCCTCTACCTACAAATGTAGTCAAAGGTATGTACTCACACATGTTTAAACGGTTAATATTTAAAGATTATTTGCAGGAGAAGGGATATCTTTCCATAGATCCAGAAGGATCTCAAGATCCAACACATTTAGAGGAATGATGCAACCGAGGTGTGATTATTCTGATATGCATCTATTTGTTATGACATTGTTTTGATCAGTGTTGCATTTTTTAGCTATGACCATCATTCTAACCTTTGATCAAATTCAGAGTCAAGGTATTAGATGGATTAAAAGTTGAGATCATAGAGCTTATCCTCTAACCCAACCTTCTGTCAAGATAGCATATTGTCTCAGTACAGAAGATAGTTTGAAGAAAGCACTCGTCATATTGAGTGAAGGAGACTTGGAAGAAAATAAATCATGCATTCTTGAGGACAAGGCTCTAGGTCCCAAGACAAACCATGTGTGTTAGTTCAAGGTTTCCATGAAGGAATGTTCGATCACAACAATATAAGAGTGTTGACCTCATTTTGTATTGTATCTCTTACTTTTGATCTTTTCTTTTGACAAGACACGAGTGATAGCTCTAAAGGAGCTACTGTGATGATTACTCATGCTATTTCTTTATCTACTATTATCAAAAGGGTATTAGTCTTGCTTGTTGTTTTGTTGACCTTGTTCTAGTTCATAGGTAATAACCTTGGGGAAGCTATAGTGAAAGTTGCAGAAGGAAACATATTAAATGAGAGATGAAGCAGAATATGTACATGACCATATACACTCATGTACCAAAGAAGATGAAGAAGAAGCTATCTTTTGAGATTCATAATATCTCATATGAAGATTGACTGAAAGGAGTAAAAGTCTCCAAAAATGACCGAACACTAGAACTGGAAGCAGAACTTGACTTGGTATTCAACACCAAGTATACCCTGTAAGAGATGATGAAGTCATTATAGACTCAGAATAAATCGAGCAAGACCAATCTTAGAAAGTATCAGATGAAGAGTCAACTTCCATGACTCGGAGACAAATGTCGTGAGAAGACTATATCATAGCTTCAAAAACTTCTAGGAAATATGAAATCTCATAGGATGATTCCCTTGTTTCAGCGACAAAGAAGGAAGCCAGTCAAAAAGACTAGGATATGGATTCTTCCATGAGAAGAGAAGTCAATATTGACTTCCAATATTAATCTATACAGATCAAACATCTTGCAGATGTACAAAGCCTGATGTATGTCCAAAGGATTCTCCCAGAAAAAGGGAGAAGACTATGATGAGACACTTATTTAAGGAATAGTTCCAGTATTTATGAAGACAACCAGAACAACCATGATTCATATATAGTATGATATGAAGGGGGAGAAATCACCATATTTAAAACTGAGTGGAAGTTGGTGCAGTACACTAGTTGGGTCATGGAAACATGACTACAACGAAAAATAGAGTTATCTCCATGAAATAAGAAGAGCTTTCTTCAATATCAGTTATTGATCCACTCTCAGTTTAAGATGAAACTGTTTATGTGATAGAATAAGAGGAGTTACTCTAAGATTTTAGCAACCACAGTGAGAATGACACAATCATTCTCAGCCTCAGAGAAATTGCAGGTGTAGAGTCCTAGATTCCAGAAGGAACAGTCGAAGAGAGAGTAGAGGACATACTCCCACACAGTGAGACAGATAGTGCCTTACAAAAAGCCAATAGAATGAGCACATAATTGTGCAGATTGAGCTGTAGTTGAGCAAGTGTACTAGACTGGTACAATGTAATGAGAAAAATTGATTTGAAGATTGAAGATAAAAAGACTCATTTCTGCCAGTTGAAGAAGGATATGTACGTGTTGAAGCAAGCTCCCAGAGCTTGATATGGAAGAATTGATAGTTTCTTGATGAGATTTACCAAGAGTAAAATTGATTCTAACCTCTACTTCAAGGTTATGAATGATGAGCCGATGATATTGCTATTGTATGTGGATGAATTATTCTTAACTAGAGAAGAAAATATCATCACCAAGAGTAAGAAGAAGTTCACTGCAGAATTTGAGATAAAATACCTTCGCCTAATGCATTATTTCTTAGGTCTTGAGGTATGGCAGAGACCAGAGAGAATATTCCTTAACCAAAGGAAGTATGCAGTCAAAATCCTAAAGATATTTGACATATTGGAGTTCAAGTTCATGAATACACCCATGGAAGTGAAGCTGAAGCTACTGGTCTAAACTTCATTAGAATTGATTGATACCATGCTGTATAGACAGATCATTGGATTGTTGATGTACCTGACGAACACCAGACGAGATATTTGTTTTTCCGTGAACACTTTGAGTCATTTTTTGGTAGAATCTAGACATGTTCACCTAGTTGCTACAAAACAAGTGATGAGGTACTTTGAGTCAGTTTTTGGTAGAACCTAGACATGTTCACCTATTTTTGGATCAGCCATGATCTCATGGCAGAGTAGGAAGCAATCCAACATTGTTCTCAATATAGTAGAAGTAGAATACATTGTTATGTGTTCTTCCAGATGCGAAGCTATATGGCTTCGAAATTTGTTGACCGGTCTATTCAACCTAGAGATGGAAGCAACCACGATCCTATGTGACAACTAGAGCTGCATAAAGAATACATAGAATCCAGTATTTCATGACAAGTCAAAGCACATAGAAATCCGATATCATTACATCTGTGACATAGTGAAGAGAAGAGCCATAAAGCTCCAATATGTTAGCATGGATGAACAGGTTGTCGATGTGTTGAGCAAGCCTCTATCTCGTGTAAAGTTTGAGCACTTTCGAGATAAGATTGGTATAGTTCGAAAGGACCTCCCTCGAAAGGGAGAGTATTGTTGTGTTGAGATATGCTAGCCTAGTACTGTTCTTCTAGCTTGGTTGTTGTGACGTAAAGCTAGTCTAGTACTGTGCTTCCATCTTAATTGTCGTGTTGAGATACGCCAGCCTGGTACTGTGCTTCCAGCTTAGTTGTTGTGACATAAATCTAGTCTAGTACTATTCTTCCAGCTTAATTGTTGTGTTGAGATATGCCAACCTAGTACTGTGCTTCCAGCTTAATTGTTGTGACATAAAGCAAGTCTAATACTGTGATTCCAGCTTAATTGTTGTGTTGAGATATGTCAGCCTAGTACTATGCTTCCAGCTTAATTTTTGTGACGTAAAGCTAGTCTAGTACTCTGCTTCTAGCTTAATTGTTCTGTTGCGATATGCCATCCTAGTACTATGCTTCTAGCTTAATTGTTGTGATGTAAATCCAGTCTAGTACTGTGCTTCCAACTTAATTGTGTTGTTGAGATATGCCAACCTAATACTGTGCTTCTAGCTTAATTTCTATCACGTAAATCCAGTCTAGTATTATGCTTCCAGATTAATTTCTTTGTTGTGATTCCAGCTTAATTGTTGTGTTGTGATTCTAGCTTAATTGTTGTGTAGTGTGCTAGCCCTCTATTGTGATGATGAGCCAACCTCGTGCCACGATGATGTGTTTCCAGCTTAAGTGTTGTGATTCCAGCCTCGTGCTGATGACATGCCAGCCTTGTGTTGTGATGATGTGCCAGCCTCGTGCTGTGATGATGTGCCATCCTTGTGCTGTGATGATGTGTTGTCAGCCTTGTGCTGTATTGCCAACCTTTGTGCTATGATATTGATTCTTTTGATGTTGTATTGGCCTTATGTTGTTATTGATGATGATGATGTATTAGTGTTATACTAATCCATGTTGATGTAGTTGATGATGATGATGCCACTTCAGCTTCTTGTTCAAGATGATGATGCCACTTCAGCTTCTTGTTCAAGATGATGATGATGATACCACTTCAGCCTCTTGTTGAAGTTGATGATGATGCCACTTCATCCTCTTGATGAATATGATGATGATGATATTATTTCAGCTTTAATGTTGAATATGAGGATGATGACGTTACCTTAGCCTCATGCTGATGAGGATGATGATGCTACTCCAACTCCATGCTGTGTTGATGATGCTCCAGCCTCTGTGTTGTGTTGATGATGAGAAAAACTTCTGATGATTTCTAGATATGCCAGTCAGTGTTCCAAGTTGTTGTTGATAATGATGTCCTCTCACTCACCTGATATCATTGATGATGTTTTCCAGTCTCTCGCCTGATGTTGTTTTAGAATACCCTTCTTGTTAAGGGGAAGTGTTGAAATTATGTAATTGCAAAGTGTATTCTAATTATTATTGATGTATTCTTCATTAGATCAATCCCATTTTTCATATTGATCATGTCGACTATTATAAAATACCAAATCCCCTTTTGCAGATTGGTCAAAAGATAATTGTAATAGGAAGAATAAGAAGTCGGCCTCATAATATATTAAAGGGCCTCAGAATATATATTAAAGGTGGTTAGAACCACCCAGAAGAAGAAGTCGGCCCTGCCAGTGAAAAGACACCTCCACACATGCCAAAGTTGTATAAATAAGGAGGCTAGCACCTCACTTAGACACACACACACTTGTTTGTTGAGGAGCAAGTTTCAAATTTGTAGTTGGAGAAGAGAGAGAGAGAGAGAGAGAGAGAGAGAGAGAGAGAGAGAGAGAGAGAGAGAGGAGCATTCTTGGGAGAGGACGTTTTGTATTTGTTTGAGTTATCTATTGGCATTGTATTGGCTATCTATAATAAGGAAGCTTTTGTTGGGTTTTCTCCCCCGTGAGGGTTTCCCAGGGTAAATGATGTGTCTCTTGTGATTGTGTATTTATCAGTGATCCTATATTATGCTATTATTATCTAGTGAAATGCAAAGACCTCTAATAAAAAATTAAACCTTAACAATACTGATCACTGACATAATGAAAGGGCTTCTGTTTGGGAAGTTACTTGATTGGATATGGTGGAAATTTTCTTTCACCTAGCACCATGTAAAGTTTGATTAGTTTAGGATTGTACATAAATAAGCTCCTATGGATCCCATGTGTGTTTATTTTATTTTTTTATCGGCATGTATTCCTCAACATAGTTTTTTGAGACTGACTCCATACCCCAATAGAAGGTGACTGGAACGACAAAGGAGTTCGTAGAGCCTCGCAGAGGGGACTCTATTCCCCATGGAGCCTAATTTTATCACATAATATTGCTAGGGGGTTTGTTCTTCGTTTTGAACGACGCCTTGGTGAACAAATGCAAGGATACAGGTTCAAAAACCCACATTTTGGCGTTTATCCAAAGTCTGGGTGAGGACTTGATGGTTTGGCACACTATGCTAAGGAGTGCATAGATCTAGGAGGTCGATCTTAGCATGCGCAAATCTATGGTGCACAACCCATATCGGACCCCCCTGACTTTCTGCCTTTAATGAGGGGGGGGGGGGTCTAAGTTGGTGGTTTCTGAGTGCGCCCCCCCCACTGTCGTGGTGCCTCCTCATGAACTTGGAACCCCCTCAACCTTTACCACTTACCACTCTCCCCCCCCCTCTAAGTAGATGACTTACCACTCTCGCTTACCACTCCATCCTCCTGCTGCCATATGTCCCCCACTCCATCTCTCTCCTCCTCCTATCACTTCTCCCACTCCCCCTCATCCTTTCGTTGCAACACACATGTCCTCCACTCACCTCTGTGTCATATCCCTCTTCACTTCTACCTACCATCTCCTACCATGTGTTCTCCCCTCATACTCCATCTCACCTCCATCTAAGCAGGTTGTCCCCACTGCGCTTACTACCACAGTCTCTCTTCTACCTCCACATCATGGTCCCATGCCACATCACCTCTTTGCCTTTACATCTCTAACACCCACGCATACCTAGTAGCCTGTCAGTCATGCCCACCTCCTCGACCTTGTCATATCCATCCATGTCCTCCAGTCGGGTCCCTCTGCAAAGGTCCACGAAGTAGCAGATGACCAAGGACAGACCGCCACTTCTCCTAGGTGCCAAGTTTGACTTGTGCCGTCATGATCCCGATACAGAAATTATGAAAGCAGGGGAGGTGGTTGAAGTGTCATCTCCCCCATGAATGGAGAATTCATAATGATATGACCATGAAGACGGACTATTAGCTCTAGTATTCTGGGATCGCGTGTGCAGGGATATTGCATGCAGAGTCTGATGAAGGAGAGACTCTGAGAGTCTTGTAGGAGTCAAGATCGCGTTTGATAGAGGAATGTGTGCGCAGAGGATACTGCAGGTGTAGTCTGACTGAGACGACATAATGCCATGGAGGCTCGAGCATGCCTCTGTTGTTCTTTCTGAGATTTTTGAGTATATGTAGTGAGTTTTGTTGTTTTTGTAAGGTTCTTTGGTTGAGCAGAGTTGTTCCGCCAGAGCTATTTCACCAGGAAGTTTTGTTGTTTCTGTAATCTTGTTCCACCAGAGATATTCTCTGGTTATGTAATAGACTTGAGACTTTCATGTTAAAATAATTCATCTTCTCTCTTTCCATTTTTTTCTGTAAAGGTTGTTTAAAACACTCGGGCCTGGATGATCCAGTGGAGGATCGTTATACTGCTATAATGGAGGTTTGATTATAGTGGTATCGTGGTCAGTTTTATTCATTCCTTGTGTGTATGTTTCCTTCTCACATTGAATGGCTCAGGCATGGAGGATTCAATCGAGTTGTTGCAGTTGTAGGGTGATGGAGGTTTGATCATACTGCAACTGTAATTATGTCCCTTGTAGGCATCTTCAAGTGTCTGTATTTGAGCTCAGGGATGCTCTTGAGTTCAAGTTTTCCTCTCTGAGATGATGGAAGTTCTAATTCCTAGGGAATCATTCTTCACCCTTTCTCCTATGTCTTCCCTATGCTCTCTCTTTAACTCAATTTACTGATTGAAGTTAATGTGGCCCTCACTTCCCTATACATTTGTTGTCCAGTTTTGTGTTGAACATCATTCGGATTCTGAGTTTTGTCCATCAACCTCCATCCATATAAAACCAACATCCACAAAAATTGATGGGTATCAGGCTTACCTCTGACGTAATCCACAAGTGACTTTTGGTTCTAACATATAGTATGTAAAAATGTGAAGGACTGTATGCGTGAAGGTGAATGCTTATAAACATTGTTTTTTATTTTTGTTTTAAAAATAAAAGGTGCGGTTTATATATTGACATTCTAATATTACATTCAATATTAAACTCACATTAAACCTTTTATTAAACTTTTTATTTTGAAACTTTTTTTCTTTTTTGAGGTTTATACCATTATTCCTCCACATATTTTTCAAAGGGCCTTGGTTATTATAAGCAGTGATTTGGGCATTAGGAGATTTTGAGCTAATGGCTAAGATGTAGAGTTCAAAGTTTGAAGTTGAAAAGTTCAGTGGTAAAAGAAAATTTGAGCTCTGGAAGCTCAAGATGTGGGATTTACTAGTGCAACAACAGTTGCAAAAAGCATTGGCACGCAAGTCAAAGAAACAAACAACCCTGACGAATGAGGAATGGGAAGACCTGGATGTAAAATCTCTTAGTACCATTTGTTTATGTATGGCGGATGATGTTTTGTTTAATATCATAGGGGAGGATACAACATTAGGCTTATAGATCAAGTTGGAAACTCTATATATGATGAAATACTTGATGAGTAGAATCTACTTGAAGATACAGTTGTATAGTTTGCGGATGAAAGAAGGTACAAAAGTTGTTGACCATTTAAATACCTTTAATACCCTTATAGTTCAATTGACTAGTATGGAAGTTAAATTCAAAGATGAGGATAAGGATATTACACTATTATGTTCATTGCCCGAGTATTGGGATAATCTAGTCACCTCTATTATATTTAGCTGAGCAAATGTTTTAGATTATGACTCTATTGTGGGAGATTTGTTGGTTGAGTAGATGAGGAGAAAATCTAGTCAAGAAACCTCAACTTCAGAGGTGATGTTGGTCAGAGGTCGAACTAAAGAGCAGAATGAGAGAATTTTTTCTTGATCTAAGTCAAGACACAGAAAGGGTAAAGAAAAATGCTAGTACTGTGGAAAAATAGGACATCTCAAGAAAGATTGCTGGAAAAGAAAGGAATCTGAGGAAAACTCTACAAAGGAAGCAAATTTGGCTGTAAAATTTTTAGGTATGACTGATCAAGTTTTATATGTTTCTAGTAATTTACAATATCTAGAAGAATGGCAGTTAGATTTAGGTGCCTCCCACCACATGTGCTCACATAGAAATTGGCTCATTTCTTACCAATCTATTGATGAGGGTGTAGTGTTTATGGAAAATGGAATTCCCTGTAAAACTGTTGGGATTGGTAGTATTAGAATCAAGATGTTCGATGGTATTATTAGGGAATTAATTTATGTTAGATATGTACCTAATCTTAAATCAAATTTGATTTCATTGGGAGTGTTGGATTCTTGTGGATATAAGTATACAGGTCAAGGTGGAGCACTCACATTGTCGAAAGGTAGTTTAGTAGTGATGAAGGAAACAAAGTTTGATAACCTTTCTAAGTTGGAAGGGAGTATTGAAGTAGCATTTGAAGTGAAAGATGTATGTTCTTGTTTATGGAAGAAGAATCAAGGTCATAACAGAAAGAAATAATTTCAGGTATTGGTAAACGATAAATCATTTCCAGACTTAAAATCTTTGTTTCTGAATTCTTTCTTGTTTCATATCTATGCAAGTTATGATGGTGGTATAAAGGGATGTTGTGTGTGGGATCCTACTTCTCACAAGGTCATCATTGATAGGGATATAGTATGTATGGAACAACCAAAAGGGTTGACTCAATATCGTAACGATAAATTTGTTTGCATGCTAGATAATTCAATGTATGGCCTATTGGTACCCAGGAAAATATACAAGAGGTTTGAATTCTTCATAGTGAGGAAGAATTTTTCAAAGGGTAGGAATGAATATATTGTTTATAGTACATTCACAGTCTTGATGTTATTTGTCGATGATATGCTCGATGCAAGCCGAAGCATGGATAAAATCTGTAACAAAATGACTCAAGTGGAAAGGACAATTCATATGAGGGATCAAGGAGCATCAAAACAAATTATGGGCATGGAAGTATACAGAGATGGTCATGGTAAGTTGTGGTTGGAGTTCAGTATGAACATTGTAAAACCAATTTTTATCCCTCTTGCTTTCCATTATAAGTTTTCTTCCAGCATAGGTCTTGTCTATAAAGAAGAAAAGATTATGTCTCGTGTAAGTTCAGTAGGAGGTCTGTTGTATGTGATGAAATGGTTAAGACCATATGTTTCACATTATACTGATGTTGTCATATATGCGATAGATTCAGGTGTTGCAGTGAAAGGGGATATGTTGAGCACTCAACACACCCTAAAAAATCTATGAACATTTTCTTTTTTGGGTACCACTCAACCTTCTTCATCGACTGTCTGCAAGAATCAGTGACCCAGAGTTTTCCTTGAATCACTTGAGAAATTCGTCATCAGCAAGAGAGAAAGGTGGTGAAAATAATTCGGGAAGTAAAAATAGCAGAGCATCGACGTTCATCGGCGTCGTCCTATGAAAACGTTTATTTCCCATGAATAATTCTCGAGAAGGATGTTGTCAAAGGCCGATCCATTCAGTTTCGACAGAAAAATGTAATAGTAAGCACCATGCCAAAGTAAGGAGCAACATTGCCGACCGCTGAGGCCCACAACCTTTTCGACAATGAAAGCTCATAAAGGGAAGCCCTGCCGAGAAGCTACATACTTGAACTTCCCCTAATCACCAACCCTGACATCATCGACGTCGGAAGTTCTATCAAAAGGGCCTTAACATAAGTATACACCTAGATATCTAGCCAATCCCTGATATTTACGCTGAATGATGTGACGTGATGAGACGATTAATCCTCATATGTGTCAGACACACCACATTCAAAGGCTAGTAGTTAATTCATAGATCATGTATTAGTTACTAATTCATACGCAAATCAAAAGGATACGTTAAACCCACTGATGCAATGCATCTCCCTCTGTGCCTCCGTCGTTGAACGGTTAAGATTTATCTGTAGAAATCTGATAATAGTTTATTTTGAATCTACATTCATTACTCGCATTAACTAGTTGATATGACTGATAGCGCCTCTCCAAGTTATATCTTGTTCGAAGTCATTGTGTATGATCATGTTCTGCACAGTAAGAAATTCATAACAAATAGAAGAACAAAGCTAACAGCCCAAGAGAAGCGTTCAAGGTTCAATGAGTATTAAACAATTATATTAGCAAGCATTATAGGAACCATGCCTTCAAAGAAGCCTTCTACGAGGAAATCGCCGAGAGCCCCTACGCTATAAGAATTAGAAGTAGGAGAAGGATCCTCCCCATCAGTTTCGATACAGTTAGAATTCACTCCCAAGCGAGTGCCCATCATTAAGACAATCACCAAGGAGCCCTTTGTCCAGCCCCTAGCTTTCAGAGACATGGAGGCAAGTATTGGAGCCAAGATGGCATTTCCTTGCTGGGAAGAAATCTTCAAGAAAATCAAGAAAGAAGAACCCCTCGAATATACCCCGCATAGTGATCCTGATACAAGGAAGCTCGATGATGAGGTCCTCCCCAACATTCACAAGGCTTATCTGCACATGGTAGCGAACTTGTCTCTGGTCTTTCCTTGCATTGAGCTCTTGAAGTGGCTTATTGACCACACTGATGCAAAAAAATGTTTTATTAATGATGATAAAGGCGAATGCATCAGGGTATTCTTTCCATCATAGGTTCAAAGTTACTATAAGGTCAAAGATTTTGAGCTAAAACTGAGCACTGATTTCATCCTGAGTTTCTATGCGTCACACGATACCAGCAAAATCAGGGCGTCTTGGTGGAGAGAAGAAAAAAAATTCACGAAATGGACTGTTGGCTGGTACCCAATAGCCAATCTCAGGGAACCATACATATATCTCATGTCTCTATTCTGCAGGTTACATGGGGAGCAAGACTGCTCCCGATTTTTAGAGGCTTGGATGCCTCTGGCTTTTACAATCGCCATTTCAGGCATAGGCTACAATTGGGGTGCAATCATCTCCAAACAGTTGAGCACTTGCATAAGATAGGCTCAGGTGCCAAAGAAGGGAGATAACCCCACATTGTACATGACCTATTATCTATTGGACTTCATTTTCACCAGGAATGATTTCGCTGGGGTGAACCTAAATTGGCACTCTTCGGAGCTTGCAGTCCATGTATACTTCAACATCCTATGGGAAAACAGGTACAAAAAATCTCATGCTATTATTTGTGATTAGTTTACTGCCTGCATTTACATCTTGCTCTTCAGGAAAGAATGCCCTAGATTGTCAGATAAAGCAAAGGAGGTTATAGAAAAAATTGACCACTAGTATTTAGGTGAACAAGAAACCTACATTAAGGTTTTCGGCGCCACAGGGGCACCCCACTTATTACCCATTTATGTTCTCGACTAGTTAGTGTTAGGGGAAATTTGTTATCAAACCATCCTGCAAGGTTACAATGCAACTTTACTAAAAGAAAAGAAGCGAGATTTCATACCGTATGGGTTTCATATCAACTTCTGCATGGTCAAAGATACCACGCATGCTAAACAACTTGGGCTAGGTCAATTAGAATTTCGATTCCAAACTAGTCGATTTCAAAAACACTATCCCAAGGGGTTGGTTTTACAGCATGCGTTGCAGTTATCATCCTGTTGGCCCTATGCCCATGACCAGTTCAAGGACAAAATTTTTACTAAGAATGCTCAATACTGGAATATGGTGGCATCTAGGAAAAATGATCCTCGAGGAACCAGGTTTAGAGCTATGAAATTCGAAGAACAGACAAATTTTTTTTAGCAGACAACTCAAGAGATCGATAGGACCCGTCAAGGAATTGCATCATCTAAATCCAACAAAGAAATAAGAGACCCTCGGGAAGACATCGACTTGACGATGATTTACCCCGGATCCCCGATACTGATTAGGGATCTCCCTGGTGATCAAACTTCACTAGAAAGAGGTACGTTGTTATATGAGCTGACCAAGTTGTTGCTGAAACGAATGAGGGATGACCCATACCTTTTCATAAGACCTACAATTTAAACTACTATCCAAAGTGCCTTGACAGAGTTAGGCGACCCCAGTTCCACAGTCCTCGATAATGCCAATGGGTCAGGTGATCCTGAATCCATGACATCATTGATCGATCCTTCGAAGGAAGGGAAAAATCAACCAGAGACAGGCCAAGTGTTGATAGAGACATAAGCACCCAACCCCTTGATCACTCTTATACATATTTACAATGATGACGAGAGTTCAGAACCTGCTCATGGCACCCTAGTGTGAGTCCAAGAGGAAAAAGGTCCCGAGAAAACCGCTTCCCATCAGCCCGAGATCCAAGACAAGCGTGTCTTACAAAAGGAAATAGGGTCTGAAAGTGGCCTCGACACAAGAGAGTCTAACAAATAGGAAGAAAAAGAAGGTACGAGTGGCGAACCTCTATAAAAGGAAATCGGTAGTTTTACGGCCGATGAGCAAGTAAGCAATGAGTCTGCACCCGACGCCTCTATTCCGCCTAATACTCAGATCCCCGACAAACAACAAGTGGAGGTCATATCTACAAAACAGAGTAAAGAAATTTGAGAGCCCACTCTCGAGCAAGTATACAATGTGGGTAGCATGAGAAACAGCTTAGCATGGGGAGATATTGTCAAATACGATAAGAGCACCACACAGACCACCGCATATCTGAAGGGTGAGTTCAATGGAGTTTATGATGAGTTCAAGAAGGGGAGGCACCTATTGACAGAGAACATAGTCGAGCTCTAGGAGGATACTCTCACGGCACTCGTGACATGCAAAGAGATGGAGAGGTAGCATGAAAAGGCCTATCAAGCAGTAGAGAGACTCGAATACATTGAGGCAGTCCAGTAGGGTCGAGAAAAGGAAAATCATGACATTTGGCTGGTAGGAAAAAGCAGTGTCGACCACATGAAAAAATTCACCGAGTACTGGGAAAAGATGACCTGGGACCCACAATGAGAAATCCAAGAGTAATGGGCCAAGTGACAGAAACACTGGGGTAAAATTAATAAAGTGTTGAAAGATGTCGGTCTCCCCTAATTTGGCACCCCCGATGAATTTATTAACTTGAGTGATTTGTTCAAGACGCATGCTGATCAAGACTAGCTATGGGTCGAAGAGTACACAAAGGTCACCGATGCAAAGCCAGGGCATGTGCAACAATTCATGGAACACATGATCAGAACTTGAGCCATGCTGCAAAAGATGAACTCCAGTTTGGTGAAGTACCAAGCGCATGTTGTGGATATCAGAGGAGTATATGTTTCCCCTATGGAAAAACACAAGTTCCCATGGGCTCAAGCCTATGAAGATCTGTTTATCAGCTGGTCCGAGTATGAAAGAAGTCATCCTTTTCAAGAAATATCTTGGATGGATTGTTAAATAAATTGTTGAATGACCACGCCACATGGAAATTTTTGTTTGGTTCGAACTGTATTTAGCCATTAATTATAGTTAAAACTTTATATTAGAAGTAGAGACATCGACCGATGGATGGGAGGTCGATGGTTGTTACAAGAACTCTTTATTTTGGTTATTGATAATTATTTTGAGACTGCTATGAATTGAGAAGTCCTTCTGGACCAAAGACAAGCTATTTCCATTAGATGTATGTGATTGGAGTTTGGAGAAGAATTACTTCCTATCCTGTATCAAGAATGATGTAGTAAATGAGTAATAACAATCTATTTTGTTGTCAAGTTATCTGGTGCAATGTTTTGATGTTCTTTACTTTAATGATGAAGATAAATCATTGTGTTTTTATGTGATGGATGTTATGGTAGATGAATTATTGTTATTTCCATGATCTTGATTACATATGTGTTTTATTTATGTCAGTTAGATTCTCAGGCAGCAATTGGATGCTCATTCGGTTAATGTATTATTACTGGGCCTTTTGGTGTAGAATCATTGTCTGCATGTTTGAGAAACAGGTTATCCCAAGCTGAATCTCTTCCCAGTAGTTAAAACTTGACCCTGTCACTTGTTAAGTTGGCTTATGCTGGCTTGCATCTCTCAAACTAGTCCCACTCAGGAGAATATAGAGAAACATAACAGTCTTAACTGAAGGGAGGACCTTCACAAGAAAATACAAAGTCCATCGGTAAATTGGGTGGATCGCAAGATATGGAGAACCATTCCACCTCAAACGCTGTAGAGTCTAATTGGGCCTCAGTGGCGGGTTTAGTTCTTGTTGTTGAATCGAGGAATTTAAGACCCATCAGTAGAATTGGTGCTAGAAGGAGGGAATGAGAATGAATGGCTGAATATATAAGTTATTTAACATTTCGTACAACCTATAGATTCATAACAGTCCACATGCATGACTAGTCATCCAACAGACATCCCACACTTACTGAGTACTACCGAAACGAGTAACTCACCCAAGTCTAAGGAATAACCTTTTCACCCTGAAATACCTTACACCCTCCCTCACAAGGAAGTGAATCAATTAAGGAGAATTTCCAGAGCCTACGCCTGACAAATTTGTGCATTGTCCTTGACTCCCATCCTCCCTCAGAGAAAAAAACAAAGTAGACTGGTGGTCATCACTCCTAACAAAGTTTTCATACACTCCGTCGAAGACTTAATAGATTTCGTGATTACCAAAATCCAAGAACCTCTTGATCTAGTACTTGAGACAGCTGTCGATGATATCCCCGAGCCTGACGACTTTTCGGAAGAAGAAGAGTTTCACTCCAACTCCGAAGATATCAAAGGGAACAATGGTCGTGAGGAGGAAATACAAGTTCCATTTCAAGACAACTAGCCTTGGTTGGCTGGAGATGTCGTGGTCGTCCCTGGACGGGTACACAATCTTCCTCGACACCCAAAAAAGTTGCTTCCCAAGTATGACCCTGAAACTTTAGGCTTCCCTAAAGATCATATAAATAAATCCATACTTGCGATCAAACTTATGAATGTTCAACATGAATACGTAGTATGTAGACTCTTTCCCTACACGTTTGAAAACTCTTCTTCCATGTGGTATTTTAATTTGCTGGTAGGATCTATAACTAGTTGGACTAAATTCCAAAAGGATTTTCTAGACAAATTTGGGGAAGAAACTACTACAGGAGCCCTGATGGCCGAGTTGTTCACAGCCACCATGACCCCAAAGGAAGGGGTCAAATATTTCAATCAAAGATTCACGACCATCTTAAACAAGTTCCAGCCTGCAGTGAAACCCACTCAAGAATTGCAGATTGAGGTTTATGGCAATGCGCTTCTGACTTCTATTTCCATGTTCGTTAAAGGAGACACCAAGCAAACCCTCACGAAGAATTTTGAAGAGGCCAAGACGATAGAATTCTAGATGAAAGGATGTAAATAAGGCCAGGCCTCTCTAGTGAGAAAAGAAAGCCAACCCCCTCCTAGGAGAGGACTCCTTTTGACTAGACCGTCGGGGAAACTGGCTGAACAAACTCCCAATAAAGGTAATGGAGATATAGAAGATCTGCAGCGCATGGTCAAGAAACTATCAAATGAGATTATAGACATGAAAAGAAGCACAGGGGAAGGAAACCAAGGCCAAAATCCCTATAATCCTTTCTTCAAATAAACCATCCTTTCAAAGCAATTGAACCTCCCCCAACCAACCTAAACATTGACCTAGGGAACGTTGCGTCTGATTATTTATGCACCTATCACCAGGAGAACCACTCTGAAAGAGAATTCCCCCAATGGATCCATGCCATGAATTTAATGTCTGATCATTTTCTGTATGAGGTCTTGCTAACTGAACAATCAAGCATTTCGGCCATGAATATTGTCAATCAGGAAGAAGCTGACCCACCATAAGACACAACCATGTTGGTCTGGGATCCCGATGTGATTGCATCTTCGGGATATTTGTTTGAGTCTCAAGAACAACCCATGAAAGTTTTGGTGGTACAGACACGTAGTAAAAGTCAACCCGGCTCGAAAAATACCGACACCACCCAGGCCTTGCAAAATAAGTTAACTCTCGATCGCTCGAAAATACCTATCTCTCCTGGTGAAAGGCCGATAAGCATCCATACCAAGGAATTTCCCAAACTGGTTTACAATGTAGTCGAAGATTTGAAAACGTTGAAGGCTAATATATCGGTTATGGATATATGTAGGATTCCTCAGCAGAAAGACTTTCTATTGCAATATCTAAGCTCGACAAAAGACCCGACTACATGCAACAGTCAGAAGAAGGATCTACCCTCAACATATTTGGAAAGTAATCCAACCATAAATACCTACTCAGAAGGTAAGAAGGAGAGGCCTTTTGTACCACCTTTCCTTTTAATGCTTGAATTCTTTAATAGGAATATTTGCAATTGTTTGGTAGACTCTAGGGCCTCCTCTAATGTAATGCCCTTTGCTGTTTGTAATAAACTAGAGGCTTTCCCTCTCAAAAGTGATAATCATTTCATACAATTGGCCAGAAACCAAGTCAAGGTCATGGGAGAACTCAAAGATGTGATGATTAGGATAGCAACACGTCCTAATTTTGTAAAGGTGATTGACATCATTGTGGTGGATATCCCTAAGGCATATGGGCTATTGTTAAGCCGAGACTGGTCTGAAAAGATAAACAGATATTTCAGTATATACTGGCCACACCTTTGATTGTCGTTGAAAGGATACAAGAACATGATCAAAATCGACAGGGAGAGATATCTGAAGCATATGGTCACTGATCTAGAAATCCCAAACGAACCAACCTCTACCGATTTCCCCATATTAGGCAATTGTTCCTGTGATTCTCACTTTGACAATTTTTCTCCCCTCCTTTCCAATGTTCCGCTTACTCAAAACTCTGAAATGATCTTTCAAAATGAATTCCCGATACCTATAGGAGATTCTCTCTTCTATCAAAACCCCGTGCTAGGACCTATGAAAGAAAAGATCGGAGAACAAAACACTGGTGATGGGAGAGAAAGGAGCGATTTTCATTCACAAATTTGGACCCTTTTTTTTGATGGATCTAAATCACAAGAAGGGTCAAGGGCAGGTTGCATCCTCATCAACCCAAAAGGTAAATGTCATTTCTTGTCCTGTAAGCTATAATTCGAATGTACCAATAACATTTACAAGTACAAACCTCTAGCACAGGTGTTAAAGAAAGCCATAGACCTGGGGGTCAACGAACCTGAAAATTTTTGGAGACTCTGAAATTATTGTTAGGAAAGTAATAAATACCATACACTGCAACTCACCTCATCTTAAGAACTACCAGCAGGAGGTGCATAGGCTAATATAACACTTTGAGGCTTTCAATATCACTGCAATCCCCAGAGAAAAGAATATCCTTGCTGACTCCTTAGCCACATCTTCTTCCAGACTGTCGCCTTTAGAAGATTATGAAGCCTCCAGATTCACTATAGATCGCCTCTACAAGCCTTCGGTACCTAATAACATTTCTAATTGGAAAGTCTTTGAGGGAGATGAAAAAATCATAATCTTCTTAACCAACCAAGACAACATCAGGGATATTGTGCTTGATGATGAAGAGTTCCAAGAGCAACCAACAGAAACCGATCCTCAGACATAAAAACATAGGGATAAATTAAAGGTTCACACAATCCTGAAAGGGATAGCCAATCTAGAGAATTTGTTTGATCTGAAGGAACGATTCAAAGGACCCAAAAATTCAAAGACCGGTAGCTCTTGTCCCCTCCATGAAACTGTAAGTCTTGGAACACCTGAGAATCCAAAGTATGTAAATATTAGCAAAACTATATCTAAGGAAGAGAGGAAATCCTACCTCAAATTATTTAGGCAATACCAGGATGTTTTCACATGGTCCTATAAGGATTTAAAAACATATGATACCCACATTATTCAACATACCATCCCATTGAAGCCCAAAGTGAAACCTTTTTAGAAAAAGCTCTGAAAGTATCACCCGTCCCTAGAACCTCTCATGTATCAAGAGTTAAGGAAGCTTCTAGATGCGAAGATAATTTTCTAGGTTAGGCATTCTACCTAGGTGGAAAATCTTGTCCCAATAAGAAAAAAATCGGGAGAAATCTGACTTTGCATAGATTTTCAAAACCTCAACAGAGCTTTAGAAAAGGACAATTATCCGGTCCCACTGATGGAGCAACTCTTGCAAACTATTTTGGGGTTGGAGATCTCCTCTCTACTGGACGGTTTCTCAGGCTACAACCAAGTGTTGGTTTCAGAGGAAGACCGTTTGAAAACCACTTTCCGAACCAAATGGGGAACCTTCGCTTATAAACGTATGTGTTTCAAGCTAATCATCAACGGAGAAACATTCCAAAGGGATATGGACATGGCCTTTCGGGGACTTATCAATAAGTGTGTAGTGGTGTATTTAGATGACATAACAATTTATTGAAATAATAGAGAAGAGCACATCCAACACTTAACCTAGATTTTTGATAGATGCATGAGGTACGGTATATTGCTAAATCCTAAGAAAACCATCTTCGGTGTCGAAGAAGGTAAGTTGTTAGGTCATATTATATCTCAAGAAGGTATCCGCGTAGATCCATAATGAATTAAGGCCATAGATCAACTCCCGCTACCCCATAACAAGAAATCCATGTAGTCCTTTTTCAGGCAAATCAACTTTGTGAGGAAATTCACCCCCGATTTCTCCAAAATTATGAAACCCTTACAAAATATGATTCACACGGATGTCAATTTCAAGTGGGATGATGAGAGAAAAGATGCTTTCAACAATATCAAAGATGACATATCCCGAGCTCTGGTGTTGCGAAGTCCCGATTTTAATAGAGAATTTTCCCTTTATACTTTTGCCTCCAACCAATCGCTAGTGGCGGTTTTGACCCAGAAATATGATGACAACAATGAAGCCCCAATGTCCTTTATGAGTACTAATATTCAAGAAGTTGAGCTCAATTATCTTACTGTAGATAAACAGGCCTACGTGGTCTATAAGGTAGTAAAGCATTTCAGGTCCTATATTCTCAAAAATCACACTAAGGTGATTGTGGCACACTCTGCGGTCCGATCCATGTTTACCCAACAACAAATGGGGGAAATAATGGGGACCTTGATGGCAGTAGTCCAGGAATTTGATCTAGATATAAAACCTACCAAGCTAGTAAAAGGACAAGGTCTGTGTAAGCTCGTAGTCGAAGCCCAGGATCAAGCAAATGAAGAATCTGGGTGGGAAAACGAAATGGCACTATGGTGCAATGAAGTAACATACATTTCCCTAGGACAAGACTCCTGGTATAAGGATTTGACTCATCTTTTGCATCACAAGGCTTGTCCTGAGAACCTCAACCCTAAGGAAAGGAGAGCCGTAAGATTGAAATCTACACAGTATCATCTTATAAATTCGGTACTCTTTTGGATCAACTATGATGGGGCATTATTGAGATGTCTCAAACGAGAAGACGTTGACAAGGTGCTGACGGAACTCCATGACAATCCTGCCGGAGGACACTTTGCAGGGAACACTACCGCCCATAATATTTTGAGAGCCGGTTATTACTGGCCCACCTTGTTTAAAGATGGTCATACTCACACTAGGAATTGTAGCACTTGTCAAATAAGTGTCGGAAAGGAGAAAAGGGTAGCAATCCCACTTCATCACGTGATTGTCTCCGGGCCTTTTGAGCAGTGGGGGTTGGATATCATAGGATAAATTACTCCTAGTTATTCAAAACTCCACAAGTACATTCTTACTACTACTAACTATTTCACCATATGGGTAGAAGCCATTCCTTTGGCTCATGTAAACGAGAAGGTAGTAATCCAATTTATAGAACAACAACTAATCACAAGGTTTGATGTCCCCTATATTCTAGTCTTTGATAATGAAGCCTACTTTTCTTCTACCCTATTGACTGAGTTTTCTCTAGATAAAGGAATTATAATCAAGTACTTTGCAAATTACTACCTGTAGGGAAATGACGTGGCAGAATCAACTAATAAAAACCTGGTAAGGGTACTAAAAAATACGGTTACAGATAACTAGAGAAATTGGCATAATCAACTTCATAATTCCCTATGGGCCAATAGGTTCACACCCAAAGAAGCCATAGGAAATTCCCCATACTTCTTATTCTATGGGCAAGAATCTATCCTCTCGAACGGGCTCTATCTTCGATCTCTTCAATTATCCCAAGACTCCCATGAAGAACTCTCATCGACCATGCAACAGAGAATCAACACTCTGCTCATGTTGGAGGAAGAGAGAGAAAAGGCTAAGTCAAAATTCATGGCTCACCAACAGATAGTGAAACGATGGTTTGATAAGCATAAGGCTAAATAAAAGATCTTCAAGGTAAGAGACTTAGTGCTGAAGTGGGACAAAGAAAATGAATCTAAGGGAAAACACTCTAAGTTTCAAAGCCTATGGCTTGGACCCTTCCAAGTAGCTGAGAGAATCAGGGGAGGTACCTATAAATTGAAAAACCTAAGGGGGGAACTTGACACCCTCCTAGTAAATGGCCAAGCCCTAAAATGATACTTTCATTGAATAATATTAATAATATATATATTGTAATATATGTAGATATGAATAAATTGTGTGCGAGAAGTAAACAAAAACCAGATATTTTGCATTCGCCCAATGAATCGCCATTTGTTGAGCACTCAACACACCCTAAAAAATCTATGAACATTTTAGTTTTTGGGTACCACTCAATATTCTCATCGATTGTCTGCACAAATCGGTGACCCAGAGTTTTCCCCGACTCACTTGAGAAATTTGGCATCGATGATAGCGAAAGGTGGTGAAAATCATTTGGGAAGTCAAAATAGTCGAGCGTTGACCTTCATCGACGTCGGCCGATGAAAATGTTTCTTTCCCATGAATAATTCTCGAGAAGGATGTTGTCGAAGGATGATCCATTCGGTTTCGGCAGAAACATGTAATAGTAAGCACTACGCCAAAGTAAGGAGAAACAATGTCGATCGATGATGCCCAAAACCTTTTCGACAATGAAGGCTCATAAAGGGAAGCCCTATTGAGAAGTTGTGTACCCAAACTTCCCCTAATCACCAACCCCGACATCATCGGCATCATAAGTTATATCTAAAGGGCGTTAACATAAGTATACACATAGATATGTAGCTAATCCCCGATCTTTACGCTGAATGATGTGACGTGATGAGACGTTTAATCCTCGTATGTGTTAGACACGCCGCATTCAAAGGTTGGTAGTTAATTCGTAGACCGCGCATTAGTTACTAATTCATGCACGAATCAAAAGGATCTGTTAAACCCATTGATGCAATACATCTCCCTCCGCCCCTCCATCATCGAACGATTAAGATTTATCTCTAAAGATCCGTAATAGTTTATTTTGAATCTGCATTCATTACTCTAATAACTAATTGATATGACTGATAGAGCCTCTGTATGTTATATCCTGTTCGAAGTCATTGCGTGTGATCCTATACTATGCAGTAAGAAATTTAGAACAGAAAGAAGAACAAAGCTAACAGCCTAGGAGAAGCGTTCAAGGTTCAGTGAGCATTAAACAATTATCTTAGCAAGCATTACAAGAACCATGCCTCCAAAGAAGCCTTCCACCAGGAAATAGCTGAGAGCCCCTAAGCTGCAAGAATTAGATTTAGGAGAAGGCTCCTCCCCATAATTTGCGAGATAGTTATAATTCTCTCCCAAGCAAGTGCCCATCATTAAGACAATCACCAAGGAGCCCTTTGTCCAGCCCCCAGCTTTCAGAGACACAGAGGCAAGTATTGGAGCCAAGATGACATTTCCTCGCTGGGAAGAACTCTTCAAGAAAATCAAGAAAGAAGAACCCCTCGAATATACCCAGCATAGCGATCCTGATACAAGGAATCTCGACGATGAGGTCCTCCCCAACATTTGCAAGCCTTATCTGCACATGGTAGTGATCCGGTCTCTAGTCTTTCCTTGCATTGAGCTCCTGAAGTGGATTATTGACCACATTGATGAAAACAAATGTTTTATTAATGATGATAGCAACGAATGCATCGAGGTCTTCCTGCCATCAGAGGTTCAGAGTTACTATAATATCAAAGATTCTGAGCTAAAACTGAGAACTGATTTCATCCCGAGTTTCTATGCGTCACACGATACCAACAAAATCATGGCATCTTGGTGGAGAGAAGAAAAAAGAATCATGAACCGGACTGTTGGCTGGTACCCAAAAACCAATCTCAGGGAACCATACATATATCTCATGGATCTATTCTGTAGGTTACATGGGGAGAAAGAAAGCTCCCAATTTTCAGAGGCTTGGATGCCTCTGGCTTTTACAGTTGCCATTTCAGGCACAGGATTCAATTGGGTTGCCATCATCTCCAAAGAGTTGAGCACTTGCATAAGACAGGCTCAGGTGCTGAAGGAGGGAGATACCCCCGCCTTCTACATGGCCTCTTATCTACCAGATGTCATTTGCACCAAGAATGATTTTGCTGGGATGAACCTGAATTGGCACTCTTCATAGATCGTAGTCCATGTATGCTTCATCATCCTATGGGAAAACAGGTACAAAAAATCCTATGTGGTTATCTGTGATTAGTTTATTGCCCGCATTTAGTTCTTGCTCTTTAGAAAGAATTCCCTAGATTGTCAGATAAAGAAAAGAAGGTTATAGAAAAAATTGGCCACTGGTATTTAGGTGAATGAGAAACCTACATCAAGGTTTTCGGCGCCACAGGGGCACCCCACTTATTACCCATTTATGTTCTCGATCGGCTAGTGTTAGGGGAAATTTTCTATCAAACCATCCTGTAAGGTTACAATGCAACTTTAGTAAAAGACAAGAAGCGGGATTTCATACTATTTGTGTTTCATATCAACTTCTACATGGTCAAAGATACCACGCATACTAAACAACTCGGTCTAGGTGAATTAGAATTTCGATTCCAAACTGGACGATTTCGCAAACACGATCCCAAGGGGTTGGTTTTATAKCATGAGTCACAGGTATCGTCATGTTGGCCTTATGCCCATAACCAGTTTGAGGATGAAATTTTTACTGAGAACGCTCAAGAGTGGAATATGGTGGCATCCAGGAAAGTTGATCCTCGAGGAACCAGGTTTAGAGCTATGAACTTYGAAGAAYAGGCAACTTTTTTGGAGCAGACAGCTCAAGATATCGGCAGGACCCGTCAAGGAACTACATCTTCTGAATCCAGCGAAGAAACAAGCGACCCTTGGGAAGACATCGAGCCAGCCACGGTTTACCTCAGATCCCTGGTACCGATTAGGGATCTCCCTGGCGATCAAGCTTCACTAGAAAGAGGTACATTGTTATATGAGAAAATCAAGATGTTGATGAAATGGATGTGGGATGACCCATACCTTTTCATAAGACCTGCAATTTCAATTACCATCCAAAGTGCCCCAACAGAGTCAGGCAACCCCAGTTCCACAGTCCCTGATAACGCCAATGGGTTAGGTGATCCTGAATCCACGACATCGTTGATCGATCCTTCGGAGGAAGGGACAACTCAACCAGAGACAGGACGGGTGTCAATAGAGACACAAGTGCCCAACCCCTTGAGCACTCTTATACATATTTATAGTGATGACGAGTGTCCGAAACCTGGTCACGACACCCCAGTGCGAGTCCAAGTCAAAAAAGGTCCCGATAAAACCGCTTCCCTGAGCCCAAGATCCAAGACAAACAGGTCTTACAAAAGGAAATAGGGTTCGAAGGTGTCCTTGACACAAGAGAGTCTGACAAAAAGGAAGGAGAAGCAGGTCTGAGTGACAAACCTCAACAAAAGGAAATCGCCAGTTCTACGACTGACGAGCAAGTAAGCAATGAGTCTGCACCCGACACCTCTATTCTGCCCAATATTTAGATCCCCGACGAACAACAAGTGGAGGTCGGATCTACAAAACATAGTAAATAAATTCGAGATCCCACTCTTGAAGAAGTATACACTGTGGGTAGACTGAGAAGAAGCCTAGCATGGGGAGATCAACCGATACTGGAACTAGTATATGAAGTAGCAAACATGTATGCAATCTCTTACGATCAAAAGAGGAAGGCCATTGTTCAAAAGACTACAAAAAGGTGCAGGATCACTTTGGACCAATCCATCATGGTTACTACAGAGGATAACTTAATCAACATTGCAGACGCTCACACGTCTGAACTAATAAACACATGGAAATCCCTCTTGGAAGTCCCTCGGGATAGAGCTAGGAGAGATGAAAAGGAACTAGTCGGCACCCTGAAGGAACTCGAGCACATGCACCATATTTTCAAATACTATAAGAGCACCACACAAACCACCACGTATCTGAAGGGTGAGTTCAACGTAGTTTATGATGAGTTCAAGAAGGACAGGCACCTGTTGATAGAGGACATAGTCAAGTTCCAGGAGGATACTTTCATGGCACTCACGACATGCAAAGAGATGGAGAGGTGGCATGAAAAGGCCCAACAAGTGGTAGAGAGACTCGAATACATTGAGGCAGTCCAGCAGGGTCGAGAAAAGGAAAATGATGGCATTTGGCTAGTAGGCAAAAGTAGTCTCGACCGCATGAATAAATCCATCGAGTACTAGGAAAAGATGACCCAGGACCCACACTGATAAATCCAAGAGAAATGGGACAAGTGCCAGAAACACTGGGGTAAAATTAATAAAGTGTTGAAAGATGTCGGTCTCTCCGAATTTGGCACCCCCGATGAATTTATTAACTTGAGCGATGTGTTCAAGACGCATGCTGAGAAAGACTTTCTATGGGCTGAAGAGTGCGCAAAGGTCACTGATTTGAAGCCAAGGCATGTGCAACAATTCATGGAACACCTGATCAAAGCTCGAGCCATGCTGCAATAGTTGAACTCCAGTTTGGTGAAGTACTGAGCGCATGTTGTGGATATCAGAGGAGTATATGTTGCCCCTATGGAACAACACAGGTTCACATGGGCTCAAACCTATGAAGATTTGTTTATCAGTTGGTCTGAGTATGAAATATGTCATCCTTTTCAAGAAATGTCTTGGATGGACTGTTAAAGAAACTATTGAATGACCACACCACATGGCGATTTTTGTTTGGTTTGAACTGTATTTATCCATTAATTACAATCAAAACTTTATATTATAAGTAGATACATCGACTGATGGATGGGAGGTCGATGGTTGTTGCAAGAAATCTTTCTTTTGGTTGTTGATAATTATTTTGAGACTGCTATGAATTGAGAAGTCTGTCTAGACCAAAGACAAGCTATTTTCATCAGATGTATGTGATTGGAGTTTGGAGTTGAATTACTTCCTATCCTGTTCCAAGAATCATGCAGTAAATGAGTAAGAGCAATCGATTCTGTTGTCAAGTTATCTGGTGCAATGATTTGATGTTCTTTACTTTAATGATGAAGATAAATCATTGTGTTGTTATGTGATGGATGTTATGGTAGATGAATTATTTTTCTTGCCATGATCTTGATTACATATGTGTTTTCTTTCTGTTAGTTAGATTCTCAGGCAGTAATTGGATGCTCATTCGGTTAATGTATTATTACTAGGCCTTTTGGTGTAGAATCATTGTTTGCATGTTTGAGTAGCGGGTTATCCCAAGCTCAACCTCTTCCTAGTAGTTAAAACTCGACCATGTCACTTGTTAAGTTGGCTTATGTTGGCTTGCATCTCTCAAACTAGTCCCACTTAGGAGAACATAGAGAAACAAATAGTCCTAACTGAAGGGAGGACCTTCACAAGAAAACACAAAGCCCATTGGTAAATTGGTTGGATCGTGAGATCTGGAGAACCATTCCACCTCAAATGCTACAGAGTCTAATTGGGCCTCGGTGGTGGGTTTGGTTCCTGCTATTGAATCAACGGATTTAAGACCCATCAACAGGTTCTTCAACATTTGAGAAGCACAAATTTCACCTATAATGGTTACACTAAGATGGTCTGTGATAATTGTAATGTATATTTTACAGGTGTCTTGGATAGGAGGAGATCTATCACTAAATATGTCTCACAACACAGTTGTGGAAGACATGTTGGAGGTGGAGTAACCCCTTAGGAAATCCAAACTCATGCAAGTCAAACATGTGATATCATGAAAACGGTTTTATTAGAAAAGTTGCAGTGGTTCTTGTCTTCTCTTGGCTTGCAGAAAATGTGATGAACAAATGGAAGGAGAAAGGTATTAGGTTAATTGTTGTCAAGGTGGAGATTTTTGGGATTTGGTGACAAGGAATTCTTCAAGGATGGATTTGGATCTTATTATTCTGCGTTGGTTGCAACTAAATAGACCATGTTAGAATATGGATAGGGATTGCATTTAATAATCAATTTCTTGTAAATTTATATAAATACATGTAAGACCGTAGAGGCAGAGAGAGAGAGAGATAGAGTGAGAAATTGCAAGTTTGTTGTAATCTCCATGATTTGAATAATAAGACAATCGATGCCTATGCTTGGTGTACGTATCCCAACATTTTGGTGAACCACGTGAAATCCATGTGTTTCTTATCTGTGTGATTTTTTATTCTCATATGTGAATTGTGTTTTCCGCGTTTGCAATTCTAACAAGTGGCAGTAAATTGAAGAAAATGGTATATAGGGAAATATACGTGTCTTTTTCTCCATAATCAATGTGTTTAATCTTGGTATGAACACAACTCAACCATATTGAGGATGAGAAGGATAAACCCTAAGCCATTTCCATCCTAGACCTAAATCGTAGTTGATATTTCATCCTTATCTTTTGCGGTGGTATTTAGAAATAAGTATGGGTTTGTCTCTCCCTAAGTTAGTCATTGAATTCAACTTTATTAGGACTTGCATGCACGATCAATAAATCGGTAGCTTTAGTAACCAGCTTTATCATCATTGACATATCCTAAACTTTAAAGGGAGTTTTCACTAACTTCACTAAGACAAATACTTTGCGGAATTCAAATTTTCACCAACTTCACTAACATAGATACTTTGTAGAATTACATTTATATTCTTTGTTCTTGTATAACCTTTACACATTAACCAACATTTTGTTCTAAGTGTAGTTGATTTCTTAATAAATTTATACCCTCCCAAATGTCTAATGCTTTGGGAAATACCACTCAACTAGTGGTGCCAATTGTTGATGAAACACGTTGGATTAAAAACAAACCACCAATATGTTCATATCTCTATACTCATGGAACTAGCTTACTTGGAAATATTTCGATAACCAATTAAATCAACTCTATAAATCCTTGTCTGCAGTTACCATATGTATGAACTTTAACTTCAAGTCAAGTGATTGAAATATCACAACAATGCCTTCACAAGTATTAGAATGAATATATATATGTGGAGGGAAGTCCCCTCAAGATGACAATAATTTACAACCCAAGTACATATCTTGAATATACTAAACACATACTTGTAAACACAATACCAATGAACTAACAAAAGGACTAGAACATTATAGGAAGTAAATGATTGTTCTGGTTTATGAGGCAGAAAACCCAACAATTTTAATGTGTTTTCAACTTATATCAATGCGCATCGATGGGAAAATGTGGGGCTATGAGAAATTCCATCTTGAAACCAACAAATTGTGCAATTCAATAATCGTTATTAGTCATTGGCTAAATAAACAAGTGATTCAATCATGGAAAACTATGTTCTGTCTTGCTTATAATCAAATCCAGATCTATTCCAACCACCACACACTAGTATACACAAGATGAATATGAAGTTTGAAGTGTACATATCTCAGAATTCTTTTTGATGTCTTCCAATGTGATTCTTTTGGATTTTCCATGAAACTTGAAATTAGGCTAACTCCATACATAATTTCAGGCCTTGTTGTTGTTAGATAAATAAGACTGCCTACCAATCTTTTAAACAGTGTGGGATCCACCTTGGAACCTTCATCTTCTTTTCTTAACTTCAATCCTATTATGGCAGGTGTTGGGGCTGATTTGGAATTTATCACGTTGAATATTTTCAAAATCTCATGTGCATACTTAGATTGTGAGATATCTCACAAGTCCTAAACCAGTCATTTCAAACTCATCCTTCATGATTGACTTAAATTACTCTATGATTGACTTGTAAAAATCAAATCATCCACATATAATAAACAAACTAACATGTTACCTTGTTGATTTTTTTTTATGTACAATGTTGGCTCACATTCACTTCTTTGAAATCCATTCTGAATGAGGTAGGAATCTATGTGAATGTACCGAGATCTGGGAGCTTTCTTTCACCCATACGATGCCTTCTTCAATCTGTACACTTTTTCTTCTTTTCCTGGAACCTCGTAGCCTTGTGGTTGTTCCACATACAGTTCTTATAAATGCCCATTAAAAAATGATGACTTTACACCCATTTGATAAATTGGCCATATGTTCTGCATGACAATGACTATCACAGTTCTAACTGTGTCCATGCGTGCAACTGGTGCAAATATTTCATTTAAATTAATTCTAGGTTGTTGTGTAAAACCTCTTGCAACTAACCTTGCCTCATGCCTCTTCACATTTCCATCTACATCTTACTTGGTTTTATAACTACAATTGACACTTATCACATCCTTTTCTTCAGGTACATATACCAACTTCCATCTCTAATTGTTCTCTATGCATTTGATTTCTTCATCCATGGCTTGAGCCCATACATCATCTTTGACAACTTCTTCAAAAGTTAATGGATCGTTTATTTTTGAAAACAAAGAAAAAAAATGAGTTTGTTGTGTCCTCATTATAGATTTCGCATAGTATTATTGTCTTTCTTATTAAAAAACTTGCTAATGTTGGATCTAGTGATGTAGAACTAATTGGAATGCTTGATGGAGTTTGTTGCGCTCTTGGTGTAGACTGTGCACCTGCTGATCTTACTAAAGTAGTTTGTGTCATGCTTTGTGTTGTAGTACAAGATGTAGAAGGGATTGTGCACTGTCCTGTGGTTGGTGCTTGAACCACTTCATCTTTTGTATCATCTTTCTCAATATCATCAATAATTATGATTTTTTTTTCTATACTTTCATCCCATGCTTCATTTTCCACGAACTGAACATTGTGGTTGATTATGACTTTCCTTGTAATAGGATCATACAACTTGTATGCTTTTGTATGTTCGGACTACCAAACAAATATGAATTTATGTCCTTTGTTGTCCAGCTTCTTTCTACGCTCATCTGGAACATGTCTTTATGCGACACAACCAAAAAATTTTAATTGCGCCACATTATGATTCATACTTGTCCATGCTTCTTGAGGAACTCAAATTTTAACACTCTTTATCGAACATTTGTTCATAATGTATACTATAGTTGCTACTGCCTCAACCCAATATTCATTTGACAAATGTTTGGCTTCCAACATACTATGTGCCATTTGCATGATGCTTTGATTCTTCCTCTCTATGACACCATTTTGTTTTGGCGTATACCACATAGTAAATTTCTTGTAGATTCCATGAACTTTACAAAAGTTCTGAAATTCTGTTGAAATATATTGTCCTCGCATATCAGTTCTTAGAGAATTTATGTAATAACCACTCTTCTTCTCCACAAGTGATTTGAACTGCTGAAAATAGCCCAATGCATCAGATTTATGTTTTAAGAAATGAATCCATGTCTTTCTTGAGAAATAATCAATAAATGTTAGAAAATAAGTATGCCTCCTATAGATGGAGTTTTCGTTGTTCCACAAATGTTTGAATATATAATTTTGAGTGAAGATTTTGCTCTATATGACTTACCAATTGGACATTATACTCTAAACTTCTGTCCAAAAATACAACCTTCACATATTCTTTATGGTTTTAAAATTAATGACAAACCTTTTACCATATCCTTTGTGTGTAGTAGCTTCATACCTCTAAAGTTCAAATGTCCAAATATGAAATGACATAACCAGGAATCATCCTATACTTTAGATTGGAATGTTTCTTGCATATTTGCGCTACTTTATTCTTTTTGATACTGCACGAGATACTTTCTTCATTTAAACTACATGCACTTTCTGATGTAAATACAGTGTTGAACTACGCATCTTTTTCTTTACCAACGGTTTGTGCTATTTTTCTCTTCTTGGTTGGCTTCAATGTTAATGGGAACATTCTATTACCTGTCATCTAAATTATTGAAAGAAGTTGATTGCTTGAATATCTATCCATAATCACAGAATGATTATCTTCCATGTAGATTTTGCATCCTTTCTGTAACAATTGTCCTGTGCTCATCAAATTATGCTTCAGACCAGAAACATAATATACATCAGGCATAACTTTTTGTTCTCCTTTCTTAGTTAAAATTTGTATACTGCCTTTTCCTAAGAAAATGACTTTGATATCTGTTCCAAGTGTAACTTTGGTTTGGGTTGTCTTATCCAAACTAGAAAACAACTCTAATTTTCTTATAATGTGATTATTGTAGCCTGAATCTAGATACCATATATCACAGGGAGTTTCTTGAGCAACATTTCATTTAACTAGCCAGACTATAGTCATTGCCTCAGCATAGGCCATAAACATAGGACTGGAGGGACTATTTGCATTGTGTGACTTATCTTGACCTTTCTTGTTGTGATTATACTGTCCCTTCCTACACTCATATGCATAATGACTATACTTTTTACAGTAATGGCACTGAATCTTTTATTTGTCAGTTCTTTGACTACTTGGCTGAATGGTATTTTGGTGTTGACCTCTTCAACCATTGTTTGCAAGACTATTGTTGCATCCACCTCTGAAAAAACTTCCTCCTCTTCCTCTAGAGTTATCTCTCCCATTTCCTCTTCAACGAATTATAGATTAATACGTGGAAAAGTAATTCTCTAATGACATGTTTGACCTATTCAATACATGTTCATGATTAATGAGGGAAGCTTGTAGTTTGTCTAGACAAAACTATCTCAATTATTTTCTCTCTTCCAGAGTCAGTACAAGGGTATCAAATTTAGGAGGAAGAATCCTAAGTACATTCTAAACAACTTTTATGTCCTCTATGGTTTCACCATGAGACTTAACATGATTTATCAGTTCAATAACATTGGTGTAAAATGAATCTACTAAATCTATTTCTTTCATTAACAGAGTTTCAAAATATCTTCTAAGAATTTGTAGTTTTGAATTCTTGACTTTATCCATACCTTGATAAGAGGTTTGTAATATGTCCCATGCCTTCTTGTCTTTCTTTGTTGATGCAACTCTTGGGAGTATGCACTCATGCATGGCTTGATGTATGTAAAAAATCGCCTTTACATCCTTCTTCCTTCAATATTTCAAAGCATACTTCTCATCTTGTGTGAGGGCATTGTATGTTGCCTGATGTGTTGGTTCCACATAGCAATTTTTGTCTATCTCCCATAAATATTGACGCCAAAATAACCCCTTCATAATCAAGGATCACAACTAATAATCCTTTCCTATAAAAGTGGGAGGTTGCATATTTGAAGTAGAGTCCATATTTCACCTTTCAACAAATCTATTACTCTTGAAAATTTTCTAATAGAACATGCTCTGATCAACCTACTCTGATACCAGATCTCGGATCTACAACACACAGAGAAACTATGCATGATGCAGTGAAAAATACTGTGCAGCACAAAACTTAATCGTTGAACACTCATGACTTACCACAGAGTTCACATACTATACGATTTATTGTGCACTGTGATAAAACACTTAATGAAATATTTCACAACATATAAAAAAACACAGTGTTATGCTTAGAAAATAAACTCAAAAATAGACGTGAGTATGACAACTCTCAAAATACTTGATATATATTAAGCTTCCACATTGTGCACTAATACAAAATACAATACCGAGTCGAGCTTCGACTCAAATGACTTCTTTGACTTCAGACTTCTTTGACTACCTTCAACTACTATTGTTTCTTATCTAATCTGTGTGTATCGATCTCTCTCAACTAACTAAAGACTCAGACATATATAGATAAGACTCAGAATTCATGTAGAAGTAAAACCTGACTCAACAATTAATACAACAATAAATTGAACTAACTCTCATATACTTAACTAGACTTGAGAAAGATAAAGACTGGCTTCATTAAATAACTACCCTGCTTACCGACTGACAAATACTATGTTTGTATAAACGCAAGTGTAAACTAATGAACTGTAGTTGGAGACTGACAAACTGATTGAATGACAAATCGACAGAGACATAAGAGCTCACCAAATTGTAATTACTATTTCAAACATGTTCACCATACCTAAGAACAAAACCTTTACTCTTACTGGGGAAATATTTACATATCAATAAAAATCCAGGGAAGCAAATGGGCGTGTTGAGCTGAGATATCCCAATTTCTGACATGACTTGTATGCATTCACTGGTTGAGCATAAAGGCAACATCCACTGAACATTGTTTCCTTCTCCTTTGCTCACAACCTATATTGATTCCATTTCCAACTAGGAAGTCTTCATCAATAGTTGACCAAAGGAGGAACTCTAGCGAACATACAATCATTCTTCTGTTCCCGACGATAGGAATCCTAGAAAACACTTGAGGAATTCCAATAGAGTTTGTTGGGATTTGCTGAAAATGAATTCTTCAAGGATGGATTTGGATCCTATTATTCTACGTTGGTTTCAACTAAATAGACCAAGTTAGAATATGGATAGGGATTGCATTTAATAATCAGTTTCTTGTAAATGTATATAAATACATGTAAGCTTGTAGAGGTAGAGAGAGAGACAGAGTGAGAACTTTCAAGTCTGTTGTAATCTCCATGATCTGAATAATAAGACAACCAATTCTTATGCTTGGTGGACGTAGCCCAATGGTTGGGTGAACCACGTGAAATCCCTATGTTTCTTATCTGTGTGATTGTTAATTATCATATGTAAATTGTGTTTTCCGCATTTGCAATTCTAAGAAGTGGTATCAAAGATGGTTTGAGGAGTGTCAAATTCTCAGAGGAGCTGCATCAGTGAAATCTATGTGAGGTGTGTCGAGTTCAACATCATCACAGGTCCCTCCTCTCGAAGGGTGCAACATCTTATTACCTGGACTTACGCTGGTGCAAAAATACTGAAATAACCGCGGTTTAGGGTTGAGGAACAATGCATAGACCTTTCAAGATAGTCGCACTCTAAGTGTATCGGGAGGTGCGGAGACTCTTTAAGATCACCAAACTCCAGTGGTAGTGAGAGATGCAGTGAATCCTCTTCAACATTCACATGTTTCTTTTCTTTTGAAAAGCTTAAGGTAAAAACTTATGGTATTTTATAAAATGTGAACAAGTCACGTGGAGGGTGTTTTTTAAAAACAGTTTACTGTATTTGAAATATAGTGTTAGCACCAACAACCACCTCTATATTGCGTCAGAGGTAAGCCTAATACCCATCATTTTTTGTGGATTTTGGTTTTATATGGATGGAGGTCGATGGACAAAACTCAAAATCCGAAGGATGTTCAACAAAGAACTGGACAACAAATGTACAGGGAAGTGAGGGCCACATTAACTTCAGTCAGTAAATTGAGTTAAAGCGAGAGAAGAGGGAAGACTTAGGAGAAAGGGTGAAGGAGGCTGCCTTGGGTAGAATAATAATACTCTTATGATTCTGAAGGTGCATCAGACATCAGAACCTTTGAGAACTGCGCTTTCACTTGGGGACTCAACTGTATCGACTCCTCTTTTTTGGTGTGGTTGCTTCTATCTACACCTGGTAGCCCCTCAAAGAGAACAACGATTAGATCTGGTCTTTGATGGTGAAAAAATACCAAACACAGTCATCCTGTGCATCATTCGCCTGGTGACTCCATGGTTGAAGAATTGTTTGGAGACTCCACTGGTTCGAAATGAAAATAATCCTGGTTCGGAGGTTTTCTCCCTTTAATTTTTCTGATGTTCTTGGTTTTCCCAATGTTGTTCTTTCTCCAAATGAATGGAATGATTATTTTCCTATATTTTGAGAAAATAAAGAGGACAACCCTGCTCATCATCTCCGATAGTTTCATGAACTCATGCATCAGTGGGAGATACATCACGAGGATGTATTAATGAATATGTTCATGTTCTCGTTGGCAGGGGATGCTCATGAATGGTATCATTCTTTACCCCCTGCTAGCATTTCTTCACTGGGAGAATTTCATACATATTTCAACACTCATTGTCAAAAGTTTTATCCCTCTCATTTAATTTTTCATAGTTGTTGTGAGGGATACAACGACTGTATTAAAGATAGAGCTACTTCTTACGTAGGCCGTGAGGATGAACCTGATGACTTGGATCAGAAATCAGTTCCTTCTCTTTCATGTTCATTTGCATCTGAGGAGAGTTGTAAGGATGGGGACCGGGAGGAAGAAGATTCTCTGAGTGAATTGAGGGAGCTGGTGGTAAAATTTCTCTCTACCAAACTAGAAAGGTTGGAATCTGAAGAAAGTGCAGAGGATTTTCCAGCCCTTGAAGCAGATGTTCTTGGTAGCCCTACAGATGAGGGTAGTATTGAAGATTTCATGGATGTAGAGGCCCTACATTCTTCTCTTGATGGGCATGTTGTATCAAGCTTTGATGATTATTTTGAAGAAGAGCAGTAGAGCCCCATATCATAGTTTGTTGACCAAAGGAGCAACTAGCATGTATATGACCGATATGAATCAGATTCTAAGTTGGATATGCAGGATATCCAAGAGAACACAACAAAGCCTTATCCTCTCTTTCTTAAAGGAGATTATCATAAGGAAATCATCCATCCTGGGCTCGTAGAAATAACTGAGCAGCGGATTGCATAAAGGAGCTTTCCCACAGGTCCTTTCTATGATGATTAGGACTCTAACCCTTGGGAGAGACAACAAGATGAACCATAGGAGCAACAGGAGGAGCAGTTCATCTCCTGTTCAAATCATGGCAGCAAGCAACCATCATCTGAGGATAGTCAGCCTGTATCATCTCCTCATCCAGCTGTTCTTATGGTAGATATTCAACCACGTGTGAGCAGCTCTGGAGTAGAGTAGGATTTCTTCTACAAATTTCACAAGATTTTCCACTCATTCTATGAGCCTGTCAACAAGTACATGGAGTCACATTTCCTTCATGCCCTAGAGATGCCCTATTTTATCTCAACTTCAGCCTTTGAAGAAAAGATGAAGGGTGTGACTGTTATGTTGTCACGGTTGCATCATCTATTACTGATCACTGATAGAATGAATGGGCTTCTGTTTGGGAAGTTACTTGATTGGATATGGTGGAAATTTTCTTTCACTTAACACCATGTAAAGTTTCATTAGTTTAGGATTGTACATAAATAAGCTCCTATGGAGCACATGTGTGTTTATTATTTATTTTTATCGGCATGTATTCCTCAGTAGAGTTTTTTAGCCTAATTCCATATCCTAATAGAAGGCAACTAGAAATGAAAATGAGTTATTAGAGCCTCACACGAAGGACTCTATCCCCCATGGAGCTTAATGTTATCACATAATCCTTCTAGGGGGTTGTTTTTCCTTATGAGCGGTGCCTTGGTGAAAAAATGCAAGGAAAGGGGTTAACAAACCAACATTTTGGCGTTTATCCAAAGTCTGGGCGAGGATTTGATGGTTTGGTGCACTATGGTAAGGAGCACATAGATCTGGGTGACCAATCTTTGCGTGCATAGATCTATGGTGCACAACCCATATCAGAACCTCCCCCCCGACTTTCTGCCTTTAATGAGGAGGGGGGTTCGAGTTGGTGGTTTCTAAGTGTGGTTTCCCCACTATCGTGGTGCATCCTCATGAAATTAGACCCTCCCCCCCGGAACTTTACTGCTTACCACTCTCCCCCCCTCTGAGTAGACCATTTTCCACTCCCTCTTACTGATATTTCCTCCCGCTTCCATATATCCCCCACTCCATCTCTCTCCTTCGTGTATCACTTCTCTCGCTCCCCCTCATCCTTTCGTTGCAGCACACCTGTCCTCCACTCCGCATCATATCCCTCTTCACTTTCGCCTACCATCTACTTCCATGTGTTCTCCCCTCGTACTCCATATCACCTCCATCTAGGCAGGTTGTCCCCACTACGCTTACTACCGCAGTCTCTCTTCTGCCTGCACATCATGGTCGTGTGCCACATTGCCTCTTTGCTTTAACATCTTTGATGCCCACGCATACCCAATAGCCTACCGATCACACCCACCTCCTCAACCTCTTCATCTCCATCCACGTTCGCCATCCGGGTCCCTCTCCAAAGGTCCACGAAGCACCAGACAACCAAGGACAGGCCGCCACACCTCCCAGGTGCCAAGTTTGACTTGCACCGTCATGATCCCAATGTGGTAGTTATGAAAGTAGGGTAGTTGGTTGAAGTGTTCTCTCCCCCATGAATGGAGAATTCAGAACGAGATGACCATGAAGACAGACTGTCATCTCTGGTAGTATGGGATTGCATGTGAAGGGATATTGCATGCACAATATGATGAAGCAAAGACTTTGAGAGACTAGACGGAGTCAACATCGTGTCTGACAGAGGAAGGCATGCGCAGAGGAGACTGAAGGTGTAGTCTGACTGAGACGACGTAACGCCATGGAGGCTTGAGCATGCCTCTGTTGTTTTTTACGTGAGTTTTAAGTATACGTAGGGAGTTTTGTTGTTTTTGTAAGGGTCTTTTGCTGATCAGAGCTCCTAATCTGTAATGTTGTTCCACCAGAGCTGTTCTCTGGTTATGTAATCGACTTGAGACTTTCATGTTAATAGAAGTCAACTTCTCTCTTTTCATTTTTGTCTGTAAAGGATGTTTAAAACACTCGATCATGAATGATCCAGTCGAGGATCGTTATACTGTTGTAATGGAGGTTTGATTATAGTTGTATCATGGTCAGTTTTATTCATTCCTTGTGTGTATGTTTCCTTCTCACATTGAATGGCTCAGGCATGGAGGATCTAGTCGAGTTGTTGCACTTGCAGGATGATGGAGGTTTGATCATACTGCAACTATAATTGTGTCCCTTTTAGGCATATTTTGGTGTCTGGATTTGAGCTCTAGAATACTCTTGATTTCAGGTTTTCCTCTCTGATCTGCTAGAAGGCTTGATGCCTAGGGAAGCCTCCTTCAACCTTTATCCTAATTCTTCCCTTTTCTCTCGCTTTAAATCAATTTACTGACTAAATTTAATGTGGGCCTCACTTCCCTATACATTTATTGTCCAGTTATGTGTTGAACATCATTTAGATTCTGAGTTTTGTCCAACGACCTCCATCCATATAAAACCAACATCCACAAAAACTAATGGGTATCAGTCTTACCTCTGACACAATCCAGAGGTGACTTCTGGTGCTAATATTTCTGCCACTTTTTTCAGGAACGAGATTGAATATTTTCCATGGGTAGAATGACGACGATCTTCTGATTCTGAAGGTGCATCAGACATCAAAACCTTTGAAGATTGCACTTTCACCTGGTGACTCCACTGTCTCAGCTCCACTTTTTCAGTGTGTCTACTTCTGGATACACCTGGTATCCCCTTAGAGAGCACAATGATCAGATATGATCTTTGATGGTGAACAAAGACCAGACACACTCATCCTGCACATCATTCACCTCGTGAATCCATGGTTGAATAATTGTTTGTTGACTCCATTGGTTTGAAATGGAAAGAATCCTGGCTCGGAAGTTTGCTCCCTTTAATTTTTTTGATGTTCTTTTTTTTCCCAATGTTGTTCCTGCTCCAAATGAATGGAATGATGAATTTCCTATATTTAGAGAGAATAAAGAGGACAACCCTACTCAACATCTCATAGAGTTTCGTGAACGCATGCATCAATGGGAGATACATCATGAGGATGTATTAATGAAGATGTTCATGTTCTCTTTAGCAGGGGATGCTCGTGAATGGTATCATTCTTTACCCCCTGGTAGATTTTATTCTCTGGGAGAATTTCATACAACTTTCAACACTCATTGTCAGAAGTTTTATCCCTCTGATTTAATTTGTCATATCTGTTGTGAGGGATACAATGACTGTATTCAAGATAGAGTTGCTTCTTACGCAGGTCGTGAGTTTGAGCCTGATGACTTGGATCAAAAATAATTTCCTTCTCTTTCATGTTCATCTGCATCTGAGGAGAGCTGTAAGGATGGGGACCAGGAGGAAAACTATTCTCTGAGTGAGCTGATGGAGCTGGTAAAATTTCTCTCTGCCAAGATAGAAAGGTTGGAATCTGAAGAAAGTGCAGAGGATTTTCCATCCCTTGAAGCAAATGTTCTTGGAATCCCTACTAATGAGGGTAGTATTGAAGATCTCATGGCCATAGAGGCCCTTCATTCTACTACTGATGGGCCTGATGTCTCAAGCTTTGATGATTATTCTGAAGAAGAGTAGAAGAGCCCCATATCACAGTTTGTTGACCAAAGGAGAAACTAGCCTGTATCTGAACGCTATGAATCAGATTCCAAGTTGGATATATAGAATATCCAAGAGCACACATGAGAGCCTTATCCTCTCTTTCTCAAAGGAGATTATCATGAAAAAATCATCCATCCTGGGCCCGCAAAAATCACTCAATAGCGGATTGAAGAAAGGAGATTTCCCACAGGTCCTGTCTATGATTATTATGACTCTGACCCTTGGGATATCCAAGAAGATGAACCAGAGGAGTATTAGGAGGATCAATTCATCTCTTGTTCAAAGCCTAGCAGTGAGCATCCATCATATGAGGACAATTATCCTGTATCAGCTCCTCATCTAGCTGTTCTTATGATAGATATTCAGCCACGTGTGAGCAGTTGTGGAGAAGAGAAGGCTTTATGCTACAAATTTCACAGGATTTTCCACTCATTCTATGAGCCTATCAATAAGTACATGGAGTGGCATTTCCTTCATGCCTTGGTGACGCGCTATTTTATCTCAACTTTAGCCTTTGAAGAAACACTGAAGGGTGTGACCATTCTATTGTCATGTTTGCATCATCTACTACTTGTTGAAATAATGTAACTGCAAAGTGTATTCTAATTATTATTGATGTATTATTCATTAGATCAACCCCCTTTTGCAGATTGATCATGTCGGCTATTGTAAAAGAGAAAATCCCCTTTTACGGATTGGTCAAAACATAATTGCGATAGGTAGAATAAGAAGTCGGCCCTAGAATATATTAAAGGGTGCCATAATATATACTAAAAGTGGTTAGAACCACCCAGAAGAAGAAGTTGGACCTGCCAGTGAAAAGACACCTCCACACGTGCCAGATATGTATAAATAAGGAGGCTAGCACATCACTTAGACACACACACACTTGTTCATTAAGGAGCAAGTTTTAGAGCTGCAGTTGGAGAAGAGAGAGAGAGAGAGAGAGAGAGAGAGAGAGAGAGAGAGAGAGAGAGAGAGGCACATTCTTGGGAGAGGACTTTATGTATTTTTTTGAGTTATCTCTTGGCATTGTATTGACTATCTATAATAAGGAAGTTTTTGTTGGGTTTTCTCCCCCATGAGGGTTTCCCAGGATGAATGATGTGTCTCTTGTGATTGTGTATTTCTCATTGATCTAACTTATGATATTGTTACCTACTGAAATGCAAAGAACTCTAATAATAGCTTAAACCTTAACATGGTATCAGATCTAAGCTGAAGAGAGCATCTTTCACAAGAGAAAGTGAAAAATGTCACTGTTGTCGTACATGAAAATTAGGGATTTTTATTAAAGAAGTATTTCAGCCTCAAAACCATATAGAAAAGTGCGCCCTTCCTCAAGGATCATTTTGGCATCCTCAGCGCAACTTTTCAGACCAAAGAAGATGAAGAATAAGATATCTCTTGAGATTCAAAATATCTCATATGAAGATTGTCTGAAAGGAGAAGAAGGCTCCAAAAATGATCGAACACTAGAACGGGAAGCAGAACTCGACTTGGTATTCAACACCAAGTATACCCTGTAAGAGATGATGAAGTCATTATAGACTCAGAAGAAATCAAGAGTAAGCCTGATCTAAAAAAGTATCAGATGAAGAGTCAACTTCCATGACTGGGAGACAGATGTCGTGAGAAGACTAGATCATAGCTTCAAAAACTTCTAGGAAATATGAAATCTCCTAGGAAGATTTCCTTGCTTCAGTGACAAAGAAGGAAGCTAGTCAGAAAGACTAGGATATGGATTCTTCCGTGAGAAGAGAAGTCAATATGGACTTCCAATATTGATCTATACAGATCAAACATGGTGCATATGTACAAAGCCTGATGTATGTCCAGAGGATTCCCCCAGCAAAAGGGAGAAGACTATGATGAGACATGTATTGAAGAAATAGTTCTAGTATTTATGAAGACAACTAGAACAACCATGATTCATATATAGTATGATATGCAGGGGGAGCAATCCCCATATTTAAAACTAAGTGGAAGTTGGTGCAATACACTAGCTGGATCATGGAGACATGACTACAATGAAAGATAGAGTTACCTCCATGAAAGAAGAATATTTATCCTCAATATCAGTTATTGATCTACTCTCAGTTTCAGATGAAACTGTTGTCTTGTTAGAATAAGAGGAGTTACTCTCAAATTTTAGCAACCACAGTGAGAATGAAGCAATCATTCTCAGCCTCAGAGCAGTTGCAGGTGTAGAGTCCCAGATTCCAGAAGGAACAGTTGAAGAGAGAGTAGAGGACATACTCCTAGACAATGAGATAGATAGTGCCTTAAAGAAAGCACATAGAGAGAGCAAATAATTTTGCAGATTGATCTGTAGTTGAGCAAGTGTACCAAATTGGTACAATGTAATGAGAAAAGTTGATTTGAAGATTGAAGATAGAAAGACTCATGTTTTCCAGTTGAAGAAGGATATGTATGTGTTGAAGCAAGATCCTAGAGCTTGATATGGCAGAATTGACAGTTTCCTGACGAGCTTTACCAAGAGTAAAATTGATTGTAACCTCTACTTCAAGGTTATGAATGATGAGCCAGTGATATTGCTACTATATGTGGATGACTTATTCTTAACTAGAGAAGAAAATATCATCGCCAAGAGTAAGAAGAAGTTCACTACAGAATTTGAGATGAAAGAACTTGGCCTAATGCATTATTTCTTAGGTCTTGAGGTATGGCAGAGCCTAGAGAGAATCTTCCTTAACCAAAGGAAGTATGCAGTCGAAAATCTTGAAGAGATTTGACATATTGGAGTGCAAGTCCATGAATACACCCATGGAAGCAAAGCTAAAGCTATTGTTCGACACTTCGTCAGAATTGATTGATACCATGCTGTATAGACAGATCATTGGATCGTTGATGTACCTAACGAACACTAGACCATATATATGTTTTTTCGTGAACACTTTGAGTCAGTTTCTAGTAGAACCCAGACATGTTCACCTAGTTGCTACAAATCATGTGATGAGGTACCTTAAAGGTACATTAGATTGTGGTCTCAATTGTGATGGAGATCATGATTTCACATTGAGTGGGTACACTGATTCAGATTGGGGTGGAAGTGTCTCTGATAGGAAGAGCACTTCAGGATGTTGTTTCAGTTTGGGATCAACCATGATCTCATCGAAAAGTAGGAAGCAATCCAACATTGCTCTCGGTATAGTGGAAGAAGAATACATTATTGCATGTTCTTCCAGTTGCAAAACTATATGGCTTTGAAAGTTGTTGACCAGTCTATTCGACCTAGAGATGGAAGCAACCACGAATCTCAGGGATGATTTTAGGGGATAAATTTCTCTCATGGGCTAATTTTCCATGGCTTTTCCCAAAAATCGATTCTCTATTCTAAAAATAATTCACCCAAATTCTATAGGATAAAATTATTTTACCTTAAAAATCCCCCAAAAATTATATAGACTAAATAAATTCCTTGGAAATTTGAATATTTTTACAAAAATATCGTCAAAAATTTATAGTTGGCATATTAAGGATTAGTAATATTCGCCAAGGTTTCAACATTTTAAAATAAATTTCAATCCTTAAAATCATCCCTCACCGCGATCCTATGTGACAACCAGAGCTGCATAAAGATGATAAAGAATCCAGTATTTCACGACAAGTCGAAGCCCATAGAAATTTGATATCATTATATCCGTGACATAGTGAAGAGAGGAGCCATAAAGCTCCAATATGCTAGCACAAATGAACAGGTTGTTGATGTGTTGACCAAGCCTCTATCTCGTGTAAAGTTTGATCACTTTCGAGATAAGCTTGGTATAGTTCGAAAGGACCTCCCTCAAAAGGGGGAGTATTGTTGTGTTGAGATATGCCAACCTAGTACTGTTCTTCTAGCTTAATTGTTGTGACGTAAAGCCAGTCTAGTACTATGCTTCCATCTTAATTGTTGTGTTGATATATGCCAACCTAGTACTGTGCTTCCAGCTTAATTTTTGTGACGTAAATCTAGTCTAGTACTATGCTTCCAGCTAAATTGTTGTGTTGAGATATGCCAGCTTAGTACTGTGCTTCCAGCTTAATTGTTCTGACGTAAAGCTAGTCTAGTATTGTGCTTATAGCTTAATTGTTGTGTTGAGATATGCCATCCTAGTACTATGCTTCCAGCTTAATTTTCATGACGTAAATCCAGTCTAGTACTCTGCTTCCAGCTTAATTGTTGTGTTGAGTTACGTCAGCATAGTACTATGCTTCCAACTTAATTATTGTGACGTAAATCCAGTCTAGTATTGTGCTTCATGCTTAATTGTTGTGTTGAGATATGCCAACCTAGTACTGTGCTTCCAGCTTAATTGTTGTGATGTAAAGCTAGTCTAGTACTGTTCTTCCAGCTTAATTGCTTTGTTGTGATTCCAACTTAATTGATGTGTTGTGATTCCATCTTAATTTCTGTGTAGTGTGCCATCCCTGTGTTGTGATGATGAGCCAGCCTTGTGCTGCGATGATGTGTTTCCAGCTTAAGTGTTGTGATGCCAGCCTCGTGTTGATGACATGCTAGCCTCATGCTGTGATGATGTGCCAGCCTCGTGCTGTGACGATGTGTTGCCAGCCTCGTGCTGTGTTGCCAACCTTTGTGTTGTGATATTGCTTCTTTTGATGTCATATCAACCTTGTGTTGTTATTGATGATGATGATGTATTAGTGTTATACTAATTCCATGTTGATGCAGTTGATGATGATGATGCCACTTCATCTTCTTGATGAATATGATGATGATGATGCCACTTCAGCCTCTTGTAGAAGATGATGATGATGATGCCATTTCAGCCTCTTGCTAAAGATGATGATGATGCCACTTCAACCTCTTGTTGAATATGATGATGATGATATTATTTTATCTTTAATGTCGAATATGATGATGATGACGTTACCTTAGCCTCATGATGATAAGGATGATGATGCTACTCCAACTCCATGTTGTGTTGATGATTCTCCAGCCTCTGTTCTTTATTGATGATGAGAATTTTTTTTGATGATTTATAGATATTCCAGTTAGTGTTCCAAGATGTTGTTGATAATGATGTCCTCTCACTCACTTGATGTCATTGATGATGTTGTCCTCTCTCTCGCCTGATGTTGTTGTAGAACACCCTTCTTGTTAAGGGGAAGTGTTGAAATAATGTAAATGCAAAGTGTATTCTAATTATTATTGATGTATTATTCATTAGATCAATCCCATTTTGCGGATTGATCATGTCGGTTATTGTAAAATACCAAATCCCCTTTTACGGATTGGTCAAAACATAATTGTAATAGGAAGAATAAGAAGTTGGCCCCAAAATATATTAAAGGGCCCCATAATATATATTAAAGGTGGTTAGAACCACCCAGAAGAATAATTCGACCCTGCGAGTGAAATGACACCTCCACATGTGCCAGAGTTGTATAAATAAGGAGGCTAGCACCTCACTTAGACAAACACACACTTGTTCATTGAGGAGCAAGTTTTGGAGCTGCAGTTGGAGAAAAGAGAGAGAGAGAGAGAGGCACATTCTTGGGAGAGGACTTTCTATATTTGTTTGAGTTATCTCTTGGAATTGTATTGGCTATCTATAATAAGGAAGTTTTTGTTGGGTTTTCTCCCACATGAGGGTTTCCTAGGATAAATGATGTGTCTCTTGTGATTGTGTATTTATCAATGATCTTATCTTATTCTATTGTTATCTAGTGAAATGAAAATAAATCTAATAATAGCTTAAACCTTAACACTACTGATCACTGACAGAATGAAGGGGATTTTGTTTGGGAAGTTACTTGATTGGCTATGGTGGAAATTTTCTTTCACCTAGCACCATGTAAATTTTGATTAGTTTAGGATTGTACATAAATAAGCTCCTATGGATCCCATGTGTGTTTATTTTTTATTTTTATCGACATGTATTCCTTAGCAGATTTTTTTGAGCCTGACTCCATAGCCCAACAAAAGCCGACTGGAACTGCAAAGGAGTTATTAGAGCCTTGCAGGGAGGACTCTATCCCCCATGGAGCCTAATATTATGACATAATCTTGCTAGGGGGTTTTTGTTCCTTATGAGTGGCGCCTTGGTGCACAAATGCGAGGAAAGGGGTTAAAAAACCCACATTTTGGAGTTTATCCAAAGTCTGGGAAAGCATTTGATGGTTTGGCGCACTATGCTAAGGAGCGTGCAGATCTGGGCGATCAATCTTGGCACATGTAGATCTATGGTTCATAGCACTTTCTACCTTTAACAAGGGGGGGGGGGGGGTCTG
>ML777569.1:1123499-1167835 GCA_009831015.1 Picea engelmannii
AAACGGCTCAAATTCTAAACTGGCGACGCCTGGTTAGGGGAATTGTTTAAGGGTTTGTTCAGGTGTTGATGACTTAGGGCTATTTAGGCTGACTCCTTCATCCACATTATTGCGACATGCCCTTCAGGACGCACCACGTGCTCCAAGGGTGCCACCCACCTCTTGAGTTTCTTTTGTGCGACGTGCCCTTTAGGATGCACCACGTGCTCCAAGGGTGCCACTCGCCAACTGAGTTTCTTTTGTGCGACGTGCCCTTCAGGATGCACAACGTGCTCCAAGGGTGCCACTCGCCAACTGAGTTTCTTTTGTGTGACGTTCCCTTCAGGATGCACCACGTGCTCCAAGGGTGCCACTCGCCAACTAAACTGATTGGTAGACATCTATAACCCCTGGAGTCAATACTCCGCCAGGTGAACTTGTGGGAGACTAAGGGTTCTAAGGAATAATGCCCCCACCTTATTGCACGCCCCTTAGAATCATCGTGAGCGACTGTCGCAGTCTGCCCTCACGGCATCGTGGATCCTCTCGAACTAGGTAATCGTTAACCTATAGTTAGAGCCACGGGGGGAGTGCTAGTAGGCAGTGGCAGGGATGCTGTCCACCCCTCTCCCTCAACCTCTCTGCAAATCGTGTGTGGCCCCTTTACTCCATATGTGAGTCTGGTCGGCAAGCTATCATCAGCCTGCATCATCAACAATCATGTCAGAAATGTCAACATCAATCATCAAATCAAATGAAACATCATAGTAAACATATCAACCCAAAAGCACACTCCCTGACTCAGTCTAGAGTCCAAGGGGGTTCCACCGTTGCCTCTACATCCTCAAGGTCGAAAACCCTGCACACTCAATAAAACAGAGTCAGCAGCACCTGTGTCAATCAAAACTAGTAAAACATCATGTCATCTGTCATTCGCATCATAATCCAGTATAAATGGTTTAACATAAAAAAAGTCCATATCACTTGCGAGCAAGTGTCCTCAAAAATTATTTTTTCTCAGTGTGCCAGAGCGGGATGTTACAGTCGAGGTGAAACATTTTTTAGAGTGCAAAACTCGACGAAAGGTTAAAGGTTTGCACCTTGAGAGATTTGATCTCTCTTAGTGTGCTTGATATATCTGGGGTTAATATGGATCTATGCTGGTTCCATTTGTGGATGGTCACACAAACTTTGTACATCAACAAAAATATGTATATCTATATGTCGAAGATTAATCCGATCATTTGAAATTTATTCAATTACATTAATTTGTTGAGAATATAGAGAGTATGAATCAAAAGTATAATTAATAAGTTACATGAGGAATATTCTGAATATAAAAAGTAACAATGTAGAATGATAAAAAATGTGATAATAATAAGAACGTAGTAAATTACAAATATTTACATAGTGATAAATCTCATTCTTTCACATTTTATATACCTTAATATTACAATTGTTTTAATGAAGTGGAAATAGGTGCGAAAAGGGGGGGGGGGGTCATTTTTTATTCTGAAAGAAGATAGAACATCGAGCTTTCTTAGGGGATTGGTCACACTACAAATAATATAGAAGAGACCATGACAATTTATCTAGGAATGCATCTCATCCTAGAAAGCACCTCATCTCGGTTGATTGTCAATGGATATTATGAACTGATCATCAAAGGAATTAGAATATGCATTAAAAATCCTCACCCACAACTCATGAGGATATACAATAGATTCAGGGAACTAGAGAAAACAATCCTCTCAGTAAGCTATTACCACATTTATAGAGAGAAGATTCAGAAGCAAGTTTCTCTAGCTAAAGAAGTGAAGAAATTAGAAAAAAACACTCTTCGATTAAATGAGGAACACATCAAATTTTATCTCCCCTAAACCGTAAATGTTCATTTGTCAAATTGAATTTTTCATCAAGGAGAAAATTTGGTTTCATGCATAATTAAATCATTAAATGGAATGGGAAGGGATGTGACCCCACCCCCCATCTGCTCAGAAGAAGATATCATCAGTTGGAGTCACAACACACTCAAAGGAACCCTAGTACTGAAAAAATGAGGTCATCCCTTAAGGCCACACATGAAAACACATACCAACCTATTGTTTATTAACTCAAATCCACGTGAAACGATGGATTCATCTAGAAAATTCTAGGCTCAACTGAAGAGAACCATCTTCTATCGTCTTAAATGAGTCATAACTTATATGGGTTTATCACTTCAATTGAAGATCTATGCATTTAAATACTTTTCACAATCATCATTGCATTGCATGACACTATATCATCGCAATTGGGATATGGAATTCAATACATATAAGGATTTCGATAGGGGAAACATCGGGATTACTAGCTTATGGAAACACTAGAAGCATAAGATCAGAAACCACAGACTGTGTTGGTTTCCAATGTAATGGAGAAGTTTTGATTGTTTCATAATAGGAATCACCATGTGGAGATGAAATAGTGAGTTGTATAATTGCAGTGAGTCTGGATCGGGTTCAAGATTATTTACACTCCCAAAAAGAAAAAATTACAGAGCTAAGAAACTCCAAATCTCATCTATCTCATCAATTGCAAGAACACGAGGTTAAAATAAATGAGGAATTATCAGTGGTTCTTCATGCAATCAACCGGCACTCTAATCAAATATGGATTCCTCATTGTCGAGGTCAGGGGCATCCTCCAGGAGATTAAGCAATGCATCATCCAGGATACATCGAGCGAAGTGATCAGAACAAAAAGAGGAATTCAATTGGACAAGTCTCAAATAAGGGCGCAGGCAAGCCCCAAACTTTTTTTTTTCACTCCTACGGAGTTATACTTCGATCTGAATAATACTACACTGTCAAAATTTCCAAATTATTAACAAGAAAATAAGTGTAGTAATTTCGCAACCAGAATGTAGGAGGTAAGGTTGCACGATAATAGATCTTGTCTATTATGTTTCCATCCCGAAGGGTAGGGTTTTCAGGGTTCTTTTAGACAAGGTTTTTCCCTGTGTTATAGCTCTCTCTAATGTACATGTGGGGTCGAACAATAGTATTCAGCCCAATATCTCATGACACCAACTAAGGAGGCTAGACTATACCCTTAGATGTACTACCCATTAGCTAAGTACTAAATAGTATATTCCCGAGTGTTTTTATTGGTGTAACTATAGAAATCAAGTGGCCACTTCATTGAAATATCGAGGGTTTAAGGATACCTAGGCTAGTTCATCTATAGGTTTTATCTGATGCACTACCATTCGAAAGGGTACCAACAAGGATTACAAGGGTGTCCAACAATGTGAGGTTGAAAACCTTTTGTATTTATTGTGTGTATGCTTCTCCGACCATGAATTTATGCGTTGAATGATAGATCTCTTTAGTTTTAAGACTTCGGAACATGTCTCTACTTTGAAAAAAAATAACCCACAATTTATGCCAAGGAAAGTGCTTTGATACGACTTGTTAGGTACCAGATCTATTATAATAGTAGAAAATAGAAATATTGTAGAGAATAACATCGTAACAACACAATATATGAAGCCACAACACCTTTATTGATAGGAAACAATGTTCACTTGACTCTTCAAGGGGGAAACCTCCAACAGAGAGATGCTCTATTACAATAATTATCAATAAAAAGACTTCTCTCATGCCCTTGACTCCTATTCATACTAAATATATCTACCAAAAGAACAATATAGAGGAATATCTTTCTAGAAGTAGAAGATTCTATTATCTCTTCTTACATTTGACTTATTCTTCCTTATTACTTGACCTTATTAATATTGGCCTTTATTACATTGAAAATCTATTATTCTACCTACATGAGGGGTTAGGGAGGTTAGGTCACTAACAAATATAGGGACCACAAAATACAACTTTCATATAGGTATAGTCGGGATCCTCCTCTAACATAGGATTTAAACAAAAGGTCACAAGAAGGAGAACTGAGGAGATAACCCCTCCAAACATTGAGTAAATTTAGTGGAGAGATGGTATTTTTGGGGGTTTGTTAGTTCCTTTAACTCCATGAGAGGTGTCTCTTTATAAGCTTCAATCTCGATCACCTTGGCCATATGTTTGATCCCAAAAGTCAATTTTACCCCCTAGATATTGAATTCAAGTTGGTATACTAAGTAGTCATTTCTACAATTCCCAGATGTGAGTGCGAGGGGTTTCCCATGGTACCTAGGGAATACATTGTATGGCACTTCCTAGTACCTCTAGAGAGTTCCCTAGGAAGCATGGGTAATTGCAATGGGAAGGGTTGATTAGTGGAGGTCGGGGTAACTGCTTCTCACTACTTCATTTGTTGGTTCACAGGACTTCATCAACATGTGATTTCATTTGGAAGGTCCTAATTACCTGAATTTGTTACTACTATGAAATCAGGATCTAATCCACCTTAATCAGAGTATTTGAAAGGTTGTTTGTTATTGTTTTTTCTTTAGGTATATTTCTAGTGGTGTACTCTACGATCATAGAATTCTTAGAAAAAAGTTTGTTGGTGACCACCTTGAGCTTGTAACTTAAATTGGTTTATCAATCACCTCGTCATTATAGAATAATTCATGGTCTTCCACCTATCAAAGAGAATTCTACATCACCTCCTTTGAGGCATTGACTCAATCAAACTGGTTCTTTTGTACTAGATGGTCCTGTCAAAATTGTAGATATAGATCCCTCGGAGACTAATGCTTCTACGCCAAAGTTTACATACATATTGGATCTCTAAATTTAAGTCTTTGTTCATCCATTCAATCCTCCATTCATAGGATACCACAATTTGGTTGTTTCACAAATTTTGGCATCTGGGTCAGACTTCACTGATAGTCACCCCCTTCGGTGGTCCATCATGGAAAACACTATAAAAGTGTCTAGGTTGGGGATCCCTACAACCCTAACATCCACAATAGTATTAGGAGGGAGCCTATCGCCTTTCATATCAAACCAAGTGACTAATGTGGTTCAATCCATGGTAGTCGCGTCGATCAATGGCTCTTTTCGTATGATAGTTTGGTCCACTTAACCTTTGAGTGTGGTCTATTTGTCATTGTTTATATCTAACACTTTATATTTTGGGATGCTTTCATTTAGCATGAAGACTGTGTCGGTTGATTCTCAGTCATTTTCCCAAAGTAGTAATGTTGGTATATGGAGTTCTTCAACTCCCCCTGATGCTTTTCCTTGGGGAGGAGGTCACATCCCTCCACCGTTCCCCTCGCTCTTTCCAATATATCCTACTTCCTAGTTATATGACTTGGGAAATTCCTCACCAATTGTCTACATTTTTTAGGATTAAGATCTGAAACCTTGTTAACAGACATAGGAGAACACAACACCTCAATCACGAGCAAAGGAGCCATGAATCAAACTCACTAAAGATTTTATGAAATTCCAATTAATTAATATTCTAGTTATGTGGGTTTAAATGCTTGGATTTAATAGTTTAATTGAGGTTAATTTGAGGCCACTGATCTATTGTATGTTGAATGTTTCCAAGTACCAATGCCTAACGCAGGTCATACTCAACATCCTCGTAATGTGATCTACAACCAAGGATGATAAAGCAATGATAAAAACAACAATTGTCTCGACAGTAGAAGCAATAAAGTGAATCAAACTCCAATGATTGAAGATGGAGTTTGAAACTTATGATGACCAAATCTCCCAATGTCTAAACCAGTCATTACATTGGGATAAATGTACTATATCCACAATCTATGATGTCCCACCAGTGCTAAAGGATAAATTTGAAATGTAACTTTTATCTTTGTTATCTCATCATTACATAGAGGATAAGGACAAATGTTGGTAAATGAAAGGTGACGAAGGGGAGGAAGAAAGCCAAGAGTCATGTTGAACTTCAATAAATACTTGAAATGTATCCAAGAAAAGGGTTTTTTGGATTTTCAATCAGTATACATTTTGTGAACTATTTTGGGAATACATTGTTAACTAAAATTGAGAATCCCTCCTTGGATCTTTCATGTACTATTACATGAAATTTTAATGAGGAGAACCTGGTTTGGGAAATATATTTTCTAAATAACTTTGATTCTCATGTTGGACGTATTATGGACTACTCCTTTGTGTTTTTCTCAGCACTCAGGTTGCATAAGGATGTACTTCATATTGTAGACTATTCTTAGGTATGGTAGCTTCATTCTTTTTTTTTTCTTCAGAGAATGTTTGTGTAATTCGTAGGCGTAGAATCATAAATGACTTTTCAAATGCTAGACTATCCTATATTTGTAGTTTCTTATTCATGTTGTTTTCCCTTCTTTGTGTAAACTATTTCCTAGGCCCTCGATAGGAGCATGGATGGTTTTATGCTTACTTTCTAGTTACCTTAGTTTCGTCTGGGTGCTTGCATATTAGATTAGTTGCATTTCATTCTCTATCTTAGGAAACCTTCATCACTGGGCCAAAATCTAGATAGATTTCCTGTTCAATATGGTGATAGTTCTATTTGGGACTTCTCATCGGGGGTAACCCCTATTGTTGATAAAGGGTGATTTTTCCCACATCAACAGAATTGGCACTAGTAGGAGGGTCGAATGACCAGACTTCCCATGTGGATTTATTTATTAACTTCTAACTATCCCATGGATGCTCTCTATATATATGTATTGGATGACCCTTTGAATCTTTCGAGACCCATGAGCGGAATGCTAGTCAAGACATTTAATCTCTTGTCAAATTTAAAGTTTCATGGAGATGGGAATGTCTATGCATTCATGTATCTTAATCAATTTAAAATCACCTGAAAAAATATTAGAATTGTTTGAGAAAATGAAACATGTCGATTCTTCTTCCTAACATTCAAAGGGAAGGTTAAATCCTTGTTTAGGACATTGTCAGTGAAATCGATTAATAGTTGCAAACAATTCATGGAAATGTTCACTGTTTCTCATGAAAATTATGTTTATCATGAACTCCTTAATAAACTTGCAGAAATAAGTAGGCTTGGAAATGAACCTATGGAGAATTTCTACCAAGGAGTCATGTTGATTTATTGCAGATTTAGTGAAAGTGAAAAACCCTTAGAACAAGAAATATTTTAAGGTTTTTCATTTCTTGTCTCTATTGTTGAAGGGTATGATATAGGAACTCAAATCAATTCTCATTCACAATATTTAGATCCAACCACAAAGGATAGGGGGTACACGATCTCTAGACATCACTCTAACACAACTATGAGGGAATCCTTATAAGAAATATTAAACCCTTTAGCCCTAAAGTGTGAACCATTTACTATATCCCCTTGTGAAAATCATGAATATACTTTGGTATGCGATGAATCTCTTATGGAATAAATATCGTCATTTTTAGAATACAAATATCTTCATTCTCTTTATACAAATTCCTTTGATGATAATCAACCACATGAGCATCCACCCTTTTATCATCTAGTGTAATCATTACATTCATATTTCAATAATGAAAAACTGAATGATAAACCATAACAATAAGAGTTCCCAACTTTGATCGATCAAACACTTTCTCTTAATCACATTCCACCCATGATGCATAATTTTATCAGTCCTTCACAATTTGAATGTCTAGAACATGCTTAATCACAATATGATCAGGATGATCTTGTTTTTGATGATTATTTTGTTGTCCTAAAATTGAATCTGAGAATCAATATATCATTCATTGAGCTTGTGCAATATGAAATTTATGATCCCAATGCACATATGTTAACAACCAAAAATTTAATGTATGCACAGTGGAAAAGACGAAAAAGAACTTGTTACAATGAAACGTATATAAAGTGGAAAAGAACTTGTCCTGTTGATTAAATTTCCTAGTACAAAGTTGAATGCATTCATGGATTTAAAGTTGATATCCTAAAACCGTAAATCCAAAAACTAGAACCATAAACTGTAAATCCAAGAATAAAAAATTGTAAATAGTTATTTTATGAACCTAAATTGGTGGTCGGTGAACCTAAATTGCTTAGTTTGAATGATCAATTTGATTCTAAGACGTTTTTCTAAGCTAGTGCAAGACCTACATAGGAAAAAGTTAACCCACCTAATGATGGACAACACTTTCATGATCCTTGTTAGTTATACAATCAAGAAGAGAAGAATAAACAAGCTAGTATAGTATGCACAATAGAAGATACTAGTGACACGAACATACTTAATTACAATTGCAATATGAAGTATATCAGGTGAGATAAACAATAAGTGATCATTTATCCAATTAGGTGTAGAAATATTGATCATTGGAAATGATAGTATCCTAATTGACAATGATCCAGGAGGATCTGAAATGTTCAAAGAAGGTTTAGGAAGATCTAGAACACTCACAAAGCTCTACGAGGATCCATAAAACCTCAAAATTTGACCTTCTCAAATCATCTCTAAAAATATATCATTGCATAGATGTCGGTGATATATTTCCAATGACACAAAAATAACCTTAAACGAAGTTCATATGCAAAAGTTATGGATGGTCAAATTTAAAGTCAAGCTAGGGAAAAAAGGAAAAAGTCAACAGGGTCAAAGGTGAAATGTTTCACCAATGCAAGCGTGACACGTGGCACAATCGTATAACCATAAGGTGCTGATGTGGAAGCATCACAAGGCACAACATGACATGAGTGTACAACTGACTGGATAAGTGACAAGGCATATCGTACAACTGAGTTGGCAACCATACAGTGGCATGGCCATATAAGTGGACCAATCATAGATTGACAAGTGGTAAAGATAGATAAATGAGAAGATTCCACATGGAAACCTCCCATTGACAATTATGGTTAAGGTTATATAAAAAATTTGGGAGTCTGGAGGATCGAACCCATGACCTCCCAAGACCTTACACAAGCATCCATTACCATTACACCATCGCACTTGTTTCTTAACCATATATGTGGTAACTTGTATTTAAGGTTGAAATGGTTTTAGTTTGGGCATAAAAATGGGGGAGGGCTTAACCCTCGACCCATATCATATGTATCGTAATGTGACCAGAAGCCAAGATTCACGGGGGTTTGTGATAACCACATGCCACCATAAATATATAACAACCAACGTGTAGTAATATATGGTTATAACCATATAACAATCAAACAAATAGATGAGCATTGGGGTGGGTCAAACCCGGTACTTCCTAGTTATATTCCAGGCATATTAACCACTACGCCACATGAACCACTTGTTAAACCAAGTTCATAAATGTATATTTAAATTTATTTTGCGAAGTTCAGGCAGGAAGTTTGTGCCCACAACCTATTTAATGGTGTAGATCCCAATGTTTGACACACATTCCTTGGTACAACACATCCTAATGTGGGCCCACAAACCACAGTCCTATGATACACAGATCCCAAGGCTAGCTCATATCCCAATGAATTCACGAATCATGAAGCCAAGTACGGTACAGATTTCATAGATTTATGTGCCAAAGAGGAGCCTAATTTTGTATTGTCTCAATATGCATGCCATGAGGTATATTGTCCAAACATAGGCATGTTTATACTCATTTTTCTAAGAGGAGTTCAATGGTGATGTTTTTGTTGTGCTAATAGGTCATTTGTGAAAGTATTAGTCTATATTTCCATTAATGAGCATGATAGTGCATCATTTGGTTTGTAAAGAGGGTAAAATTGAACCAGTTCAGAATATGGTCGAATTTATAAGTATTTTTCTTATAATTTCACAAGTAATTCAATGCTAAACTCCTTTATGAGCAATGTAATTAAGGGGAGTACATAAAATTGTCTTTTGAAAGTCCATATTGTAATGAAGTTTGACATTTTGAGATAAATAAGAGCAGTCTCACTATCGAGAAGGGTCTTGAAGTTGAAGTAATATATGTCATCAATATATGTAATTTGAGTTGTTTTTTTTTCTATTATGATGTCTCATTTATACATTAATACAATCATCATTAAATGGTTTTGGATAAGAAGCACAACATCGTTTTTTCTACCAATCACCTCAACATGATCAAGAATTAATTCTAAACTAAGTTAGATCCTAACATGTATTTTTGAATGGAATAAGTGGTATCTAAGGATTTTCATATCAGAGAGGAGTTGTGAGAAGGATATAAGTCAGAGGAGAATAGAAGAGGTCTCGAGATGAAGGAGAGTCTCCCTTACAGTGTTAATGTTCACAGGGAGAAAGAATAAATTTCATATGCTTAGTGTCAATGAGGGGACGACATCCTTTTGCTGGTCCGTCAACGACAGAAGAAGGAAATATCATCAATAAGAAGTGCATCAAAATGAGCGAGAAGAACCTCACCAATACGTTGTGTATCAAAGAGAAAACGAGGAATGCTTTACTAATATGTGATGTATCAATGAAGATGAAAGGAAGTTTGTAGGTGTAAGGTTGTGCATGTCAGGGGAGATTCTAGGAATTACTTTGGTAACACCGAAGAAGATGTTGATAAATCCTTCATTTGTATTAGACATGATCGTTGAAATTCCATCGGCAGAGAGTTAATTTGAATGGAAAAGTTGAAAGGAAGTTCACAGGTGTCTTTGGGGATTATGATGGAAAAGTTAATGGTTGTACTGGAGGTGGTGAGATCAATTCGTTTGACAATGATACTTGCATATGAAATACATTTGTATGAACTCCTTCGGTACATCGAAAGATTTCATGGGAACTCTTTTGTTTTTACCAGATAAGATGATGGGAAGTGTATCAATAAATATTTAGATCTATCATAGGACTTGATTGGAACTCCCTCGGTTAAACCAGAAAGTATGATGGGAAGTTCCTCAGTGTATCAAGGGAGTTTGATGGAACTCTGCTAGTGTTACCAGAACTCCTAGGAAAATGCAAGTAAAGAAACCTACCAAGTGAAGCATCATGAAAAATCACTACAAATGGTAAAGTAGAGAGAGTTGGAAGAGAAGTTTTATCTTTTCCATTTTCATGAGAGAGTATGAGAGTTGGAAGAGAAGACAAATGAAGAAATTAGGGAGGTGTTTGTGCCCATGCAACAAATGGAAACAAACTGGGTGAAGTAAAAATTTGTTTTAGTCTTCCCTAACTTATAATAAAAATGTAGAGGATCATATAATTACATTAAGATTAGAAATTCTGAAAATAATGTGAAATAGTTACCTAAAATATTCTATTGTGGTGGGATCACTGGTGATGCTTGCATGTCGACTAGTGCAACTCATGTGCTATAAATAGAGGATGAATTATGGTGAGATTTATTTCCTTAAATTGCGTCAACAATTCTAGTTTGTATATTGGCCATGGGGTTGATATCTGTTTGGGATAAAGAAAAAAAATTCACCAGGTATATATATATATATATATATATATATATATCGCAAGTGTTTCTCCACTTATAATGAGCATCAATAGCCACGACAAAGATATCTGCATGTCCCATAGTCTAGTCGAGATTTATTTCCCATTCCTTCCTGGTTTATTTAGTGCATGCTTAGTATTCGGTGGATGGGGAAAAAAATGTCCTTTTAACTCGACTAGACTAGGGGACATGCAGATATATTTTTCGTGGCTATGGCTGCTCAATGGAAGTGGAGCAACACCTGTGATCTCTATATATATATATATATATATATATCGCAGGTGTTGCTCCACTTCCATTGAGCATCCATAGCCACGAAAAATATATCTGCATGTCCCCTAGTCTAGTCGAGTTAAAAGGACATTTTTTTCCCCAAAGATATATGCATGTCCCCTAGTATACTCGAACTTTCTTTCCCATTCCTTCCTAGTTTATTTAGTGGATGCTTAGTATTCGGTGGATGGGGAAAGAAATGGCCTTTTGGCTTGATAGGTTATGACTATCATCTATTGATATTTATTTGAATATTTGTTGCATCTAGCTACATAAAGTTATCCCTTTTGGTTTTCATCCTTTATACTTTGACACTTCACCCTTCATGTGAGTAGCTATTTATTGTGTCAATGGCTCCCCATTACATAGGATCTACTCACCAACCAACATGAAAGAATGACCATTGATTAACCACTCTATTAAGTAGTGGTTTTACTGATGTCAAAATATTATAAAACAGTTCTAATTTATATTTGAATAAAGACCCCTAGTTTGTCTCATGAGCTAGGAAAGAGATGCAATCTTACTTGAGCTTGTTTCCAATGTGAGTGTGTGGCTTGTAAAATAAAAACAAGAGTGAGCTATTTTTATGTTATCATATATAACAAGGAATTAGAAGGCAAATATAAATTAGAGAAAGAGGTTCCATCAAGGGAAAATATGATGAGGAAAGAAAGTGAGGAGACGTGTTATGAATTAGAAAATGAACTCACCCCAAAACCAGTTGCAACTGGAAAATAAAACCTTTGATAAATGATGATCAAATATATGCAGTGAAAAAAGAAAGTAAATTGAAAAAGAGATCAAGAATTTAAGTGTTTCCAACAACTTTAAGGATGTTCATGTATCCCAACCAACAAGAAGTTTGTAGCCTCTTGAAAAGACTAATCCATGTGAAAGTGTATATGTGTATTATTTCATTTAGATGGGATTTGTTTATATCATTCACTGAGACTTGTGTTTCCCATCATGATTGTCCGAAAAAATCTAGTTTATCTTTGTAAGTTTGTGCTTCAGGGGTAAGGGTTGTGTAGAGCTCCAATTCATTTTCCATCAAAATACTTTGCTCTAACCTTGAAATATATTCACTCACTTTCTACATTTTGGTAGCTCCAAAACACATGTTAAAGCGTGATATGCTCAGTTTACCACAATTCCATTTTTTGCATGTACCAGCTCCTGTTGCCAAAATTCTAGTAGATATGTAGAGTAGACTTAGATTGAATATTTTTCTATCGAGTGGGAGTTCCCTTTTGGTAAAACAATGACTAAGGATGTAACTATCACCATTACTTTCCCGCAGAGTTACATTTGAGAACTGTTATGTTGATTAGTGTCATGGAGGTTGGATTTCATGGTTCTTGGGTCATATTTCTCTTTCCCAGGAAAGAAAATTCACAACCTACTATATGATTCATGGTCATGTGTTTGCATAAGTTTTGAAAGATTATGCTTGATGAGTCTTCTCAAAATAACTCCCAAATATTTGCAGGCCAGTATCTCGAAGGTTTATGTTCAGAGTTTAATGACTTGACTGTAATGAATCTTCGAACACTTTAGTATGCATCTAAATATTGTATGTCAACATACCAAAAGAATTATAGGGAGACTCTCAATCTGAAAACTATTATGATTTTCTCTCATAGTGACAAATGCATGATGATAAGAAGATGGGTTTCATCGCTTTGAGCTCACAAGACCAAGGAACAAATATATATCTTGTCACTCCGTATGATTAGGAAAATCAAACAACCTTAAAACTCAAGCGATGTAGGAGATAGAATCAAAAAAAATTCGTGTATGTTCTTTTCAATCGAAAATATAAAGAACACCCTTTTGATATAACACCAAACAATTTGATGTTCATACTCAACATACACCATTATGAAATATTTAAGGTACATAGGTCTGAATCTTCTATAAAATTTTGAATTTATTCCAAAAAACCTAATAATATTCCTTTTGGGTTCCTCAAATAAAATACATGATAAAAGGTTTGATTATATTGAAAAGCATACCTGAAGAGAATGCATGTAAACAAGTTTGATCTCACTAGTCTTTGTCTTGAGAACCAAGAGGTTGGACCCATGATACTGCAAAATCGATCAATTGGTTAATAAGCATTTTATAGAGACATAGCCATCTATGGATTGATTAATAGGGTTTTCAAAGTCATTATGTATCATGAACAATAATTCTATGAACAATTGATATGATTCTTCCCCGATATGTAAATAATTCCTACAACAACTTCTTTCAACAATGTAGGATAGTAATTTGTTCAAATGTGAATGTTATATTGAATGTCATTGAAAAGAACATGAATCTTTCTGTTGGACATCTCAAATAATATTTCATAAGGTTTCTCTATGATAATTAAGGTTAACCCAAGTTTTTAGTCAAAAAACAAAATGAAATGTTTCAAATGAAAAGAAGAAAGATTTTATATAAAAGAAACTGAGACTAAATAAAGCCAATGTCAGCTCCAAACTAAATTGATAAAAGTTGGTGGATTTTATTGAAGAAACCAAGACAATTCCATATATATGCTATACAAACAAAAATGGAATAAAACATCTAAACTAAGTAGGGAGAAACGAACAAACAAACTTTTTTATTCCTATTCCTACACTATCCTACACTAGTTTAAAGAAGGCTAAGTGAAATCATAATGCAAGTGAAGCTAATCAAGTAACTCCAAACCCTCAACCACATTTTCGTCAAAATTCAATTGCAGAGAAAGAAGTAGTGATGGATCAAATATAGGAAGAGTTGATTCAAGAAAATCTCCAAATAACGTGTTAAACTTGGTGGCATTATGGTTCATGGGAAACATAGAGACATAAGATTCCTCCAACCAATGTTCAATTCTATCATAAAACTTGCAATGATCACCATAGGCATATTGGAAGGAATTAAAAGGTGAAAGGAATACCTAACGAAAAACCATAAATGAAATTCTTATTCAATGTACCTTGTGGGAGAGTCTCAATATGAGTGACATCATTCATTCAAGGATTCAAAGCGAGACAATGAGAACCTAACATAATGGTTGGTTGAAACCAAAGTGCCTCATACATTTTACATAACCCACATCCTAAGAGGAGAAATTATGTCTAATGTTTTGAGGGAAATGTTGAGAGAAAGATGAAACCAACCCTTATCCTATAACATCATTGAAATCATCTGAGGAGTTTTGAAGTATTGAGATATAATCCAAGGATAAGTGATGCATCTACTCCTGAGGATTAACACGTGATTCAGGAGAAGATTGATATGACAATGTTTCTTGAATCAAATCAATGTTTCCTATGCCTTCGATGGTGATGGGCTTTTCGTCTGGTGAAATTTCTTCACGAGGATCTACAAATTCATTGTGCTTTGCATGCATTAAATTTTTGGTTGTTAACATCTGTGCATTGGGATCATAAATTTCATATTGCATGGGCTCAATGAATGATATATTGATTCTCACATTCAATTCTAGGACAAAAAAATAGTCATAAAAAATAAGATCATCATTATCGGATTGTGATTCGACATGTTTTAGACATTCAAATTATGAAGGATTGATAAAATTATGCATCGTGGGTGGAATGTGATTAAGAGAAAGTGTTTCATCGATTAAAGTTGGGCACTCTTCTTGTTCTAGTTTATGATTCAATGTTTCTTCATTGAAATATGAATGTAATGGATGCACTACATGATAAAAAGGTGGATGCTCATGGGGTTGATTATCATAAAATGAATTTGTATAAAGAGAATAAATATCTTTCGATTCTAAAAATTATGATATTTATTCCATAAGAGATTCAAACATACCAAAGTATATTCATGATTTTCGGAAGGGGATATAGTAAATGGCTCACACTTCCGAGCTAAGGGATTTAATATTTCTTACAAGGATTCCCTCATAGTTGTGCCAGAGTGCTGGTTAGATATCATGTACCCCGTATCCTTCATGGTTAGATCTGAATATTGTGAATGAGAATTGATTTGATTTCCTATATCGTACCCTTTAGGAATAGAGACGAGAAAGGAAAACCATTAAAATATTTCTTGGTCTGAGGGTTTGTCACTTTCAGGAAATCTGCAATAAATCAACATGACTCCAGAAATTATCCATAGATTCATTTCCGAGCCTACAGATTTCTACAAGTTCATTAAGGAGTTCATGATAAACATAATCTTCATGAGCAACACTAACATTTCCATGAATTTTTTCTAGCTATGAATCGATTCCGCTGGCAATGTCCTAAACAAGGATTTAACCTTCCCTTTGAATGTTAGTTTCAAGAATCAACATGTTTTATTGTCTCGAACAATTATAATAATTTTTAAAGTGATCTTAAATTTATTAAGATGCATGAATGTAGAGACATTCCCTTCACCATCAAACTTTAAATTTGACAAGAGATTAATTGTCTCGACTAACATGCCCCTCACGGGTCTCGAAAGAATCAAACAGTCATCCCATACAGATATATAATGATGATCCATGGGCTAGTTAGAAGTTAATAAATAAATCCACATGGGAAATCTTGTCATTCGGCTCTGCTACTAGTGCCAATTCTGTTGACGCAGGAAAAATATCCCTTTATCAACAACAAGGGTTACCCCGAATGAGAATTCCCAATTAGACCTCTAACCATTTTGAATAGGAAATATATACATACTTTGGCTGACTGATGATGGTTTCCTAAGATAAATAATGAAATGAATCTAATGTAATATGCATGTTCCCAGACAAAACTAAGGTAACTAGAAATTAAGCATAAAACCATCCATGCTCCTATCAAGGGCCTAGGAAACAATGTACACAAAGAAGGGACAACAACATGAATAAGAGACTACAAATATAGGATAGTCTAGCATTTTAACAATCATTTATGGTTCTATGCCTACGAATTAGACAAACATTCTCTGAAGAACAAAAACAAGAATAAATCTACCATACCTAAGAATAGTCTACAATATGAAGTACATCCTTATGCAACCTGAGTGCTGAGAAAAACAAAAAGGAGTAGTACACAATACGTCCAACATAAGAATCAAAGTTCTTTAGAAAATAGATTTTCCAAACCAGCTTCTACTCATTAAAATTTCATGTAATAGTACATGAAATCTCCAAGGAGGGATTCTCAATTTTAGTTAACAATGCATTCCCAAAATAGTTCACAAAATGTAAACTACTTGAAAAGCCAAAAATCCCTTTACTTGAATACATTTCAAGTATTTATTGAAGTTCAACGTGACTCTTGGCTTTCCACCTCACCTTCGTGACCTTTCATTTACCAACATTTTCCCTTATCCTATTTGTAATGATTATAGAACAAAGATAGAAGTTACATTTCAAATTTTTCCTTTAGCGTTGGTGGGCCATCATAGATTTCTGCTATAATACACCTCTCCCAATGTAATGACTGGTCTAGACATTGGGATATTTGGTCATCATAGGTTTCAAACTCCCTCTTCAATAATTTGAGTTTTATTCACTTTATTGCCTCTGTTGTTGAGACAATATTTTTTTTTATCATTGCTTTATCATCCTTGGTTGTAGATCACATTACGAGGATGTTGAGTATGACCTCCCTTAGGCATTGGTACTTGGCACCATTCAAGATAAAAAATATGAGTGGCATCAGATTAACCTAAATTAAACTATTAAATCCAAGCGTTTAAATCCATAGAACTAGAATATTAATTAATTGAAATATCATATCAGATTTTGTGAGTTCGATTCATGGTTCCTTTTCTCACAATTGAGGTTTTATGTTCTCCTATGGAAGTTGACAAGGTTTCAGATATTAATAATAAAAATTGTAGACAATTGGTGAGGAATTTCCCAAGTCATATAACTTGGAAGTAGGAGATATTGGAAAGAGCAAAGGGAATGATGGAGGGATGTGACCTCCTCCCCAAGGAAAAACATGGAGGAGAGTTGAATAAATCCCTATACCAACATTACTACTTTGGGAAAATGAATGAGAATCAATTGACACGTTCTTCATGCCAAATGAAAGAATTCCAAAAGAGAAAGTGTTAGATATAAACAATGACAAATAGGCCACACTCAAAGGCTAAGTGGATAGAACTATCATAGGAAAAGATCCATTGATCAATGTGACTACCATGGATTGAAACACACTAGTCATTTGGTTTGATATGAAATGATGTAGGATCCCTCCTAACACTATTTTGAATGTGGGGGTTATAGGGATCCCCAACCTAGACACTTTTGAAGTATTTTCCATGATGTACTATTGAAGGGGTTGACTGTGAATGAAGTCTAACCAGGATGCCATAATTTTTGAAACAACCAAATTGTGGGATCCTTTGAATGGAGGATTGAATAGATGAAAAAATACTTAAAATTAGAGATCCAATATGTATGTAACCTTTGACGTAGAAGCGTCAGTCTTTGAGGGATATATCTCTACAATTTTGATGGGACCATCTGGAACAAAAGCACCAGTTTGATTGAGTCGACCCCTCAAAGGAGGCAATGTAGAATTTCCTTCGATAGGTGGAAGACCATGCATTCTCCTAGAACGACAAGGCAATTGATAAACCACTTTAAGTTACAAGTTCAAGGTTGATACCGACACACTTACCTAATAATTCTATGATAGTAGAGTACACCACTAGAAAAGGACCTAAGGAAACAACAATCACAAAAAACCTTTCAAATAATCTGACTCGGGTGGATTAGGTCATGATTTCACAGCAGTAACAAACTCAGGTAATTAAGACCCTCCAGATGAAATCACATATTGATGAAGTCCTGTGAACAAACAAACGAAGGAGTGAGAAGAAGTTACCCCAACCTACACTAACCAACCCTTCCCATTGCAAGTACCCACGCTTCCCAAGGCACCCTCTAGAGGTACTAAGAACTATGATATGATGTCTTCCCCAGGTACCATGGGAAACCCCTTGCAGTCACCTATGGGAATTGTAGAAACGACTACTAAGTATATCAACTCGTAGTCAATATCTGGGGGGTACAATTGACAATCGGGATCAAACATATGGGTAGGGTAACCGAGCTCAAATCCTAGAAAGAGACACCTCTCATGGAGTTAAAGGAACTAAAGAAACTGATGTAGGTGAGGGTGATCCTACACCTCAGACTCACCCACTCACAGGATCTCTCTCTTTCTCTCCCTTCGAGCCGAAGTGGCTCCTTAGATTCCCTGCTGGAATCACTGCTATGAAAATCCCAGTCCACAGGTCCTTTTCATTCATCTACACGGCCTTTGCAACTAACCGTGGGTATCCCCAAGTCACTATCGGGGTTCAGGGTTTTTCCCTTCCTGTTGTCGAGAGTCATTGTACTCTCCAACTCCCGATCTCCGATGAGCTCCTTTGCCAGCCTTAGCCCCTCTGGCTATGCCCTGTGGTCCATACAACCATTCTCCATGAGACCACAGCCTCACCTTCCTGTCGGAGTTTCAAGCATCAAAAACCCGATGCACCTTAGGCACTAGCCCCTCCGACCTATACGACGGTCCATGTGGCCTCTACTCGTGACCATAGTCAAACCTCCCGTCGGGTTTTGGGGTTGGCGGATTCAAAATGCAACGTTCCACATCCACGGATTTCCCGATATGTCAATCCCCGATATGCCTCCCGATCACTGACAGCTGGCCTCCACTAACCCCCTGCTGTGTCCCACATGCCTTATCGGGAAATCGTGTTTCGCGATTCCGCAATGCATGAAACTCTCGCTCCCGGGATCTCTGATATCCCGATTCCTGATTGACTCCAAACAACGAGGGGTTGACTTCCCTGTCGGCTCTCCTTAACGGTGCTCGATCGCTGCCACGCGTCCCTTCAACGGACGATCCCAATTACGTCAGGATTTCGAGACTTCTCCTATCCCGTTTCTCTTGTCCTCGAGAACTCCGATTTCCGGATGTGTCAAACGCCGATGGCGCTTGATCTCTAACACCTGTCCCTCCGATGGATGGTCTAGATCTTATCGTTGTTTCGAGGCTTTCGAGACCCCAGTTCTCATGACCTCGAGAACTTCGATTTCCCGATGGCCAAGATCCCGATTGCTATCCCTCGTGCAGCTTCTGCCAATCCAACGGCTGACGGGACTTCCCCTTCTGATCTGACGACTCATATCTGCTCTTATGTGCGCTCCTCCTGAGGCTAAACCGTGCGCTACTTCTCCCGATCAAACGGATGACAGGATTTCTCTCACGGGATCCGACAACTGTCGGTCCTCCTCTTTCTATGGGCTCCTTCTGAGCTCCTCCTAGACGTGGAAATCCAACGGTCCAGATCTATTTTATTCGCCTGATCCGACGGCTCCTGTTGCTCCCTCTTGAGCATCTAAGCTTTCTTCCCAGACTTGGAAGAATTCTACGCTCCCAAAGACTTCGACCTTTGCTTCCTTTCTACCCTGCGAACCCCTCGACTTGAGTCTCGCATGTGCGTATGAAAACGCTATCCTTCCAGAGCTTCTGCCCTTTGAATCCTCACGGGATTCTTTGGCTCCTGCACTCCTACAGAGTCTTCACGTACAAAGCGCTATCTGTCCTGATCTTCCATGAACACTCAGACCCCTTGGGGGATTTGATCCTTCTTCTCCCTCGGATGGAGAATATCAACGCCTTCCTGGCTTTCTCCTCAAGCAACCTCCTTGTTGAGTCTTTATGGTTATTCAGCAACCCAATACAGGTCCCTCAGTGGACTCTGCTTTCTGCTTCAGAACTCCAAGAGTTATTTCCTCCTGTGCCTGCCTGCACACTTACTCAACGCCCTCCTGGCGGAGTCTCTTCCTCAAAACGCTCAGCAGTCCTGGGTTTCTTCCGCGCAACCTATGCACTCGCTCGATGCCCTTCTAGCAGATCTTCTTAGAATCCTCAGCGATTCTGGTCTTCCTCAAACTCTCAACGAAGTTCTTCCCCAACGCAACCCGTGCGTATGCTCAATGCCCACTTAGCAGAGCTCCTACAGGACCTTCAACAAGTTCTGTCTGCGAATGTGTCTTAGCTACACAGCCTTGCCTCCAAGGTGTTTAGCAACCTTGCGGTTTTCCTCCTGAGTTGATGACTTCAGTCTGTGCCTCAGCACGTCTCTGTCTGACTCCTCATGAGTTCAGAAGTGCAACCTCTGTGCATGGCCATCAGAACCTCAACGTTCTGTCACACCCTCCTAGTGTGAAGCCTCAAAGACCTTCAACCTGAAATCAAACGAACCCCTGCGAAATGCACCCATATAACATATACATTCATAGTATAAACAAGGAACACACACCGACATGCATATATGATAGAATAATGCAGGAAAAACTGCTTTGTATTAATCATGGAAAATGCCTGTATATTTTACAAGGTGTTTCTGAGATCTCTCTCTCTGGCTCTTCTCTTCTACTCTACATGCATACTTGACTAACTCAAAATGAGATCTCAAAATCTATTTTACCTGAGGGGCTCATCGAGAGCTTCCCTCCAGGATTTACCTACCCTATTCAATTACATTCAATGGGTTGTCTAGTCCAGAATTAGATCTAGATCTCAGCCACACATATTAAATGCCTATCTTATCTACAGCCTGCGCAAAGTCATGGCTTCTATGGCTCACCAGCCTAAGCATATTTAATTACATTCATTTCAAATTCAAATGAGGTTGCGCCTCCCTTTTAGCATATGAATGCATGCGCGCTGACATGGCTAGCTGGCTGGCTGGCTGATATGGAGAGATACTCCTGCATCAGAAACCCAAAAAATACCATCTCTCCACTATGTTTACTCAAGATTTGGAGGGGTTATCTCCCATGTTATAGGAGCCTCCCAACTATACCTATATGAAAGTTGGATTTTGTGATCCCTATCTTTGTTAGTGACCTAACCTCCCTAACCCCTCATGTAGGTAGAATAATATTTTTCCATGTAATAAAGGCTAATATTAATAAGGCCTAGTAATAAGGAATAATAAGTCAAATGTAAGAAGACCTAATAGAAGATTTAGCTTCTAGAATTATCTTCCTGTAGATTTTTCTTTTGGTAGATAGATTTAGTATAAATAGTTGTCAAAGGCATGAGAATTCTTTGTCTTGAGAATTATTGTAATAGAACACTTCTGTACTGGAGGTATCCCCCTTGAAGAGTCAAGTGAACAATGTTTCCTATCAATAAAGGTGTTGTGGTTTCATATATTGTGTTGTTATGGTATGTTATTCTCTGCAATATTTCTATTTTCTACTATTCTCATAGATCTGGTACCTAACAAGTGGTATTAGAGAACTTTCTTTGGAAGAAATTGTGTGTTATTTTTTTTCAGGGTAGAGACATGTTCTGAAGTCTTAAAGCTAAAGAGATCTAGCATTCAATGCATAAATTCGTAGTCAGAGAAGCATACACGCATGAAATACAAGATATTTTTAAGCTCACATTGTTGGACACCCTTTTAACCCATGTTGGTACCCCTTCGAGTGGTAGTGCATCATATAACACCTATATACGAACTGGCCTAGGTATCCTTAAACCCTCCATATATCAACCAAGTGGTCACCTGACTGCTATAGTTCCACCGAGAACAACACTCGAGAATATACTCTCTATTACTTCGGTAATTGGGTAGTACAACTAAGGGTACAATCTATCCTCCTTATTTGGTGCCATGATATATTGGGTTGAGTACTATTGTTTGAACCCACACATACATTAGAGATTTATAACATAGGGAAAACCCTTGTGTGAAGGAACCCTAAAAACCCTACCCTTCGAGATGGAAATAGAAAAGACAAGATCTATTATCATGCAACCTTGCCTCCTGCATTCTGGTTGCAAAATTACTACACATTTTTTCATGTTGATAATTTAGGAATTTTGATAGTGCAATATTATTCAGATCGAAGTAGAACTCCACAGGAGTGAATAAAATTTTTTTGGGGCTTTCCCACACTCTTATTTGAGACTTATTCAATTGAAATCTTCTTTTTGTTCTAATCACTCTATTGGATATCTCTTAGATGTTGCATCGCTTAATATCATGGAGGAAGCCCCTAACCCTAACGATGGAGAATCCAAATTTGATTAGAGTGTCGATTGATTACGTGAACCACCACTGCTAATTCCTTATTTATTTTAACCTCGTGTTCTTGTAGTTGACAAGATAGCTGAGATTTGGAGTTTCTTATCTCTGTAATTTTTTTCTTGTTGGGAGTGTAGTTGATCTTGAACCCAATCTAGTCTGCACTCACTACAATTACACGGCTCACTATTGCGTATCCACATGGTGATTCCTAGTATGCAACAATAAAAAATTCTTCGTTGCAATGGACACCAACGGAGGACGTGGGTTCTAATCTTATGCTGCCATTGTTGCTATAAGATAGTAATTATGAAATTTCCCCTATCGAAATCCTTATAATGATTGAATTCCATATCCCAATTGCAATGATATAATTCCATGTGATGCAATGATGACTGCAAAAATGAGTACAATGCATGGATCTTCAATTGAATTACCAAACCCATATAATCTATGACTCCTTTACGACTAGAGTAAATGGTTCTCTTCAGTTGAGCTTGAAATTTCCTAGATGAATCCATTGTTTCACATGGATTTGATTTAATATAAAATAGTTTGGTATATATATTCATGTGTGGCCTTAAGGGATGGCCTTGTTTTTTCAGTATGAGGGTTCCTTTGAGTGTGATTTAACTCTAGCTGACGACATATTCTTCTAAGAGGATTAGGGGTGCAGTCACATCCCTTCCCATTCCATTTAATGATTTAATTATTGTCTGAAACCATAATTTATCCTTGATGCAAAATTCAATTTGAAAAATGAACATTTCTGGTTTAGGGGAGATAAAATTTGATGCGTTCCTCATTAATCGAAGAGTTCTTTTCTCTATGTTCTTCTCTTCTTTAGCCAAAGAATCTGTCTTCCCATTCTACACTCTATAAATGTGGTAATAGGTTACTAAGAGGAATTGTTTCTCTAGTTACCTGACTCTATTGTATATCCTCATGAGTTGTGGGTCAGTATTTTTAATGCATATTCGAAGTAATTTCATGATCAATTCATAATATCCAATGACTATCTACCGAGATGAGGTGATTTATAGGATGAGATGCATTCCTAGATAAATTTTCATGGTCTCTACTAGATTATTTGTAGTGTGAGCAATCCCCTAAAAAAACTCAATGTTTTGTTTTCTTTCAGAATAGAAAACGAATCCCCCCCCCCCCCTGCCCCACACCTATTTCCCCTTCATCAAAACAATTGTAATATTAAGGTATATGCAATGTGAAAGATGGAGATTGATCACTATGCAAATATTTGTAATTTACTACATTCTTATTATTATCACATTTTTTATCATTATACATTGTTACTTTTTATATTCAACATATTCCTCATGTAACTCATTAATTATACTTTTGATTCATACTCTCTATATTCTCAACAAACTAATGTAATTGAATAAATTTCAAATGATCAGATTAATCATTGACATATATATATACATATTGTTTTTGATGTACAAAGTTTGTGTGACCACCCATGACTGGAACCATCATAGATCCATTTTAACCCCAAATCTATCAAGCACACTGAGAGGGATCAAATCTCTCAATGTGCAAACCTTTAACCTTTCCTTGAGTTTTTCACTCTAAAACAGGTTTGCACCTCGATAAAATTTGATTTGTATCGACACTTGATAAATCTGGGGTTAAGATGGATCTATGATAATTTCTTATTATACTACCCACTTCAATGTAAATGTGTCAATATATATGATCATCACCTTAATAATCAATTAATCAATTTTCAAAAGGGAGAAAAAATCAAATCTCATCTTATTTGTTAAGTTTGAAGATAACTTTTAATGATATTAGACAAGTTAGATTTCCTCAACTTTCATACGAATATGAAATTGCGAGAACTCCATAAACGCTTTGTTTGAGATTTAGAGAAATATAGGAAGGGGGATGTTAACAAATAAAATTACAATACATGCTCTAATATAAATTTAAATTTTATGAAAGTGAAAATTTATTTCTTAAGTATAAGATAACTTTTAATGATATTAGACAAGTTGGATTTCCTCAAATTTCATGCGAATAGAAAATTTCTAGCACTCCATAAACTCTTTGTTTGATATTTAGAGAAATAGAGGAAGGGGGCATGTTGACACATGAAATTTTGATTGATGTGTTGGAAACATGCCAACGAATTTTGTCATGCAGTCACATGCACATGCACATGCATTCAGCTATGTAATGTGCATGCTCATAATCTATTTATGAATTTGTTCGTGTAACTATGCGATCTATTCATGATCAGTCTGTGTAACTGAGTGATAGATGTTATATATACTGTAACAACCCTGGTTAAATAGATGCATAGGGATTATTAATTATAATTAATTTGATAATCTGATTGTCCTAATATGTTTAATTAAGCAATAATTATTTCTTAGTAATATTAACTAATTAATTATTTACTAATTACTTGTTCATATCTCTCAATGATTAATTAATTAATTAATTGACTCATTAATTATTTGAGCAATGAATTAAAGGGGTTAAAAATTTTAATTTATTTTATTAAATACTTCACGTATGCAAGGGGGGAATGAAACATTAAATTAAGGATAAGGAAATTAAAGAAGGGGGATAAGGTAATAAAGAAGGAGATAAGGAAATTAAAGAAGGGGGATAAGGTAATAAAGGAGGAGATAAGGAAATTAATGAGGGGGAGGAGAGTCGGTGAAGGGGAAGATATGACGGGGGAAGAGTCCTACAGGAGGGCATCATGAGAAGAGCGGGAAGGAATCATTTTTTAGGAGGAGGATATATATTTCTGTGGCATATTTTTCTGGGGAGATCTTTGGTGTGAGGAGTTTGGTTTTGGGGGTTTTTGGTAAACCATTGCAGGGGGCACCGGCTTGCTGGGGGTTTTGGGCATGGGGGCCAGGATTCCTTTTGGTTTCCTAGAGCTAGGGAGCCAGACATGCTACTCCTTGCTGGCTGGGAGGTTAGTCAGTTTGGGAAGAGTTGGTTCAGTGCATCAAGCTAGGCAAGGCAGCAGGAAAAGGACAACCATATCGGCGGGAATTAGCATTAGAAGTAGGTATTTTATTTATGAATTGCTGAGTTATTTTCATGCTGTAGATAAATTTTAATTTCTGCTGAATAATTATGCTTATATGATGGTGAATGAATTATTTATGTATGAGAAAGGAATTATATGTTTAATTGTAAGAAATTTTGGATTTAATTAAGTATGGTCACTACACATGGTATCAGAGCCCTGGTTCAAAATCTAGAGCCAAGGGCCTACCTACCCACCCATAAATTTAAACAAACCCCACCCAGAAATTTAAACAGCCTGAAACTCTCTAAAATTTCTGGGCCTGAGGGCCAAGATCCAACTCCAACTCCAGCTCCAGCTAACCTACAAAGCCAACACACAAATTTTTAATGCAAATACAAATATAAATAATAATACACTTCGGGAAGTTTTATTTTTAACTCAGATATAAATATGAATAATAATATACAAACTGAACATTTTAACATGGATATAGAAACTGTAGAGATAGAGATATCAGATGACTACGAGTTTGTGGATGCATAAACTTCTTCTCATACCTTGCCATCATGATTTCCATCATTTCTTGTTCAGATGCTTAAGTTCATGCTTTGCATCTAGCAAACGGCCCAGAAGCTGGACCTGCACATGGACCTGATTGTATATTCTTTTTAGAAATAGATTTTCTTCTAAAATAGAAATCTTCAAAAAACAAAATAGCATCATATTACAGAAGTTCTTCTACTTCTACTTTTAATCAAGTCTTTCTATTTATTCACATTTATATCAAATTGTCTTCCTCATCCTAACCCTAGTGAAATGAATGAGTTCGCATTGTTTTTACCTTAGGCTTCCTGTTGTGTCTATGCGTCTGACAGAACCAGCGCCAACACACACGCTTCAACTTGTTTGCATTGGCTATCACAGTGGTTGTAGAGTGCACAAGCTCCAAGCCAATTCACATGGAGGATGAACCCATGAGAGCGTGCCTGTTCAGAGCTGCCTTGGCTATCGCAGTGGTTGTAGCTTGTTTGTCATGCCTTTAAAACCCTAACCCGGTCTCGTTGGAAAGATGTAACATTCTGTGATTCGCTGGACCCCTCCGAGCATCAAAAGGCAGTGGCGGAGTTTTTCCCTGTCGAAGTCTTAGAAAAACCACTGCCTAATACCCTAACTTGTCATTGCTCTTAAGTAAAAAGAAAAATTTTGGGGCTCGAATGCCAAGATCTGAGATCCTAGTCACCGAGCTAACACCTGCACATATAACCACAGGTTATAAACAACACATAAACCAACAAAATCTGAACACACTAAGCACCAGTGCCAATCTTTACTCATTCCACACTTATTTAGTAAAAAAAAATATATGGGTTCGAGGGCCAAGTCTCATGTTTCATTGCATCTACAAAAGTCCACAACCCGATACACATACAAATCCCAGCGCACGAAGCACCAAGCCACATCCAAGGAGAGGAGCATAATATATTGCAGAACGTGTCCACAAACAATAAAACTGGCAAACACAATCAGTCAAACACAATAAAGCAAACAAAATAGAGCATAATCTATCAGTCCTCTGTGTAGATTTTGTTTCTAGCATGACAACATAGGCAAGGATAACCAACAAACCAGGGAAGTTTCAACTCAGCCACAAGCTAACGCACCAAGCACCAACGCTAAGAACAAGTGGGTAGGCTTCGGCTCACAACATCCATCTCGCCACAACTCCTCCAAAGATACCAATGATTCTATACTTGGAAGCTCTTCAGCGCCATAGCCATCCACAAAGCCACAACCAGACTAGCACTAGCGCCAAGAGTAGAGGGAGAGAGCATAATGGAGAGGCGACAGTGAGGGAGTGAAGGGTTGAGGAGTTTAGGGTTTGTTAGGTAGCGTGTAGGTTTTTAGGGTTATGGGATGAGTGTCGGGGAGGAGGGGGAATGTGGGCCTCATGCGAGGACCCACTGCGCATGCTAAAAATTGTTTTTTTATTTTTATTTTTTTTTCCTTATTTTCTTATTATTAATTTCTTTTTACTAGTTTATTCATTTAGGTTAAATGTAAATGTTTTAATTTATTCATTTTATTCATTTTGGTTAAATTTTAAATGTTTAAATTTAAATTATATTTAAATTAATTTAGTTTAAACATAATTAAATGTAGTTAAATTATAGTTAAATTATGTTTAAAGTTAAATTATAGTTTAAATATAATTAAATGTAGTTAAATTATAGTTTAATTATAATTAGAGATAAATTTTAATTATATTTAATCATATTTAAATTATAAAAATTTATAATTCATGCTTAAGGAAGGAGGAACAACTTCCTCTGATTTACTTTCCTCACACTGACAGTGTAAAGGAGTTTGGTAGATGATAGTTGTGTCTAGCTCAGGAATGACATCAAGGAAAGTGGATGTGACTAATTAAAGTGACTAATTAGATTGTTTTAGCGAAAGTATACAGACTTATACCAAGATAAGCGGGTGGGGTATAGTGCCAGCGTAGCTACCGGGCAAGGGAGTCAATAGTTTTCTTAGGCGAAGAAATCAAGCTTAGACGTTTTAGCCCTAACCTAGCCAATCCCCTAAAGAGAGTAACGTCTGTTTACAGACAAGTAAAGAAAAACTTATGCCTAACCCTATTTTCTAGTTAAGTTGCGCAAATGAGAAACAACCTTGAACTCACCCTGACAACTTTGGTTGATGCAGGTTAAATCATACAGGATGGTTAGGACTCGAGGGAATCGAGGCAGGGGAGCATCGTTGTAGGAACCGCCAACACCGCCAACACCGCCACCACCATCGCCCGAACTAGCTCTCATACTGCGCTCGTTGGAGGCCATAAATGAGACTTTAAAGGGGCGACAACTAGCAGGGACCGAAGTGGAACCCCCACCATCTGGAACGGGTAATCCAAAAGAGTCAAGGGATTCAGGGGGAGGACCTCCACCCGAAGACATCACTCAAGAACTTCAAAAGATCAAACTTTCAGAGTTTACCGGGGGTCATGCCAGTGAACGTGTGGAAGCATGGTTGGAAGGCATGACAAGGTGTTTTGCCTTAAGGGACTATGCGTCCAACTCAAAGGCAAAGATAGAAATTTTTCAGTTAAGAGACATCGCCTTGAATTGGTGGGGCAACTTGGAAAGACAACTGCATCTTACCCCAGACACAGTATCTTGGGAACTTTTTGAGGAGAGGTTCTGAAGGAAATATCTGCCAGCTTATTATGAGGAACAACAGGTAGGGGCATTTCATGCCTTAGTATAGGGAAACAGAACTGTAGAAGAATATGAGATTAGATTTATGGAATTGGTCAAATATGTTTCGTATATGGATAATGACCAATGACAGGTAGAGCACTTCATTTATGGATTGAACCCTAAGATAAGAGCTATGGTGCAGATGTGGAAACCATCTTCGGTAGTGGAAGCTGTGGAAAATGCGCATTATGCGGAGGAACACATGAACTTACCTGGTGGTACAAGACTGACATTTCTACATCATCTTGGATTCATCGGGAAGACCCCTAGGACATTTCCCATGGGAGGGGGCTCAAGGCCACCTCCATATGGTAACAAGGTCGCACCAAGAATAGTAACCGTAGGGATTTCAATGGCAGCGAGTGTAGCATCTCGTTCTTCACCAACAACAGGTCCACGACCATCTCAGGGAACAACTAGTAGGGGAAGGGGTTCCAGGGGAAGGAACTCATTTCAGAGACAGTCACATAACCATACGCAGGTTCAATCTCGTGTTACCTGTTGGGGGTGTGGAGGACCCCATTACCAGTGTGACTACCCATAGTTACAATCAGGGTTCGTGCATAGAGAAGGAAAGGCCCCGATGGGAAGAGCAAGTAGCAGCCACCATATTTATGCAGTGGTTAATAATCACCAGGTCGAACATCAGTCCACGGTGGTGGAGTCATCAGGTACGCTAAATCATATCAATGTTAAGATTTTATTTGATTCTGGTGCTACAGATAGTTTCATTTCACCATCTGCATTAGAAAAGAGTGGGTTGGCAGCCTACGAGCACGATGACTTTAAACAAGTTGATATGGCTTTGGGGGAAAAACAAGCGGTAGGACCTAGTGTTGATAATTGTATAGTAGACCTAGGAGTGTGTACTGCCAGGTTGAAGTTATACGTCACTTCTCTCGGAGCGTACGACCTAATCATTGGAATGGATTGGTTAGAAGCTCATTGAGCTTTGGCAGATTGTTTCGCAAAAAGGGTGCTCTGTGTAGACGACGAAGGAAGGTCAGTAGAGATCCAGGGTGTACGGATAAAACTGTCATTACGCTTTATCTCAACTATGAAGGTTAAGCGATTCTTGAGGCAAGGATGTCGACTTTATGTAGTGGAAGTAGTGAATGAAAGGAAGGGACCCTCATTAGATAAGTACTCGGTATTGTCAGAATTCAAGGATGTTTTTCCGAACGAGTTACCAGGGTTACCTCCTGAGAGGGAGCTTAATTTTACTATTGAGCTAAAACCTGGTGCAGAACCAATTTCCAAGACCCTGTATCGGATGACAGCACCAGAACTTTGTGAGTTGAAAATGCAGTTGAAGGAGTTGTTAGACTTAGGGCTAATAAGGCCCAGTGTCTCACGTTGGGGTGCACCAGTAATTTTTGTAAAGAAGAAGGATGGATCCTTATGACTGTGTATAGATTACAGGGACTTGAATCGTGCTACAGTGAAAAACAAGTACCCAATGCTACGAATAGATGACCTCTTTGATTAGATGAAAGGAGGAGCGGTATTCTCAAAGATTGATTTGCAATCAGGGTATCATGAGTTAAGGATTAAGGAAGGAGATATCCAAAAATCTTCCTTTCGAACTCGGTTTGGACATTACGAGTTTGTCGTAGTACCTTTCAGATTGAACAATGCGCCAACAGTATTCATGAGCCTCATGAATGGCGTATTCTGGAAGTACTTAGATCATTTTGTACAAGTCTTTCTAGATGACATCCTCATCTATTCCAAGAACAAAAGAGAACATGAGGAACACTTACGAGTAGTGTTGTCCTACCTTAGAGAGAACAAATTGTATGGGAAGTTGTCGAAGTGTTCCTTCTTCCAGAAAGAGATTCACTATTTAGGTCATATCATTTCCGGCGAAGGAATCTCTGTGGACCCAGAAAAGGTAAAGGCCATTATGGAGTGGTCAGTGCCAAAAAATTCCCATGAGGTGAGAAGCTTCATGGGGCTAGCAGGTTATTATTGGAGATTTGTGGAGGGGTTTTCCAAAATAGCTAAACCCATCACCACTTTGAAGCGTAAGGGGGTCAGGTATGAATGGACAGAAGAATGCGATAGTGCATTCATTGAGCTTAAGATGTTACTAACTAGTGTGCCAATTCTACGAGTGACGGATATGGAAAAGGACTTCAAAGTCTGCACGGATGCCTCGAAGCAAGGGTTGGGGGCCGTGCTAATGCAGGATGGAGGAGTGATAGCTTATGCGTCAAGGAAGTTGAAGAAACATGAAGAGCTATATGCGAATCATGATTTAGAGTTGGCAGTTGTAATGCTAGCTCTGAAACTTTGGAGGCACTATCTTGTGGGGCAAAACTTTGAGCTCAAAATGGACCATCAAAGTTTAAAACATCTCTTCACTCAAAGGGATCTGAATGCCAGGCAAAGGCAATGGAGTGAGTTTATGAGTGAGTATGATTTTGGAATTTCATACATCAGGGGAAAGGAAAATGTGGTCGTAGATGCCTTGAACAGGAGACCACGTGTCTTCTCTTTGATACACTTAAAAGTCAATTTGAGAGAACATGTGTTGACGCAACTCCAAGAAGACAGTTGGTATTTAGAGGTTACTTCAAACCTCCAGAGAGGGAGGCAGTTAGATCCAAAGTATGAAGGATATAGTCTGGAAGCATACGAACTATTGAGATATCGAGGAAGGATGTACATCCCTGAAGATGGGGATATTCGAAGCATCATACTGAAGGAAGCCCATAGAGCACTTTATTGTGCACATCCAGGTGTGAAGAAGATGTACGCAGACATGAGGAAGCTCTTCTTCTGGGTAGGCATGAAGCGCGATATATTCCATTTCGTCGCCAAGTGCCTAGAGTGTCAACAAGTGAAAGCCAACCACCATCACCTGACAGGCCTCCTAAAACCACATGATGTTCCTATGTCCAAGTGGGAAGTCATATCTATGGATTTTGTTGTGGGGTTGCCGCTCACATCTCATAGACACAATGTCATTCTTGTGATAGTGGATAAGTTAACCAAGAGTGCTCATTTTATTCTGGTTAGAGACACTTACGATGTCACTAATGTGGCATGTGTGTTTGTAAGCGAGGTTATCCATTTGCAGGGGATACCTAAGAAGATCATTTCAAATACGGATTCTAGATTCACTTCTAGTTTTTGGACAACTTTGCAGTCAGCGTTGGGGACTCAGCTGAACTTAAGCACAACTTATCATCCTAAAACAAATGGGCAAACCGAAAGGGTAAATCAAGTCATGGAAGACATGCTTAGGATGTATGTCATGGATAATCAAACCCAGTGGGAGAAGTACCTACCACTGGTAGAGTTTGCCTACAATAACAGTTTTCATAGCTCCATCGGAATGCCACCCTACGAAGCTCTGTATGGAAGGCCATGCAGAACGTCGTTGAGTTGGGATAGACTAGAAGATTGAGTAACAGTTGGGCCAGAATTGATTCAAGAGATGGAGGAACAGGTGATTCAGATTAGGCAGAGACTAAAGGAAGCACAGGATAGGCAGAAAAGTTATGTGGATGCAAATAGGACCGACAGAAGTTATGAAGTGGGAGACCAGGTTTTCATTCATATCAGGCCTAATAAGAGTACCATACGATTCAAGAAGGGGAAAAAGTTGTCACCTCGATTTATAGGACCATTCAGAATCCAAGACAAAATTGGACCTATTTCCTATCGTCTCGTACTGCCACCCCACTTGCATAAAACTCATAATGTATTTCATGTATCTATTTTACGTCATTATGTTGTTGATGAATCACATAAACTAAATTGGAAGGAATTGCAGGTAATTGATGTGGGAACTCTCATGGTAGAACCATTACACATATTGGACCGTAGAGTTCGACAGCTCAGGAACCGTCTGGTAGACCAAGTTAAGGTCCAATGGGACAAGTATAGTCCAGGATCTGCTACTTGGGAAGATGCCGAGACACTACGACGAGACTATCCCTCACTTTTTTGACCACCTCAAGAATATGTTTCCCGGAGGTGGGGTGTATGTAACACCACCTTTTGACTTAGATAGCCAGGATTACCTGAGGCCTACATACTTTTATTTTCTATCTTTTTTCAAAGAAACTATTGAATGATACACTTAAACTTTTAAGACGTATGAACCTTTATGAATGTTATATGTATTTGAATAATGATGGTTATGATGCGATATATTGTGAGAATGTAAATTTCATGAATGTTTAAATGTTATTGATGATGATGAATATAATGTGATCTACACTGTGAATGTAGATTTTACGAATATTTAAATGTTATTGATTGTGATGTATATGATGCGATATATTGTAAGAATGTAAATTTTATGAATGTTTAAATGTTATTGATGATGTTGGATATGATGCAATCTATTTGGTAAATGATAACTTTATGAATGGGTGTCGAAATTGAATTATGGGATATTATGAGATCTATTTCTAACTTGAAAACTTTGATGTTAAATTGTTGGTACAAGGATACCGAATTGAAATGATGATTGTATGCAATTACATGATGATAATGCATAGAAATGTATGAGTTTGTGTTTCAGACTAATCTGCAGGGTATGGGATATGAAATAGCCAAGGGATAATGATGATGAAAGTCGATGTCATGAACACTAGCCGAGAAACATTATGATATGAATATTTGTATGTGAAATTATATTGGTTTGGATGAATTGCTATGATATTTGGACCAGTGTAGGATTTCAGGTGATGAGACTGCCCAAAACCGAATAAACAATGATAAAACTCCCAGCAACACGGTGCCACTGTATATTTGATTGTAGGGTGTGGACCCTGATTATGATTAGGAGGGGTGGAGGCATTTCCCACCCTGTATCCTCCGAAACCTGAAGTCACGGGAGGACGGTGTTAGCTCACGCTCCCCAAGATGTGTGATGATGACTGTCAGTTTCCTGCTGGGGAAGCTTGGCCGAGATAGTGACACTTCCGCTTATGGGTCCTATTTGGAGTTAGGTCAATATAGTTGACGCTCCAAGATAGTCCAGCAGAGGAAGGATAGGAATGGAGATAGAAATAAGTTAGGGAGGAAGGATGAGTATAAATAGTTGAGAAAGTATGGAGATTTGTCTGATGGTGGAATTTAATGTTTTCCCTTCTAAAAAGAAAATGTGTATATATGAATATTCATAATTACGTAACTAAACCATAGTTGTCTAAATAAAATTGTTGAGCTAGGATAATTGTAATTAAAGAATTTCACAAATATTTGATTGGTTTATTGTCTTTTATAAAAGACTAGTCTTATTGATTGGATTGGATGCATACATAAATTACTAAAGGGTGATAGTTATTGATTATTAGTACATGCACGAGACTTGTATGTACTAGCTACACATGCATTTCTTGTACATATACACTAGTATGTATGAGTTTTCTTAACTTACTTACTAATAGTGTCAGTTAATTGTTACGAATGTGTGAACCATGTTTATTTTCCTTTGTACCATGAGATACCTTAACTTCGGGACGAATTTTCCTGAAGGGTGGGTGTATGTAACAACCCTGGTCAAATACATGCATAGGGATTATTAATTATAATTAATTTGATAATCTGACTGTCCTAATATGTTTAGTTAAACGATAATTATTTCTTAATAATATTAATTAATTAATTATTTACTAATTACTTGTTCATATCTCTCAATGATTAATTAATTAATTAATTGACTCATTAATTATTTGAGTAATGAATTAAAGAGGTTAAAAATTTTAATTTATTTTATTCAATACTTTACGTATGCAAGGGGGGAATGAAGCATTAAATTAAGGATAAGGAAATTAAAGAAGGGGGATAAGGTAATAAAGAAGGATATAAGGAAATTAAAGAAGGGGGATAAGGTAATAAAGGAGGAGATAAGGAAATTAATGAGGGGGAGGAGAGTCGGTGAAGGGAAAGATATGATGGGGGAAGAGTCGTACGAGAGGGCATCATGAGAAGAGCGGGAAGGAAGCATTTTTGAGGAGGAGGATATATATTTCTGTGGCATATTTTTCTGGGGAGATCTTTGGTGTGAGGAGTTTGGTTTCAGTGGTTTTTGGTAAACCATTGTAGGGGTCACTGGGTTGTTGGGGGTTTTGGGCACGGGGGCCAGGATTCCTTTCGGTTTCCTGGAGCTAGGGAGCTTGACAGGATGCTCCTAGCTGGCTAGGAGGTTAGTCGGTTTGGGAAGAGTTGGGTCAGTGCCTCAGGCTAGGCAAGGTAGAAGGAAAAGGAAAACCATATCGGTGGGAATTAGCATCATAAGCAGGTATTTTATTTATGAATTGCTGAGTTATTTTCATGCTGTAGATAAATTTTAATTTCTGTTGAATAATTATGCTTATATGATGGTGAATGAATTATTTATGTATGAGAAAGGAATTATATGTTTAATTGTATGAAATTTTGGATTTAATTAAGTATGGTCACTACATATACGAGCATACCCATAGAGGTGCGAGTGGAATGTGTAGTGAGTGTGTGAGAGAAAGATGCAATACTGAGGTGTTGTATGTATGAGATGAGAGGATGGTTGTATGCATGGGTTGGCGATTGTAATTCTCCCTTGAATAAAATTAATACCGATTATCATTGCCCGTGGTTTTTTCCCTCATTGGGTTTCCACATAAATTACTGTTTCAAATTGTGGGATTGGTGCTTGGTTTAATGCGTTTGATCTTGCTCGTTTATTCTATGGTTTTATTCTATGTTTAGTTTTCGCTGCCCAACAAGTGGTATCAGAGAAGATCGAGTAGGTGTCATAGGTGAGCCAAGGGGAATTTTGTGCAGGTCTCCTGTCAGTGCAAGAAGGTGTGATGAATTGAGTATAAGGTCATTGGGGCTCCCTACACAGTGTTAGAGGCACGCCGATGCACTCAAACTTATGAAATTATGTTTTTCCCAAAATCGGTGCACACGGTTTGTGGACCACAGAACAATGGAAAAATGATGCTCCCCCATCCACACTCAAGGACCGTCGATATCAAAAAATCGCTCCCACTCAAGCATTGAGAGAGAGCATGGTATATAGTTTGAGTGGTAAATTAAAAAGGTTTTTTTCTTATTCGAGCCATTCTATAACACTTTGTCTTATTATGCATGACATGGTTGTAATATTAATGTTTAAAGTTCAAACCATTCAAGTGGGTGGATGTTTAAAAAGTGACCTCTTTTGTTTTATATGAAAGGGTGTTTTAAAAGGGGTAAAATATTATATATATATATATATATATATATATATATATAAATATTAAAAACCTTTTAATTAAATAATTTGGGGCTTATACCATTATTCTTCCATATTTAAAAGGGCTTGGTTTTATAAGCATTGGTTTTGGAGTTTTTCTGCTAATGGAGAAAGTGTAGAGTTCTAAGTTTTAGGTGGAGAAATTTAGCGGTGAGAATAGATTTGTGCTATGGAAACTCAAGACGTGAGATCTTCTTGTGCAACAAGGATTGCAAAAGGCCTTGGCTGGAAATTCACAGAAATCAACAAGCATGATCGATGATGATTGGGAGGATCTGGATGCAAGAGCCCTCAATACTATTCATTATGTATGGCAGATGAGGTGTTGTTTAACATCACTGAAGAGAAGACAACATAAGGTTTGTGGACTAAACTCGAAAGTCTGTATATGAAAAAGAACTTTTCAAACAAAATCTTCTTGAAGAGGTAGTTGTACAGCTTGCGGATGAAAGAAGGTACAAAAATTGCTGATCACTTGAATGTTTTCAATACTTTAATTTGTCAATTAACTGGTATGGAAGTAAAGTTCGAAGATGAAGACAAGGCGATTACGCTACTTTGTTCGTTTCTTGAGTCTTGGGATCATCTGGTCACAACTGTGTGGTTTAACACAATAGATGCCATTGATTATGACATTATTGTGGGAGCTTTGTTGTCTGAGGAAATGAGGAGAAGATATAGTAAGGAAACCTCAACATTAAAAGCAATGGTGGTAAGAGTTCGATCTATAGAAAGAGGGAAATATCATAAAGGTATAGCCAGGTCTAAGTCAAAAGATAATAAGGGTAAGGAAAAATATTGGTTCTGTGGAAAATCTAGGCATCTCAAGAAGGATTGATAGAAAAGACAATAAGCATCCAAAGAGGATTCCACAAAAGAATAAAATTCCGCTACAGGTATAGTTGATGAATTTTTGTCTGTCTGTTGTGTCTCACCACCTGTGTTTACATAGAAGGTGTAGGCAGGTGATGGTTGAGTCACTATAAAATAATAAAATAAAAAAATTATTTACTTTGGGGTTGTAGAAATTATTGATTGCATTTAAATGGTCATATGTTTATAAGACCTGGATAGGCATGCATACCCCTGGTTTATCAGGTCAGCTATGAAAAGTCTAGATGCATATTTAGGTAGACTGAATATGTGGGGGGGGATGTGTGTTGGGTTATCCTTGACTCGGTGAAAGAGTTAATGAGTTAAATCTATTTTTAGGTCAAAGCAGTTGGTTTTTTGGGTCCATGTGTTTTGGGTATCTCGTGGTATTGTGTCCATGGATTGCATGTAATGAAGCCTATAAAAGGCTTGGTGAACTCCATTGTAAATGGGCCTGGAGGTAAGTGGTGAAGGCTTACTTGGTCGGTTTGGCCAGATTTGGTCAAAGTTGTTCAAATGCAAAGTTCGAGGTGCAGCAGTGTGTCCAGTTTGGAAAGGTGGGTTTGTAGAAAGGCTGATGTGTTGGCAGGTTAATCAGGTGTTTGAGAATATATGATGAAGGTAAGTTCATATCCATGGAACTTAGAAAGTATTGGAAGGAAGTTGGGATCAAATAGGCATGTTCAGTAATGGAAAGTTGCAAAAATAGTTTTGGACATAAGTGGTTGTGCTATCTGGTAACTCGGTAACCATCGATTGCAAAAGATAGGAATATTCAGGAAGAGGTATGAACAAGTCATCTAGTAATTACTCAAATGTGAAATTATTCAGTTGTGATGCTTATATTTTTTATCAACAGTCTAAGTAGGACTCATATCAAATAGGTATATCTTTGATATGGTGATGATGTTAAGGGGTGCAGACTCTGGGATGCTACTACCCACAGAATCATCATGGACAAAGATGCAGTGTTTGTTGTATCTCCTTTTATAAAATCAAACATAGTAAGAGATGAAAGGTTCAAAGAATGACTGGTAGCCAAAAGGTATTTGGAAGGTATTTATTTCCATGAAAGTTTCTTCCCAATTGTTAAAATATTGCTTCTATTCATGTTGTGCTAGCACTCGTTGTGATAGTACAACTAGATGTTAAAATTGTTTTACATGACATTTTTTGGATAAGGTGATGTATATGGAACAACGAGAACGGTTAGTTTAGAATCACAATAGGATATTTGTTTGCAAACTCAAAAATCATTGTATGGCTTGAAGCATGTTAGAAAAATTGTACAAGATGTTTGATTCCTTCATGGTGAGCCAAATTTTATAGGAACTGAGTATAACCATTGTGTTTATAGTATATTCATTATCTTGGTGTTATATGTTATGCTTGTTGAAAGAAAAATCATGGTTGAGGTAAACGGGTTGGCTCAATTGGTTAGGATGTTTGTTATGAAGTATCTGGGAGAAGCAAAAATAAATCTTGGGCATGAAAATACACAAAGACAGAAAATATGGTAAGCTTGGTTATCACAACAGAAGTTTGTGGTGAAGATACTTAGGAAATTTGGTATGAATAATGTGAAACCGGTAAAATCCCTTTGGTTTTCCATTATAAGTTCTCTTTGGGTTTATGTCCTAAATGATGAAGAAGAAAAGGGTTATATGTCTTGAGTATTATATGCTAGTAGGAAGTTTGATGATTGTGATGAGAAATGGTCAGCATTTCACATGCAGTTGGTGTTGTCAGTAACACATGGAAAAACTAGGTTAGGAGCATGGAAATGGGTGCTTCAAACACAAAAGAATAGGTATCACCTACAGTGGTTGCAGTGATTTGGTTTGTGGTTATAATTCATGAAATTTGGACAAGTGCATCGGTTTATTAGACATGTTACTGATGGAGACAGAATGGTCCATACTGGAGTGAATCGTACATGCATTTTCATGTAACGATATTGTTAGAGAATTTCCAGAGCTATGATGGTGTTTGGCTTCTCTTGCAGAAAAGGTGATGGATGAATTAATTAAGGGCATGATATATCAGGTAAATTTTTGTCAAGGTGGAGATTGTTGGAAACATGCCAACGAATTTCATCACGTGGTCACATGCTCATGAACATGCACATGCATGCAACTATGTTAATTCACATGCATGCAATCTATTTATGAACTGTTCGTGTAACTATGTGATCTATTCATGATCAGTCTGTGTAACTGATTGATAGATGTTATATATACAAGCATACCTATAGCGATGTGAGTGCAATGTGTAGTGAGTGTGTCAAAGAAAGACACAATATTGAGGTGTTCTGTGTATGAGAGCAGAGGATGGTTGTATGCCTGGGTTGGTGATTGTAAATCTCCCTTGAATAAAAAGAATGTTGATTATCATTTCCCGTGGGTTTTTCCCTCATTAGGTTTCCACATAAATCACTATGTCAAATTGTGGGATTGTTGTGTTTGGTTTAATGCGTGTTTGATATTTCTGGTTTTATGCTATGTTTTGCTTTCGCTGCCCAACATGATGCTCTAATATACATTTTAAATTTTATGAAAGTGAAAATTTAGATATTCATTTGAAATGGATATAAATCTAAAATTATTGTTGTAAGTTCATGTTATTGCTGTAATTTTTTATTGTTGTAAGTTTGAATATCTAATGTAATCATGTAACTACAGAAGGTTAATAACTATGTAAAACAAAATATAATATACAATTTCAGTGGTTTTAATGGTTAAAAACTTGTGTTTCCTCTTTAGAGGTCACGGGTTCAAATCTAGAGATAGACTTAATTAATAATATGTTCATTTTGAGTTTTTTGAAGATTAAATTAACTATTTCAAATTCGTCTTTATAATTTTACTCTTAAAAATGGAGAAAAATACATTATGAATTTCCATGAGTGCCATAAACTACCTATAAAGTTTTGAAGCTTAAATTAGCCTCCTTTAACTCACTAAGGGGTCAATATACAACCTAGAAAACCTCACGAAGCCCTCCCACAACACATAAATTCATTTTTCCACAACTACAGGCTACACGTTCGTTCCTCTCACTCACCGATAGGCCATACACGGCCGTATGATTCGTATGCCAGTGTGGGGAGGCGTCTTAGTCTTCAGATTAGCATCGGGCGTCTTAGTCTTCGAATTAGCATCTCAAGCTTTGGTTTGGTTAAAGAAGGTTTGAATGAATTAAAATATTTTTTACCTCAACACTCTTCAAAATTTTGTCTTCTTTTTCGTATTATCAATTTCATTTTTTTTTCTATTCTTTTTCCTATTATCAATTTCAATGTGTTTTCAAAATTCAAACTTCATCTTCATCTTGTGTATACTGGTGTGTGGTGGTTGGAATAGATCTGAATTTGATTTTAAAAAAGAGAGCACTTAGTTTTCCACAATTGAATCATTGGTTCATTTAACCAATGACTACACCCATAACGATGGTTGAATTGTTAAAGTTGTTGGTGTCAAGCTGAAATTTCTCATAGCCCCACATTTTCCCATCAATGTGCATTGATATAAGCTGAAAACACATTAAAATTGTTGGGTTTTCTATTGATATAAGCTGAAAACACATTAAAATTGTTTGGTTTCCTACATCATAAACCAGAACAATCCTTTACTTCCTATAATGGTTTAGTCCTTTTGTTAGTTCATTGGTATTGTTTTTACAGGTATGTGTTTATTATATTCAAGATATGTACTTGGGCTGTAAATTATTTTCATCTTGAGAGGACTTCCCTCCACACACACACACTTACACACACACACACACACACACACACACACACACACACACACATATATATATATATATATATATATATATATATATATTCTAATACTTGTGAAGGCATTGTTGTGATATTTCAGTCACTTGACTTCAAGTTAAAGTTCATACATATGGTAACTCCAACCAAGGGTTTATTGAATTGAGTTCATTGGTTATCGAAACATTGCCTACGAAGCTAGTTAAATGAGTATAAAGCTATTAACGTATTGGTGGTTGGTGTTTAATCCAAATATGTTTCATAAACAGTTGACACCACTAGTTGAGTGGTCTTTCTCAAAGCATTAGACATTTGGGAGGGTTTAAATTCATTAAGAAATCCACTATAATTAGAATGGAATGTTGGTTAATGTGTAGAGGTTATACGAGAACAAAGAGCATAAATTTAATTCCCCAAAATATCTATGTCAGTGAAGTTAGGGAAAATTCCAATTCCGCAAAGTATCCGTGTTAGTGAAAAGTCCCTTCGAAGTTTAGGATACGCCGATGATGATAACGTTGGTTACCAAAGCTACCGGTTTCTTGATCGTGCATGTAAGTCCTAATAAAGTTGAATTAATGACTAATTTAGGGCAAGATAAACCCATACCTATTGCCAAATACCACCACACAAGATAAGGCGAAATATCAACTACGATTTAGATCTAGAGTGGCAGTGGCTCGGGGTTCATCCTTCTCATCCTCATTATGGTTGAGTGGCGTTCATACCAAGATTAACCGCACTGATTCAGGGCAAAAAGACACGTATATTTCCCTATATACCATTTGCTTCAATTTACTGCCAACTCTATTGGCATTCCACAAGCGTTATCCAGAATTCCTATAGACGCTCAGAGAAGAATGATTGCAGGTTCGCTAGAGTTTCTCCTTTGGCCAACTATTGATGAAGACTTCCCAGTTGGAAATGGAATGAGTATAGTTTGTGCACAAAGGAAAGGGAAACAGTGTTTTGTAGACGCTACCTTTATGCTCAACCAGTAAAGCATACAAGTCGTGTCAAAAACTGGGATATCTCATCTCAACAGGCCCATTTGCTTCCCTGGCTTTTTATTGATATGTAAATATTTCCCCAGTAAGAGTAAAGGTTGTGTTCTTACGTATGGAGAACATGTTGAAAATAGTATGTACAAGTTGGTGAGCTCTTATGTTTGTTTCTGTAGATTTGTCAATCAGCAGTCTCCAACTACACTTCATTAGTTTACACTTGCATTTACGAAAACTTAGTCTTTCTGAGTCGGCAAACAGAGGAGTTATTTATTGCAGCCAATATTTATCTTTCTAGAGTCGAGTTAAGTAGATGAGATTTAGTTGAATTTACTATTGTATTAATTGTTGAGACAATTTTTACTTCTATAGGAAGTATTAGTATTATCTATATGTGTCTCAATATTTAGTTAGTCAAGATGCAGGTAGAGAGCGATAGACACAGAGTAGAGAAGAAACAATAGTAGCTGAAGGTAGTCGAAGAATTCTGAGAGAAAAATCTCTATGTGTGTTATTGTAAGTTGTAGAAGTCGAAGAAGTCATTGGATCTGAAGCTGTCTCAATATTGTATTTTGTATTAGAGCACAATACCGAAGCTTAATATATCTCAAGTATTTTGAGTGTTGTCATTATTTTCCAAGTATAACAATGTGTTTGTTTCTATGTCGTGAAATCATTCATTAAGTGTTTTATCACAGTCTCTGCACTGCGTGGTAAGTCTTGAGTGTTTCACGACAAAGTTTTTTGGCACGTAGTATTTTTCACTGCACCATGCACAGTTTCCCTACGCATTGTAGATCCGAGATCTGGTATCATTGCATGTTGATCAGAGAAGGTTCTATCAGAACAAGTTCAAGAGAAGTAGCTCTGTTGAAAGGTGAAATATGGATTATAGTTCAAATCTGCAACGTCCTACTTTTAAAGGAAATAATTATGAGTTATGGTCCTTGACCATGAAGGCATTATTTTGGGGTCAAGATGTATGGGAGATAGTAGAGAATGGCTATGTGGAACCAATAGATCAGGCAATGTACAATGCCCTCACACAAGCTGAGAAGGATGCTTTGAAATATCAAAGGAAGAAGGATGTAAAGGTGATGTTTTACATACATCAAGTCATGCATGAGAGCATACTCCCAAGAGTTGGATCAACAAATCAAGTCAAGGAGGTATGGAACATATTACAAACCTCTTATCAAGGTATGGATAAAGTCAAAAATTCAAAACTACAAATTCTTAGAAGAGATTTTGAAACTATGTCAATGAAAGAAACATATTCAGTAGATTCATTTTACATCGATGTTATTGGCTTGATAAATCATATTAAGTCTCGTGGTGAAACCATAGAGGACATAAAATTTGTTGAGAAGGTACTTAAGAGTCTTCCTCCTAAATTTGATACCCTTGTTGTGACTCAGGAAGAAAGCAAAGACCTCCATTACTTTAGTCTAGATGAACTACAAGCTTCCCTCATTAATCATGAACACAGATTGAATAGGTCAAACATGTCATTAGAGAAATAATTTTCCACACAGTCATCTATAAGCTGTGGAAGAGGAAGGGGGAGAGCCAATTTTAGAGACATAGGAAGAAATTCTGTTAGACGTGGACATAGAAACACTCCGACAAACACTGATGGAAGAGGTCAAAACCCAAATATCAGTGAGCCAAGTAGTCATAGAACTAAAAAATCAAATATTCAGTGCCATTACTATAAAAAGTATAGTCATTATGCATATGAGTGCAGGAATAGACAGTATAATCAGAACAAGCAAGGTCAAGATCAGTCACAGAACACAAATAGTCCCTCCATTCATATGTTTATGGCCTGCACTGAAGCAATGAGCATAGTCTCACTAGTTGAATGCATTTTTGCTCATGAAATTCCCTGTGATATATGGTATCTACATTCAGGTTGCAGTAATCACATGACAAGAAACTTAGAGTTGTTTTCTAGTTTGGATAAGATAGGCCAAACCAAAGTTACACTTGGAACAAATATCCAAATGATTGTCTTAGGAAAATGCAGTATACAAATTTTAACTAAGCAAGGAGAACAAAAAGTTATGCCTAATGTATATTATATTTATGGTGTGAAGCTTAATTTGATGAGCACAGGACAATTGTTACAGAAAGGATACAAAATATACATGGAATATAATCATCGTGTTATTATGAACAGATATTTAAATAATCATCTTATTGTAAGAATCCATATGACAAGTAACAAAATGTTCCCCTTAACATTGAAGCCATCTGTTGGTCACTATAATTGCTTAATTAATTTCAAACAACCAAGTGAAACATAAATTATCAACCCAGGGAAGTCTTTTGTTTCAAAGATAGTTGCGCACTATATATGCTCAATTCCAAAAGCACTTAGTGTTGTAGTAAAGAAATCATTCTATCTATACTTGATGAAGTGAACTGAAGTTATGAATTAAATCACAAGAAAGAAATCTCCCTAATTGCAATTCCTTGTAGTTCAAATTAAGAATCCTGGATTACATTTTAAAGTATCATTTGCAATGGGAAAGAACGACTATCTTGCAATCAGAGAA
>ML777569.1:1167935-1179223 GCA_009831015.1 Picea engelmannii
TGGCGGCCTCCTCTGTGTCTCAGCATCTGTACTTCTAAACTGAGTGACAGCTCCGTATTCAGCATCTGCATCCTCGAACCATGTAGCTGCTTCGTGTTTCGGCATATGCATCCTTGGACTGTGTAGCAGCTTCCGTGTTTCAGTATCAGCTCAACAGCGGCTTTGGGCAGTTCTGTGTTTCAGCATCGGCCTTGAATACTATTCTGCAAATATAGATACTTATGCACTTCTAATCAATGGTTAGGTTCAAAAGTAATGTAAAGTATTATGCAAAACGGATTAAGCATATAATAATGANAAAGGACGTTGTGTACCTTGGAATGATCAGGTGAAATGATAGTATAAGTCAAAATACAGATGATGAAGGGTATAATAATGGCAAAAAGTATGGGCAAAAAGGGTACAATATGTGGTCCTAACACCATCCATGAAGAGAAAAACAACGCAAACCATTGGTAAAGAAAAAGATGTGTACTTAGACATTGCATTTACAAGAGAAAGTTAAATGAAGAAAATAGTGCGTGCAATATCAATAAAGGAGAATGTAATGCAAATATGCATGCAACATTCCAATCTAAAGTATAGGATGATTCTTGGTTATGGCATTTCGTATTTGGACATTTGAACCTTGGGGGTTTGAAGCTACTACATAGAAAGGATATGGTAAAAGGTTTTCCATTAATTGAAAAACCATAAAGAATATATGAAGGTTGCATTTTTTGAAAGAATCATAGAGAATCATTTCTAATTGGCAAGTCATATAGAGCAAAAGCTCCACTAGAAATGGTATATTCATACATTTGTGGACCAATGCAAACTCCATCTATAGGAGGCAGTGCTTATTTTCTGACATTTATTGATTATTTCTCAAGAAAGACATGGATTTATTTCTTAAAACATAAATCTGACGCATTGGGTTGTTTTTAGCAATTCAAATCACTAGCGGACAAGCATAGTGGTTATTACATAAATTTTCTAAGAACTGATAGAGGAGGTGAATATATTTCAAGAGAATTTCATAAATTTTGAAAAGTTCATGGCATCTACAAACAATTTACTTCACGGTATACACCACAACAAAATGGTGTCGTAGAGAGGAATAATCGAACCATCATGGAAATTTTGCGCAGTATGTTGGAAGCCAAAGAATTTTCAAATGAATATTGGGCTAATGAAGTAGAAACTCCAGTATACATTATGAACAAATGTCTGACAAAGAGTGTTAAAAACAGAGTTCCTCAAGAAGCATGGACAATTATGAAACATAATGTGGCGCACTTAAAAATTTTCGTTTATGTCACATACACACATGTTTGAGATGAGTTGAGAAAGAAGTTGGACAACAAAGGACATCAATGTGTATTTTTTGGATACTCTGAAGATACAAAAGAATACAAGTTGTATGATCCTATTGCAAGGAAAGTCATAATCATCCACGATGTTCAATTCGTGGAAAATGAAGCATGGGATTGAAGTATAGAAAAAAGAGTCAGAATTATTGATTCTATTAAGCATGATGATACAAAAGATGAAGTGGTTCAAGGACCAACCACAGGACAGTGCGCAGTCCCTTCTACATATGGAACTGCGACAGAAATCACGACACAAACTACTCCACTAAGATCATCATGTGTGCAGTCTACACCTAGAGCACAACAAACTCTAGGAAGTAGTCCAAGTATTTCTACATCAACATATCCAACATTAGCAAGTTTGTTACTAAGAAAGACAAGAAGTCTACGCGACATCTATAATGAGGACACAACAAATTCATTTTAAGTTTTTTCTCTGTTTTCAAAACTAGATGACCCATTAACTTTTGAAGAAGTTGTCAAAGATGATGTATGGGCTCAAGCCATGGATGAAGAAATCAGATGCATAAATAACAATCAAACATGGAAGTTGGTAGATGTACTTGAATAAAAGGATGTGATAAGTGTCAAGTGGATTTATAAAACCAAGCAAGATGTAGATGTAAATGTGCAGAAGCATAAGGCAAGGTTAGTTGCAATAGGTTTTACACATCAACCTGGAATTGATTTCAATGAAACATTAGCACCAATTGTGTGCATGGACATAGTCATAACTGTTTTATTCATTGTCGCGCATAAAAGATGGTCGATTTACAAAATGGATGTAAAGTCATCATTTTTGAATGGACATTTAAAAGAAGAAGTGTATGTGGAACAACCACACGGCTATGAGGTTCCAGGAAAAGAAGACAAAGTGTACACATTAAAGAAGGCATTGTATGGGTTAAAGAAAGCTCCCAGAGCTCGGTACAATTGCATAGATTCTTACCTCATTCAGAATGGATTTCAAAGAAGTGAATGTGAGACAACACTGTACATCAAAGAAAATCAACAAGTTAAAATGTTAATTGTTTTCTTATATGTGGATGATTTGATTTTTACAGGTGATTTTGGCATAGAAGAATTTAAGTCAGTCATGAAGGATGAATTTGAAATGATTTATTTAGGAATTATGAGATTTTTTCTGGGTATTGAAGTTCACCAATACAAAGCTGGTATATTTATCTCACAATCTGAGTATGCACATGAAATTTTGAAAATATTCAACATGATAAATTCCAAAGCAGCCCCAACATGTGTCATAATAGGATTGAAGTTAAGCAAAGAAAATGAAGGGTCCAAGGTGGATCCCACACTATTTAAAAGACTGGTAGGAAGTGTTATGTATCTAAAAACAATAAGGAATGATATTATGTATGGAGTGAGCCTAATTTCAAGGTTCATGGAAACTCCAAAAGAATCACATTGGAAGGTGGGAAAAATAATTATGAGATATGTAAATGTAACAAAATATTTTGGCATTAAGTATTCTACTTCAGAAGATTTCCAACTTATTGTTTACACTGACAGTGATTATGGAGGAAGCATAGATGACAAGAAAAGTACCTATGGTTACACATTTGATTTTGGAACATGTATAGTATCATGGGCATCAAGGAAGCGACTCATTGTGACTCTTTCTTCAGTACCAGCAGAGTACATCGTAGCTACAAGTGCAACTTGTCAAGCAATTTGGATGAGAAGAATGTTAAAATATTTGTTGCAGGAACAACAAGAGCCAACAAAAATATTTTATGACAACAATTCAACCATCATGTTATCAAAGAATCATGTGTTTCAGAAGAAAACCAAGAAAATTGATACAAGGTATCGTTTTATCAAAGAATTAGTTAATAACAAAGAGATCTATTTAGAAATTTGCAGGTCAAAAAAGCAAGTCGCAGATATTTTCAAAAAATCCGTAGCAAGAGATGCATTTCAACATCTGCGTAGTAGTCTAGGAGTATGTGTAGTAACAGATGAGTGACACTAAATGTCAATTCAATTTTTGATGTAAATTTTTGTAGCCCCACCTACTTCTAATTTAAGGGGAGTGTTGGAAATAGTAATTACAAGTTGGTGAGATCTTATGTCTCCACCGATTTTTCAATCAGCCGGTTTGTCAATCTGCAATTACAGCTCATTAGTTGTGTTTACAAAAAACTTAGTCTTTTTCAGTCGATAGGAAGGGGATTTATTTAATGAAGCCGATCTTTATCGTTCCCGAGTCCAATTAAGTAGATGAGAGTGAGTCGAATTTATTGTTGTATTAATTGTTGAGTCGACTTTTACTTCTACATGAAGACTTAGTATTATCTATATATGTTTGAGTCTTTAGTTAGTCGAGATGTAGGTAGAGAGCGATATACACAGAGTAGAGAAGCAACAATAGTAGCTCAAGGTAGTTGAAGAAGTTTGAGAGCACAAGCATTGTGTGTGTGATTGTAAGTTGTAGAAGTTGAAGAAGTCATTGGAGTCGAAGCTTGACTTAGTATTGTATTTTTTATTAGCGCAGAATGATGAAGATTAATATATATCAAGAATTTTTACTTCTTTCATACTCCCATGCATTTCTGAGTTTATTTGCTAAGTATAGCACTGCTTTTGTTTCTGTGTCGCAAAATCATTCATTAATTGTTTTATCACAGTGCATAGTAAATCATATAGTATGTGCAATGTGCGGTAAGTCCCGAGTGTTCAACGAAAAAGTATTTTGGTGTGCAGTATTTGTCACTACACCGCGCACAGTTTCCCTGTGCATTGTAGATCCCAGAGAACATTCTCCCTCCTTACAGGTCGTGATTTGGTTGGCTCGGTGAATGGTTGAAGCTCTCAGCATTGGCGTCTCTTCGAATTTTGGGTAAAATACTTGAGGGTTTCTCCTTGTTAGTTAAAGTATGGGTTAGGTACCTTGGTAAAGTTGTGGTGCCCAAAACCCACTATGATTCTGTAATATATATATATATATATATATATATGACTTTTCGACTCATTATAATTTTTTTGGAGCTTTCGAATTGGAGTTATGATTCTGATGTATGCACGACTTAAAAAACAAGGAATGTAAGCCCACTCACAACACCTTGAGGTCGAGTAAGAAAAGCCCAGCTTCTTTCAAATTAATCAATGAGAATATACAAATATATATATGATCACGATCAGTTTGAACCGGTTTAAAACGGTTGGAAATGGTTGGAGATAAACCACAACTAATTCTCCATTATTCTAAGTCTCCCTTTTAATGGAGAAATGATTGACATCCACATCTAACATCTCTCTAAACAATTCAAATTTGATCTTTCCTAGAGGCTTAGTGAAAATATCAGCATCATTTTCACTAGTATTACAATACATTAAAGAAATGTCATTAGACTACATATTTTCTTGAACAAAATGGAATTGAGTATCAACATGATTTGTCCTTGAATGATAAACTTGATTATTTTCCAACTTGATTAAGCCCTGGTTATCACATTTGATTATTGTAGTTTTCTTTTGTTCTTCTCCAACATCTTGAAGTAGTCTTCTCAACCAAACAACTTCACAAGTTGTTGCACACAATGCTTTATATTCTGCCTTAGTGAATGGCAAAGATATAATAGTCTTCTTCTTACTACTCCATGAAACAATCCTTGATCCAATGCCAAAATCATAACTTGTAGTAGATCTTCGATCATAGAGATTGTCAACTCAGTCTGAATTTGAGTAACCTGTTAGCTCAAGATCGAATGAATCAGTATATTTAATACCATAATCAATTGTCCCTTTGAGATACCTAAGTACCACTTTCACTACATTCCAATAGATTTCTAGAGGTTTAGCCATAAATTGACTTAACACACTAACATAGTATGTTATGGCAGGTCTGGTTGTAGTGATGTAGTTCAAGCTTCCCACAATCTATCTATACACTATAACATTTACCTCCTTCGAATCATTATTGCAGTAAAGTTTCATGTTATGTTTCATTGGAGCATAAGAAACTTTACACTTATCCATTTTTGACTTCTTAAGTACTTCTCTGACATATTTACCTTGTGACACAAAGGTTTGACCATCATTTCTCCAAACTTCAAGACCTAGGCAGTAATGTAACTCACCAAGATATTTCATTTCAAATACCTCTCACATCTTTAATGTAAATCATCAACATATAAGGAAATCAATACAACATGCCCCTTTTCATCAAACTTGGCATACAGATTTGCTTCACTTTTTCTCCTCTTAAAACCCTGCTAAAGAAAGAATGAATCTATCTTCTCATACCATGACCTAGGTGCATGTTTCAGTCCATACAATGCTTTCTTTAATTTACATACTAAATGTTCCTGACCACTTTTCACAAACCCCTCTGGTTGAGTAAGGTAACCCTCCTCCTTTAACTCACCATTCAGAAAATAATATTTTACATCTAATTGGTGAAGCTTCCAATGGTATTTTGTAGCTAGTGCAATTAACATTCTTATAGTGTTTAATTTAGCTATTGGTGAAAATGTTTTTGCATAATCAATTCCCTCTTTATGTGAATACCCCTTTTCCACAAATCTATCTTTATATTTATCTATACTACCATCTGATTTTAATTTAGGTTTATATATCCATTTACATCCTATGGGATTTTTATCTTTAGGCAATTCAGTCAATTCCCAAGTCTTTTTTTTTATTATAGATTCATATTCTTCCTCCATTGCTTCTCTCCACTATTCATGTTCATTATCTTCATTAAAAATCATGGGTTCTATGACATTTGAAATATTACTCATTAGGGCATAATCTTTATACTTTTAAGGTGGATGAACCTGTCATGAAGATATTCTCAATTTGTTGGTGATTTCTTCTCCATTTTGTGAAGATTCTTCTTCACTGCTGGATGTATCCATGTCACTAGGTGCCTTTTCCTATTGCTTCTTCTCTTCTTTGAACTCCTCATCTTCAAGAAATACATGCCATCCTCCATGACTATTGTCTCCATTGTTTCCTTCTGCCTGCTCATGGAAAATTACATCTCTACTTGCAAACGCTTTGTGAGTACATGGATCAAACAATTTATATGCTTTAAATTCTTAACAGTACCCTATAAAAATACATTTCATATCTTTAGCATCAAGCTTCTTACTGTTCTCCTTTGCAATGTATGCAAAATCCTTACACCCAAATATCCTCAAATTATTAACTGTTGGTTTAGAATCATACAAGGCTTCGAAAGGAGTTTTATGAACATGACACCTTGTTGGAATTCTATTCTTTAAGTAAAAAACAGTGCTAGTGGCCTCATCCCAAAAATAATTTGAGAGATTCTTACCTTTCATCATACTTCGTGGAGACTCCACTAGAGTTCTATTTTTCTTTTCTGCAACTTTCTTCTGTTGTGGAGTGTGGGGTACTATAAATTGTTGTACTATTCCATGATCTTTGCAATACTTCATGAAGTTCCCCAATGTGTAGTCTCCCCCTTGATATGAACAGACAATTTTAATGGGTTTTCCTTTTTGCTTCTCCACCATGTTTTTAAATTCCTTGAAGTATTAAAAAACATCACTCTTTTTCCTAAGGAAATAAACCTATGTGTATCTTGTGTAGTCATAAATAAATAAAAAATAATAATAAGCACCTCCTGGGGACCTTGGCTGCATTCGTCCACAAACATCAGTGTGCACAAGTTATAATATAAATTTTTTTCTCATATCAGGATTACAGGGGAATTCATCTCTATGCATCTTTCCTAATGCACGACCTTTAGAAGAAACATACTCATTCTTCAACATAGGGATTCCTTCAACCATACTTAGTTTTTGTAATTTTTTATGATTGCAGCTACGTGAGACATTCTCTGGACACAAACCTGAGAGAGAGCCCCTGAGAGGGGTGTGTGGTTCCTATCTAAGACAAATCTAGAAAGGAGAGATGGCCTCCGCCTTACAGAGAGTTGAGAAGAACTCCAGATGATTCTCTTGTATAACGCAGTGAGAAAGGAGATCCGTAGAGTTGGATGTGCCTGTGGATGAGCACAAGGTGAACGTGTGAAATCCCAAAGTGTTGGGTGCATCATCATGAGAACATAAATGAATATGATGTATTATCCTCCTCTGATCAGAAGAGTTTATGAGAAAATCTAGATGACTTTCTTGTGTAATGCAATGGGAAAAAAGCTCTTTTGAGTGGATGTGACTGTGGAAGAGCACAGGTGAACGTGATCCTAGTTGTTGAGCACTAGTGAAGAAGTGGTTCATATGTGTAATGCAGTGAGCCAGAGATATGGACATCTCTATGGATGTGCCCCTAGTGGACTAACACTCATGGGTGTATAAGATCCCTTGCTATATTGTTCAACAGTCAGACCTGCATGTAACCCTAATTGTAATGCAAAGGGTACAGGTCGGCCCCACCTTAATGTGATTAATAATTAATGTAAAACATAATTAATCTGGTTAATATTAATTATATTGTGAGCTACTGAGGTCGGTCCTATTGTGTGAATAGACACTTATGTTGACAGGTTTAGTCTAGTATAAGTAGAGGTAAATTCCCCATTGAGGAAATATATCTTTCATGTGAGTTTGTAAATTTAAGCAAGTAAATTTTTTTGGCAAAAGTGCACACATCTCTTGGGCACTAGTATTCTAGGGTTTGAGTACCCTCTTGTGTGCTAGGTTTTATTGGTGGTGAAGGTATTTCTCTTGAAGAATATATGAAAGGATTTTGGCTAGGTTTTCTTCCATTGTTGAGAAGGGTTTCTCAAGATACTTCCTTGTTCTTGTGCATGGTGTTTCATCTTGTGATCTTGGTTGCTACAACATTATTGGTTATGGTTAAGTGAAATGACAAAATTGGAGTGAGATTCATGCTTAACCTTGCTTGTTGAAAAATCAACATGGAATCAGAGCATAGTTCTTGAAGAACCCATTGCACAAACATTTTCTAGCCATCTTCTTTCTCTTTTACAGAAATCATATGACCCTTCTAGGGTTCCTAGAAAATCTGTACAGCCTACTCTTTTGATGGTTTCCAACACTTGAAACTTGGACGTTGAGTCTAAAAAGGACATAAGTGTGTATGACCTCCTTCATCACACCTCCAAGAAGTCTCAAATTGCAATTTCGAGCATTTTGACTTTTTGGCCCTAGGGTTTTTAGGGTTTCGCTAATTTCTGCATAAATTTTCAAAATTGTGTTTCTGCATCTCTTTGAAGAAGCTCTTCATCTTACGAAGGATATCATATTTCTATAAGGCTTATTTTTGGCAGTCATAAGTCAAAAAACACCTAAAAGTATTAGCCTACCCTAAGCGTTAGGTTTTCGAGCCTAGTTGACAAGGGTTTGTGATGAATCCAAAATGAGAAAAATCATGATGGGAGGAAATCATGATGATTCAAGAAAACTCAATTCCAGGAAGACAAGACATCAAAGAGATAAAGACATCAACATCTCAAAACTCTCAGGTATGGTCCCTACCAATGATAATACTTGGTTAACTGATAGTGGTGCCTTGAGGCACATGACTGATATTAGAAATCACCTAACACATTTCGTTGATAAAGAGACACATCTACATGTTTTTCTTGGAGATGATGTTGGATATAATATAAAAGGAGTTGGAACTTCTACCTTCCAACTAGATTCAGACATGCAACTTCAATTAGAATAAGCACTATATGTACCCGGAATGAAGAGGAACCTTGTCTCTATCTCTGCCTTGGAAGACACAGGCTATAAGATTACCTTCTCATAAGGAAGAGTTTTTTCATGGCACAAAGACTCTCATATAATTTTTTCCAAGGTAATTGGTGTCCGAGAAAACAACTTGTACAAATTAACCATCAAACCAGCCCAATCCTTATTACATGACACTATCATCTTGAGTGAGCTATCACATAGAAGACTTGCTCACATTCATTATAGAGCTCTTCCAGCTCTAAGGAAAATGGTAACAGGTCTACGAAAAATACAGATTCAACATAAAGGTGTTTGCAAAGGTTGTTCCCTTGGAAAAAGTGTTAAAGGATCCTTCCCAAGAAGTGACAATAGATCCAAGGAAATCTTGGACTTGATACATTCATACGTATGTGGGCCAATGAATTTTGCATCTCTAAATGGGTACTTGTACTATTTACTCTTCATATATGATCATTCTAGGAAATCTTGGATTTACTTTCTAAAGAACAAGGATGGAGTCCTTGCAAAATTTCAAGAATTCAAATCTCAGATCGAGAACTAGACCGGAAGAAAAATCAAAATATTAAGATCGAATAATGGAGGAAAATACACCTCAAAATAATTCAGCAGTGTTTGTATTGAAGTAGGAATCAAGAGGGAGTTCACAGTTCCTTACAACCCTAAAAAAAATCGGGTAGCTGAAAGGAAAAGTAGAACTATCATTGTGGAAACAAAAGAAATGATACATGATTAGAGTCTACCTATGACTCTACAGGAAGATGAATGTATGAAAACAGTATATGTTCAAAATAGAAGCCCTCATCATATCCTAAAGAGCATTACTCTAGAAGAAGACTTCACTGGAGTGAATCTTGAGATTGGACACTTCAGAATATTTGGATGTCCAGTATATCTTTATGTACCCAAAGAAAAGAGATCCAAGCTAGAAACTTCAGGAAGGAAGGAACATTTGTTGGATACATTGAATCCTCAAAATATTATATAATCTACATTCCTAATCAGAGACAAATTGAAGTAAGAAGAGATGTTACTTTTGAAGAAGAAGTATCCCTCAAGAAATCTAGAGAATCTCAGATGGAAATTGATAGTGAGACAATACCTTCTCCCCCTTCAATAGTTCAGAGGGAGACATATATTATTCCAGATTATCCAATAGCTCCAGTTGATCCAGTTGTTCCAACCAATTTAGTTTCTCCAAGCAACATACCCAGAGATATTATAGTTGGACATAAAAGGCCTGCTTGGGCCTGACAAACTCTACAAGAAGCAGAAGGGAATAAATCACCACAAGGAACAACCAAAGAGAGCAAAAGACCAAATATATTCTCAAGCTACCTTTCATCCATGCCCCACATTATTGAATCAGAGCCAACTTGTCATGGAGAATCTTCAGGTGAACAAGTATGGAAAGATTCCATGACTGAAGAATACCAATCTATATTAAAAAATGATGTATGGGATGTTGTTCCAAGACCAGAGGGAAAGTCTGTAGTGACTTCCAAATGGATTTTTAAAATAAAGCATCTTGTTGATGGAAGCATCGAAAAATAAAAATCAAGATTTGTGGCCAGAGGGTTTTCACAAATAGAGGGAGATGACTATGACGATACTTTTTCACCAGTATCCCGATACACCTCCATGTGACCTATCATTGCACTAGCTACTTCCATGGGTTGGAAGATACATCATATGGATGTAAAGAAAACCTTTCTCAATGGTGAAATTGAGGAAGAAGTTTATATTGACCATCCATAAGGATTTGTTGTTCACAACGAAAGATATCATGTATGCAGGTTGAGGAAATCCCTATATGGTCTAAACCAAGCACCACATGTTTGGTACGAGAAAATGGATGGATTTACGATGAGTTTGGACTTCAAAAAAAGTGTTGATGATCCAAACTTATATTATCACATTGATTGAAATGAGTGTTTGATTTTGTTCTTATATGTGGATGACCTTTTTCTCACTAGTTCAGAGAGACTCATTGTTGAATGAAAACAAGCATTGACTGTTAAATTTGAAATGAAGGATTTGTCCTTGATGCACTACTTCATGGGACTAGAAGTATGGCAGAGAATAGATGAGAATTTCCTGAGTCAAGGAAAATATGCTTTTCTGATACTGAAAACGTTCGGCATGACAGATGGAAAATCCATTCCCACTCTGAAGAAAATCAGTGATACTCATTCAGGGGATGTAGATCCACACTTATAATGACAATTTATTGGATCGTTGATGTATCTAGTTAACACCAGAACTG
>ML777569.1:1179323-1189997 GCA_009831015.1 Picea engelmannii
CCCCCCCCCTCTCAGTTAGTTCATACCTGTAACAAATTGTTGATGGCATGAGATATGACTCCTGTGTGTACTTGAGCCTACAAGGATATGATGATGCAGATTGGGCAGGAAGTGCAGTAGACAGAAAAATCACCTGCGATTTTTTCTTCACTTTAGGTTCTTCCATGGTTTCCTGGTGTAGTAGAAAACAAAGGTCTGTGTCATTAAGTGATGCATCCCCCCTACTCTCCTTCAGGATACGCGACCTCCTGATCAAGGATCTTCGATTCTGTGAGACAAATTGGCTCTCTAAAACCTTGATGGTATCACTTTGTAATTGAACAACGACCCTTGCATCTTTTGGTCTAGGTTCTATGATACCCATGACCTCTCCCTTCGCACTACTGAACTGTCAAGTTTCATGTGCTAGATCCTTCTCCATTTTTCCCTTCCTATATGTGACCTTGGGCTATGACCACACATAAACAAGAGATTGCGGGCATGGCCAAGAGTGGTTTGGAATCAACCTACTTTTCTCCCTGCAATTTACCACCAGCTAGCAAGCGTCCCTTTTGCAATATCGTGGTTTCGATTGCGTCCCGCCCTCAAATTTTTAAAGTCTGAGCAATTTCTGACCACGCAATTCAACGTGAATGTTGATCTTTCAATATTGGGTGAGGCCTCTTGATCAACGCTCAAATCCGCCTCCTTTCCTTCCTTCTTTCTAGATCATGCCTTCTTAATTTGTGATCTATTTACGCATGTACATTTCAAATCAATGGTCGTGATTTTCTTCGCACTTCGGGTTTCGGAGTTTTCAACTCTCAAACCTTACTTTATCCAGAATTATTTCACTCGGAGCTCATGATCTATTGACGTGTGTCTCCCATAGATCGATGGTTTTAATTCCTTCGGGTCTTCAAATTTCGGAAAACTCAACTCTCAAATTTCACTTTCCCTTGAAGTGTGTGGATTTATGTCGCGTTTCCTCTTGAATTGGACAGCTAAGATTCACTTCGGTTCTTCACCAGGATCCCATGGATTTCTACCACGCATCCCTCTGGATTTGACGGCTCAGATTCACTTTGGACTTCAGGTTTTGGGAATTTCAATTCTCAACTAAAACCCAAATTCTTTTATCTAAAGATCGCGATCCGTCGCCATACGTCCTTCTAGATATGACAGTCCAAATTCACTTCAGACTTCATGTTTAAGGAGTTTCAATTCTCAACTGAAACTCTCTAAGTGATTTTTCCCGAAGCCTCTKATCTGTTGACATGTATCTCTTRTCAACCAACAATTAGGATCTACTTTGGCTATTTCACCTGCTCCTTGTCCACAAAATTCTGGAGTTGTGGATCTTGTGCCACCTATCCCTTTTGACGATGGGCGGACACAAATCACTTCTGTAATTTGGTAATTTGGCAGTCCTCTCTTCTCTACGCTTCAAGAGACTTAAACCTCACACAACTTTCCCAGATCCAACGATATGGAACGATCCCTCTTCTTCTTGGAATGATCTTGACCAATGATTCACAAAACCTTCAGAGCTCCACTCCTTCTTAATATTTCTCCCCACTATCTCTTCTGATCTTGATGCCCTTGAGTATTCTTATATCCCACACACTCCTTGCATTCTTGGGATTTCGACAAACTCAAATCCAAGGGTTTCTTCGAAAGAAACTCTTCCCCCACTCCTTGCGCTTCTTTGTTCTGGTTCTTCGACAGTTAGTCACTTGTTGAATCTATTCACTCCTTGCACCTGGTCTAAGTTCTCATCGCTCCTTCTAAATCCTCTGACTCAATTCAAGACTCTGTCAATGCACTCCTTGTGTACAAGATGCACTCCTTGCATACGAGTTCTTAGAAGAGAAACGATTGAAATTGATCCAATTCGTAACAAATTCATATGATCAACTCTGAACAATCATATATAAACGTAATGAGATAAAACACACACAAAATATAACATTCATTCAATTTCACTTCAAAATGAACATTGTCCAAGGAATTGGAACAATTTTGTCTACTTTATTCATTCATGAAATAAAACTACATTGTATTGCAGTTATTCACTGTGTCTTTCTTCTCTCCCTATCTGCTACTCTCCTCTTCTACTCTTCTCTACTCTTGTTTAATACAATACAACCATAAAACAAAAAATATATGAGTGGCTCCTCGAGCTCTTCTTCGTCTTGTCTGCAACCTATCATATCTGTTTCTAGGGGTTACCTACTTTGTCCTATTACAACAAATTTCAGTTATTATCAGATAAGAGATGACACTCTTTATATGAAACTCCTTACAGTCATATAAGACTTTACAACCAATATATATTTAAAAATGTTGTTTCCAAAATATCTCAACAACTCATTTTGTTTCTAAGTTAAATGTTGATTTGAAATTTTGTCATGTTGAGATGTCATGTCCATGCCTCCACGCTTATGTCTTTGACTTTGAAAGCGATGCTCCTGCATCATAATCCTCTGGATAAAATATTCATGGACTCATGTCCATGAGCTCCTGCACTATTTTTCCATGCTTCAAAATATCAGGTTCAGTGACCCAACTTGAATCTTCCACCAAATGATCTTTCTACTTCACTAAGTATTCACGATATGTCTTCCTGTTGGTATTCTTTCCAACTCTCTGTTCTATGATTTTCTCCATCTGAGGTTTTTCTGCCGTCGGAAATTGTTATTCCCACTGAACCTCTTTATGATCATCTGATTCTCCTGCATCATCTCTCCTGTAAGGATACAGATATACAACATTGAATATCAATGATATCACAACATTGTTTGGCAACCCAATTTTATAAGCATTGGCTTCAAATTTTCTGAGAATCTTGCATGGTCCTATCTTCTTCATCTTCAACTTGTTACATGTTCCCCTCAAAAACATTTCTTTTCTCAAATGAGCTAAAAATTCATTTCATACTTCAAATTTAACTTCTCTTCTCTTCTGATCAACTCTGTTCTTATATTTCAGTCTATTGTCCTGTAGATTCTCTCTAACTCTGTCATGGAGTTTCTACATTTCTATTGCAAAATATTATGCACTAGCACTTCTGAATTCATCTTGGTTCAGATCTCTCAACTCTGTAATCCCTCTTGGCTTTATGCCATACATAATTTCAAATGGACTTTTTCCAGTGCTCCTGTTCACTGAATTGTTAAATGCAAATTCTGCTTGTGCCAGAATCTGATCCCATTGACGACCTTGTTCAGTGAATAAACTTCTTAAAACGTTTCCCATACTCCTTTTTACTACTTCAATCTTTCCATCTGTCTAAGGGTGATATGTTGAACTAAAGGACAAGTTTTTCCCTAGCCTCTTCCATAGATTTCTCCAAAAGTGTCCTACAAATTTTGTGTCCCTGTCTGAGACTATGCTCCTAGGAAATCCATGTAGTCTCACCACTTCTCTAAAAAACAAATTGGCTATGTGTGTAGCATCGTTTCTTTTATGGAATGGTATGAAATGTGCCATATTTGAAAATCTGTCGACCACAACAAATATGGATTCACTCCCTTTCTGGGTTCTTGGCAATCCCAATACAAAATCCATACTAATTACATCCCATGGCATTTATGGAATTGGTAATGGATGATACAAACCAATGTTTTGTTGTCTTCCTTTTGCATACTAACAAATTCTACATTTGTTCACAAATGTTTTCACCTCTTCCCTCATGCTCGACCAATAGTATGAATTTCTCAGCTTTGCAAATGTCTTATCATGACCAAAATGTTGAGCTAAACCTCCACTATGTTTCTCTTTCAGCAGGTTATCTCTCATTGAGCATCTTGGTATGCATAGTTGGATCCCTTTTAAAAATAATCCATCTTGTATCAAATATTATATCCATGGGCTTCTGTCTCCCAACAAAGGATTCTTACATGCCTCATAAGCTTCCTTAAAATCTATATCTTCTCGATACATTTCCTTGAGGTGTTCAAACCCTAAGGTCTCCACTTGGAATTCCTGTACAATTAAACTCTTCCTGCTCAAAGCATCTGCAATTTTGTTAGCAGTTCTGGCAATATGTTTAATAACAAAATTAAAATTTTGCATAAATTATACCTATTTGGCATGTCTCTAATTCAACTTTTCTTTCCTATTAATAAATTGCAATGCTTGATTATCATTGTACATGACAAATTGTTTAGGAATTAGATAGTGCCTCCACTTATTCAAAGCTTGAATCACTGCATAAAATTGTGTGTCATATGTGGAATACTTGTTCTTGGTGTCATTCAACTTCTCACTGATATAAGCAATTAGCCTATTATCTTGACTCAAGACTGCTCCAATTGCTACTCCACTTGCATCACATCTCACTTGAAACATTTTTCCAAAATATGGTAATACCAGAATTGGTTGTTCTGTGATCTTCTCCTTCAACACTATGAAACTTTTTTCATCTTCCTCTGTCCAATTAAACTACTTGTGTTTCTTCTTGACACTGTCCAACATGGGTGTACATATACCACTGAAACTTTTGATAAACTTTCCATAAAAACTTGCTAACCCATGAAAACTTCTTACCTAAAATATGCTTCCTGAATATGGCCATTCTTTGATTGCTCTCACCTTTTCTAGATCCATCTTCAATTCATTTGAAGAGATCACAAAACCCAAGTATATGAGTTATTTCTTCATAAAATATACTTTCTTCATATTTATCAGTAATTTTTCTTGTTGCATCCTTCTCATCACTTATGTCAAATGTTTTAAGTGTTCTCCCTCTATATTACTGAAGATTAGTATGTCATCCAGATACACTATGACAAATTTTCCTATGAAGTCTTTCAATACTTCATTCATTAATCTTATAAATGTGCTTGGGGCATTTGTCAACCCTAATGGCATGACCAACCATTCAAACAAAACTTCATTTGTCTTGAATGTTGTCTTCCATTCATCTCCCTCTCTCATCCTTATTTGATGATATGCACTCTTCAAGTCTATCATGGAAAAATAGATTTCTTCACTCAAACAATTCATCAAATCGTCCATCCTGGGTAAAGGGAATCTATACCTAATGGTGATCTTATTGATGGCTCTGGAATTTGTACACATTCTCCACCCTCCATCCTTCTTTGGACTCAACACAGTTGGTACTACGCATGGGCTTAGAATTTCCCTAACTAAACCTTTATCCAAGAACTCTTGGATATGATTTTTGACTTCCTCATTCTCTCTAGGTGTCAACCTTTAAGATTCTTTGGTAAACTAGTTTCTGGAATAAGGTCAATATGATGGCTTATACTTCTAATGGGTGGAAATGAGTGAGGTAACTCATCCACTACTATGTCACCAAAGTTTTCTAATATTTCTTAGATTTCTTTAGGTAAATCCTCCACAGAAGTATTTGTAGGGATAACTCTTGGCTTCCTCACTATAGCAAACTACATCTCCTTCTCCTTCTTGACTTCATTCAAGAGTTCCTTCCCACTCATGAGAAGTACAATCGAACTAGATTCCCTCTTTTTCTCTTTGTATTCTATTGGTAACAACATAGGTGTCCTACCATTCTTATCTAAGGTATAAGTATTCTTCCTCCCATCATGAATAACTTTTCGGTCAAACTGTCGTGGTATCCCCAACAAAATTTGACAGGCATCCATAGGAATTATATCACATAATATTTCATCCTTATAACCTCCTATTTTAAATTCAACTTGGCATTGTTGACTTACCATTACTTGATGTACTTTCTGCAACCATGATACCTTGTATGGGTTTGGATGTGTAGTTGTCTTTAGCTCCATTTTCTCCACCATATCTGTGGATACTAGATTTTCAGTTCTCCCACTATCTATGATCACCTTGCAAACTATGTCTTTCGTCTTGAAAGCAGTTCTGAACAGACTTGTTCATTGAACTGGTTCCTCTACCTCCTTCTCTGGTTTAAGAATAACTTTCCTCATCATGAGGTTCTTTCCTCCTTCTGTTTCTTCTACTTCCACATGCTTTTGTGCTTAAGAAATGTGTGCTTCTCCTCCTCTAGTGTATTTCTTCTTCTCTAGGCATTCCCAAGACATGTGCCTTGTCTTTCCACATGAATAACACCTAATTTCACCTCCTCTAGCTCTTCCTCTTCCTATAGGAAAAGAGATTATTCCTCCATGTTGTCCTTCTTTAGAGATTCCACCTTTCTCAGGGTGACTATGTTTCTTTCCATCTTCATGCTTTGGTTTCTGGAACTTCCCTCTACTGGTTCCCTTACCTCTACTTGAATTTCCTCCTCTATTTCGTTGGATATGTTTTCTAGCCAATTTCTCTTCAGATTTCAAGGCTGCATGATAAGCATCCTTGAATTTACTAACATACATTATGTTGATCTCCTCTTGTATTTCATATTTCAGTCCATTGATATACTTGGTTGTTTTTTCATATTCATTATCTTTCTTTCTAGCCTTGATGTTCAGTCTGTAAAATTCCTTAGTGTATTCCTTCACTGATAAACTTTTCTGGCTCAAGTTCTGCAATCTTCTGAATATATTGATTTGATAGTCCTTTGGGATAATTTCTTTTTTTAGCTTGGCTATCATCCTATCCCAACTTTTAATTTTTTTTTCCCTTGCATCTACGATCGGCTTGCAGTTTGTCCCACCATAGTGTTGCATGAACTTTCAGTCTTGTTACTGCATGATTCACCATCTTCTCTTCTTCGATATCTTCGTAATCGAAGTACTTTTCCATAGAACGTACCCAATCCAACAATTCTTCAACTTCTAAATTTGCTTCATACATTGGTACCTCTATTTTTTCTCTGGCTCCTATTCTTGAAAAAAATTTCAATAAGAGGTCTTCTGAAGCATCCTATGTTATGCCTTCTTCAACCTCTATCTCTTCACTTTTAGATTCACTGATATCTCCAGTGTCTAATGCTCTCCTCTGTATTGTTTCCATGGCATCCAGTCTCATTCTGAGTCAGCTCATTTCTTCTTCCATTTCTATATTTTCTCTTCATCTTCTGGGTGGCATGATTCCACTACCTCACCTTTCAAATCTATAAAGAGAATCAACTCTTCATACCACTAATGATATCAATTTATCTCCTTTATCTTTTGTCTATTGTATACAAACAAATTCGATGGCTCTGAGACCACCTGATGCAACCCCCCTACTCTCCTTCGGGATACGTGACCTCTCAGTCAAGGATCTTCGATTCTGTGAGCCAAATTGGCTCTCTAAAACATTCATGGTCTCAATTTGTAATTGAACACAGGCCCTTTCAGCTTTTGGTGCAGGTTCTATGATACCCGCGACCTCTCCCTTCATACTACTGAACTGTCAAGTTTTAGGAGCTAGCTCCTTCTCCATTTTCCCCTTCCTAGATGTCACCTTGGGCTATCAACTCATGTAAACTCGTGATTGCGAGCATGGCCAAGAGTGGTTTGGAATCAACCCGCTTTTCTCCCCGCAATTCACCACCAGCTGCCACATGTCCCTTTGGCAATACCGTGGTTTTGATTGCGGCCCGACCTCAAATTTTTAAAGTATGAGCACTTTCTGACCCCACAATTCAATGTGACCATTGATCTTGCAATCTTGGGTGAGTCCTCTTGATCAACGCTCATATCCACCTCCTTTCCTTCCTTCTTTCTGGATCATGCATTCTCACTTTGTGATCTATTGATGTGTGTCCCTTTCAAATCAATGGTCTTGATTTGCTTCGCACTTTGGGTTTCAGAGTTTTCAACTCGCAAACCTTGCTTTCTCCACATTGTTTTCACCCAGAGCTCATGATCTATTAACACGTGTCTCCCGCAGATCTATGACTATGATTCCTTCGGGTCTTCGAACTTCGGAAAACTCAACTCTCAACTTTCACTTTCCCTCAAAGTGCGTGGATTTATGTCACATGTCCTCCTGAATTGGATGTCTAACATTCACTTTGAGTCTTCACCTAGAGTCCATGGATTTCTGCCACGCGTCCCTCTAGATCTGACAGCTCAAATTTACTTCAGACTTCAGATTTCAGGAATTTCAATTCTCAATTGAAACCCAAATGATTTTATCCGAAGCTCACCATCCGTTGCCATGCATCCTTATGGATGTGACGGTTTAGATTCACTTTGGACTTCACATTTCTGGAGTTTCAACTCTCAACTAAAACTATGAAGTGATTTTTCCCGAAGCCTTTGATCTGCTGACATGTATCTCCTAGCAACCAAAGGTCAGGATCTACTTCAGATATTTTACCTCCTCCTTGTCCACAAACTTCCAGAGTTGTGGATCTTATGCCACCTAACCCTCTTGACGATGGGTGGTCACAAATCACTTCGGGAGTTTGGGACTTTGGCAGTTCTCTCTCCTCTATGCTTCAAGAGACTTAAAGCTCACACACCTTGCCCAGATCCAACGATATGGAACAATCCCTCTTCCTCCTTGATAGATCTTGACCGATGATTCACGAAACCTTCATAGCTCCACTCCTTATGAATATTTATCCCCTCTATCTCTTTTGAGCTTCATCCCCTTGAAGATTTTGATATCCCATGCACTCCTTGCATTCTGTGGATTTTGAAAAACTCAAATCCAAGGGTTTCTTAGAAAGAAACTCTTCCCGCACTCCTTACGCTTCTCTGTTCTGGTTCCTCGACACTTAGTCGCTCATTGACTATGTGCACTCCTTGCACCTGGTCTAAGTTCCAATTGCTCCTTCTGAATCCCTTGAGTCAATTCAAGACTCTGTCGATGCACTCCTTGCGTACAACATGCACTCCTTGCATACGAGTTCTCAGAAGAGAAACGATTGAAACTTATCCAATTCGTTACAAATTCATATGATCAACTCTGAACAATCATATATAAATGTAATGAACTAAAACACACATAGAATATAACATTCATGCAATTGCACTTCAAAATAAACATTTTCCAAGGAATTGGAACAATTATGTCCGCTCTATTCATTCATGAAATAAAACTACATTGTATTACAGTTACTCTACTCTAGTCTTGTCTAATACAATACAACCACCAAACAAAAACTATCTAAGGAGTGGCTCCTCGAGCTATTTTCCATCTTGTCTGCAACCTATCCTATTAGTTTCTAGTAGTTACCTACTTTGTCCTATTACAATAACTATCAGTTATTATGAGATAAGAATTGGCACTCTCTATTTAAAACTCCTTACAGTCATATAAGACTTTACAAACAAGATATATTTAAAAATGTTGTTTCCAAAATATCTCAACAACTCATTTTGTTTCTGAGTTAAACATTGATTTGAAATTATGTCACGTTGAGATGTCATATGCCTGCCTCCACGCTTGCGTCTTTGACTTTGAAAGTGATGCTCCTGCATCATTAAGAACCGTAGAGGCAGAGTACATTGCATTGAGTGTAGAATTTTGTGAAGCAGTATGGCTTCACAAAATTCTAACTAACTTGTTCGATCATGAGATGGATCCTACTACTATTAATTGTGATAACAAAAACTGTGTAAAGCTCTCTGAGAACCCTGTGTTTCATGACAGATCGAAACACATTGAAATAAAGTGTCACTATATCCGAGACATGGTGTAGAGGAAGACAGTACACGTGTAGTATCTTCCTACCCATGAACAGATCACAGATATCTTCATGAAACCTATAGTGTACCTTTTTACGCTACCCAGGTTACCAAACCTCTCAGTTACCATTCTATACATGAATGTTTACATAATTCGTACAGAATTTATAACCACATGCATTTAACAAAATTAAATGCACTTAATTCTCAGAGTAAAATATATAAGTTACTGTTACCATTAACAAACCATAGCATTCAACAGTAAATCATTTACACAGCGGAAAACATGATACATGAACAACATAGTCATGCCAAATGTGATAAAAACATAATTCAGATACTTATCTTTGAAAAATTGTAGAATTCACCAACCAAGTGCAGGCCTTCCACGAACCTCCCAGCCTTAGACCACACTGTTCATCAGCTCAACAGTGGGTCACCCCTGAGCTGGGACCGAGCTCCACCCCAAGGCAAGGAATCCTAGGCTAGGCTGAGGTTACAGGGAAGATAGCACATACACATCACCAGGAAGAAATCTCTCCCAGGAATCTCCCATGCTGACTGCCCACAGACCCTCATTCCCCACATGCCTGTTCCACCCCAGGAGAGTGCACCTTCTCTGTCACCTAGACAGTCCTTCGACTGCCAGTCTCCCTTACCTTGGGTTACAGGAACAGACCGGACTGGAATTCTCCGGGCTCTATGGCAGCTACAGGGTTCCTTCCAGGAGTTCTCTTCTCCTTCTGCGCACTCTCTCACCTGGAGGAGTCGCTCACAGGCCAACAGGCCTCACGCAGTCCAGCACTGCGTGGTCACAACAATCCATGGAAACACAGACCCTTGCTTCCCAAAACTGGCTCGACAATCACAAGATGATCTCGCGATGATGATTTCGGAACAGGCTCCATGCACAGGCTAGCTCAGCATTTCCCATACAACCACAGAATGCTTCCACTCAAGTTCAATACAGGGATTCTTGTTCAAGAATGCGTTTTCGGGTTGCCTAGAATAGACACAGACTCACAGTTCGGGACAGGGTGTACCCCATTTCCTCAGGATAGACACAGGCTTTACGGCTTTTAGAGTTAAAACCAGGGTATTCTGGCAGATGTCCTTCTTGTTCCACACTCAGAGGTTCTGAATGGAGGAAGATCCCCACCCA
>ML777569.1:1205891-1223582 GCA_009831015.1 Picea engelmannii
CTTACTGTTTATTATACATTTTTAATAACAAACAACCCTCAATTATTGACAAAAAATATTTATTACTTTTGCATTTAGTTATATTAAGTTTCATTGTTCAACATGTATTTCCTAACTAATTCGGCAGGCACTGTGTTGCCATGCAACCCTTGTTATTATTAACTTGTCCTCGCTAGTATTTAAGATATACACAACTCTTCACACCTAAGGAAAAATAAATGGTATATTTAACATCTATATTATGTTGTTATTAATATATGATGTTGTTTTTAGTCAATTGTTAATTATTTATAATTAATTTATTAAAAATTAAAAAAAAAATGGATGTAAAAAAATATATTTAAATTAAAAGTAATTATCTAAGTTAAATTTACAATAAAAACTATAACATCCATTATAAAAATTAAATTTATAATAAAAACTATAAAATTAAATTATATTTATAATTAAAACTATAAAATAAAAAAACTTTTAACTTGAGCGAAGTGAACTCGGTTGCTGTATACTATGGCCGCAACCTTGTCCAATTTGTTTGCATCCCAACATCATGGACTATACATAAAACGAATGTAATATTAAACGGTCATGGCATTCACTGCAATCCGTGTGCATCGCGCCCATCTCTAGCATCTGACACTTTCTTGCATGCATTATCATCATTTATCCATTCTAAATTTGTTTGTAACAGTTTTTGAAGGCTGAATCCACTTGTTATAAGCCAATTGGGTGTAGTTTGGATGGTTGTGAGGAATGATTGTTATCCTCCCCACATTGATTCAATTCCCATAATGACATGAATAAAGCTCAAAATGAACATGTTTAATGGCTTCAAGCCTATATGTATTGGAAAGTTGCCTTTGATTCAAAATTGGTCTTAAGTATTTTATGACCAAGTCAAGGTTATCCTAACATTCCCTCTTGAAACATGACTTAAGATAAACACCTACCCTCTTAAAATTTTATTAACAAGGCATCCAAGAATATAACATGCCTTATCACCTAAGTCAACATACATATCAAACAAGTCGTGGTCATGCCTAAATAGTTCTTATGACCATATTCCCATTAACTTAGGCCATAAAATACAAGTCCATAAAAATATTTAGAATTGTATGTCAAAGCATGTGATGTTATGAAACATCAATCTGTTTTATTACCAGCATCCCTCCTACTCCAAATATAGTTATCTACACCAAGTACATCTCAACCAAGAACTTATCTTACCAACATATTCTCGAGAGAAGGATATAAAAAAATATCCATATGCTTCCTTACCAACATCCCTCTTTCATCGAAATATAATGAGGTGAATCAAACACTCAACAAGTCCAATCATCCAAGTGGTAGATCAATACATCTACCTTTCTTCACCCTAATTCTGACATGGGGTCCTCACTTGGTGAACTTATGTGTTGGACAAGCATTTTGGATGAGAATAACTAAGTTTTCAGAGTTGGGCCATATCAAATGAAAGGGTAGAAGGTAGCACTGGAATACGTGGCAAGGGTGAATTTTGGGGCGCAAAAGCAGGGAAAAGTAGAAGTTCAACCCAAAAGAAGGAAAAAGCAATAGATCAATGCTAAAGCAGGAAAAATCGTTATGACCCATTAGGGTTTTTGGGATAAGTTGTTATTAGGTTTGTTATCCCTAATTCTATGTATAAATATGTAAAGGTTCGAGGAAGGTTAGGTTGGTTGTTGTTGAGAATAAAAGACTAGGTTGATCATAAGTGAGGAAGAGAGTTTATGCTCAGGGTTTTGGGAAGAACTTTCGGGAATAGGAGCATATCTGAGAAGTTGCAGAGATAAGCTTGCACGATCGACCGACTAGGCAAGGTTGGGGATTACAATATGTTGTACCTTTTTCTAAGTGTAGTGCATAGGCCTGGGATGGTTATTGCACGAAGACTAATATAAGAAGCCAACCATTGTGGATGTAGCCCAAGGATTGGGTGAACCACGTTTAAATCTTGTTTTTCATGTAATTTCTGATGTGATTATTCATGGATGTTATGTTTATGCATGATTAGTATAGGTATGGTTAACACATGGTTGATGCACAATAATAATGAATGATTCAATGGATTGGTTATCTCACAATCTATGCTATATTGTTCTGCACACTAAGGTTTAGGGTACTGAATGAATCTTAGAATGGCTAATGTCACACAACTGTTGTGGTAAAAGTAATGAACTATTAATTAATGAAAGTCATGCATAGGGTTTCTTGAATGATAAAAGGATGGTTAATAGGGTTAATACACACAGGGTGAATAAGTAGTATTGGTTATATTGATAGCCTCACATCCACTCATACATACAAAAACTTGCTTCCTACGAGCCCAATAGATGTCTTGGGTAAGACTTCACTTGCATGTAGGTGATGTTGAAAGGACCGATGTCTAAAGGGGTTTTGTTGGTTAAATAAATTTAACCTAGGGTCTTACACTACATGCCAACAAATGGTTCTTTTGTCAGGACCCGAAATATGTAATTGAGGGAATGTTTTGGAGGTCAACTAAGAAAGAGATCCTTGAATGGATAGAAAGGAAGTAGCGAAGATTTTCCAAAGGAGAGAATAGAAACCCCTGGATCAAAGACGAACAATGGTTGCAAAGGTATGTGTACATAGATCTACAAGATATTTTCTTTGGTGAATTTTTGAATATTTTAGCTGAATGGTTAGAAAGGTTAGTGGAGAATACTGGAAGATACCAAACTATAGCATCGAGGAACTGGACCCCTGATTTGGAAATACAATTGAATTTTGTAAGAAATAGTACTTCTCGCACAATTGATTTCTTGTTGAATAACATACAGGGGGATTATATTACAGAATTTGCATTAGATTGTACCAAGTCATATAGTGTCGGAGAAAGGTATTTCTTCAAGGGTCCACGTTGAATGTTTCTACAAGCATTGGGTACATGGATAAATATGTCATTGTGTGAAAAACATGTAATGGCGATGGAATTTGATTTCTATGGGGATTCATGCACATAGGTTAAATGGGGGTTGACCGGGGGATAATCTAAAGGTAGGAAGGAATGAAGAAATAATCGAGTAAGGAAGGGAGGGACTCCATATGTAGAGAAATGAAGAAGGTGTATTAGAAGAAGAAGAAAAAATTGGCGTACTTTATAGTGTAAGAAGATATAAGAGGTTGAAATTTGGGGTTGATAAATAGGATTCACGTAGTCAGTATGAGAGAAAAGAACCCTGCACAATAGTTCATATCGTCAAAATACCAGGCACAAAAGGAGAGGGAGACAATCCTCAGTTCATTCCTATAATAAAAGAATCATTAAGTCCTACTAACAGTGGATCCTTCGTCGAACTCATGATCCTGTGTGTATCACCTGGATCTGAGGTAACATTTGAATATTTGTCAAAATAACTTGTAGTTAGCGAAGGAAGTCAAAATAGTGGTAGTCAGAGAAATGTAAGTAGTACATTTAATCAGAATCAGCCAACAACACGGAGGAATAGTACTAAGGAAAACACCATGGTAGGGTTAGATAATACATTGAGAATTCTTGATTTCCAGGGAGTTGGGTCGGAGGACCCCGAACAACATTTATTTGTATGTGAGACAATTTTGGATTTGAAGAATGTCTAGGATGAGGCCATGAAGATTGCACAGTTGGAAACAATTTTTAGAGGCCACACATTAGTCTAGTACATGAAACTATAGGGCACTACACCAATAGATCAAGCAGGAGCATTGACATAAATTTGACAAGCATTATTAAAAGAGTTCAAGAAGCCAAAATCTGAGTCACAATACATTACAGAGTCGAAGAAAATCAAACAAGTGTAGACTGAGTCTGTTTGGGACTACAATCAAAGATATAAGGATTTGATCGGTAGATTGACATTCCAAATTATGGATCAACATCACAAAGAATGGTTTATTGAAGTACTATTTCCACACATTCACTAACCATTGATAGAACAAAAGGTTGTGTTGCAGCATGAAGGTTTGGAGATTGTGATGAAGATGGAAGCCTCTCCTCTAGGGGATGGTGGGGGGATGGCTCTGGTCTAGACAAAAATAGCGGCCTTGACAATCAAATTAGCAGAGCTTACATAAGGAAAGGAGAAGAGAAAATAATTATGGTGCATCACTTGCAGGAATGAAGGCCAACATAAGGACTAATTCCCAACATTTGCATAGTATTTGGAGACTGAAGCAATCAACCCATTACTAGGAGGAGGGTACTGTGAAATATGTAATGTATGGGGACATCATCCACCTAATTTTTCATTGCTGCAAAAATACCATAGTACGCCCCATAATGTATTTTCGAAAATTTTCAAGTTAGTAGGGTACAAAGTGAAGGAATATCGTGCATTCAAACTGATGAGAGAGCGCACTTCAGATATGTATAGAATCGAGGAGGAAAATATCATGACAGAAGGAAGCATTCCACTATATAAAAATAAAAGAGGATCTATTCGTGGAGGCTGAGGAGGATTTCACATATGTTGGGGAAGAGGGGGATTTGACAAAGGAGGTAGAGGACCAATAATTTTCTATAATTGTAATCAATTGAGACACTTATCTCATGACTTCTCGAATCCTTGTACAACCTACACGTATTGTAGAGCATTGGATCATGCGATAGAATATTGTCCCCAATCACTTCCAAAGTGGAAGACACGAGGGAATTAGAACTAAAACTTGAATCAAAACATATAGAATATATCAATAGAGAAGCGCAATGAAGGGGATAGAATAGTATTTTTCATGCGTAGAGGATATAGGAAAGGGATTGATGCGACAAATAAAGGGATGTAGATTGAGCATTGGGCGAGGAAATCAGTAGGACCTATGATAACATTTGACCCACAACAAGAAAAAGAGACATATAAGGAAACAAGGAAGGAGATAATAGGACTGGATTGGACAACATCGACATCATCTGCAGCTCTTGTGGTGGACATTCCTTCGGTCTATGATCGTACTCTCACGAAGAGGTTGATTCCATAGGTAAGTAATTTGAAATAATTTCTGAAGAGTTGTTTAGAATTGATGAAATATGAAACTGCGTTGAATTCATTATGTGGAATGATTGATCATTGCATGGAAGAAAGGAAAGTTCCTACCACAAAGAGGGTAGTGAATCAGGTACTACACAAAAAGAGGACAAGAGGAGAGTTTAGAATAAGTGTGTAGATTGGGGAATATGATAGGGATAATGTCATTTTAAACTTGGGTTCTGATGTAAATTGTTTACCGAAAGAAATATGGGAAATGATGGGGAAGCCAAAGTTAATTTGGTCTCACGTCCATTTAAGATTGGTGAACCAACACAATATTGTACCAATTGGTCGATTGATATGGGTACCTGTGAATATAGATGGAGTGTGCATATAATATGTTTTGAAGTCATCGAGATTGTGGGTAGTAATCAACCATATCCAACACTAATGGGGCTTGAATGGGCCTTTGAAAATCATGAGATTTTATTAATCTAAAGAAAAGGGAAATGATCTTTGAAGTATGGGACTTGAAGGTAACCGCATCATTGGATCCGACAGAAGGAAAGAGGTATATACAACCAGCTAAAGGTAATGAAATTCATAACCTGTATAATATGTCTGCACAAATGGATGACTACATTAATACGATTTCATATGGTGCCATAAGTTGGAGAATAATTAGTTCATGTGTGTCAAATTAAAAGGAAGGTTTGGAACATTGGCAACAAAGAATTTATGAAGTATCAACCGGATGATGTGCTCGCATTAATCGATTGTTGCACGCTACATTGGAACGGAGTTATGTGACCCACCCAAGTATGATGGTTTGACTGATATAGAATCTTATGTAAAGGAATTTGAGCTGCAGATACCTAAAAAAAAAATATTATTGGCATTAGATGTTATTATATTCTGGAGTAGCTTGGATAGGTACTTCCGCATTTGTGTTTCCTGGCATGTGGAGGTGTCTGAGCGACATTCTCTAGAGTGGGTTTTATTTAATTACTAAAGTGACTTTTGTAAGGTTCAGTGACTTAAGTGACTTAAGTCATCTCAATGAAATATTAATTCATGATTGCTATATTGTGACAGGCAAGATCTAATCTTGGCCATTGAGATCTAGGGTTATGGTTTTATTCATTAAGGGATTATAAAAGCATATCTAAGGAGAGCATGAGGCACTCAATGAGTTCATAGAAGCAAGAGAGATTATTTCTCATGTACTTGTGTTTGAGTGGGAAGGTTAAGGAAGTGTGTAGGGGGAAACTAAGGAGATAGCAAACAAGTGGGCTAGGTTATCAGTTGTAGCATTGTAATTCATATAATGAGACATTATCCAAAGATGAGAGCCCAAGGATTTTATTAATAAAATCAAACTCACTTACTAGCTTTCCCTTCGAGATTTTTCCATGGGAATTTTCCAATAATATTTTATTTCAAATGTGTGTGTTGTTTATTATTCCACTATCATTTTTATGGTTTATTACTCAGTTGTAGGTTAACTTCCTAATTCTGAAATTTATATCAAGAAAGTAAATTTATGAGTTTAGTAATTATTGGCATTAATCCCAGTGACTGAGTACTAGGAAAATTTAACATGGTATGAGAGTTGGCACTCTGAGTAGTGTCACTGAAGACTTTTTCACAAGGATTTGCAAGGATTCCAGGGGTCTTGCTAGAAAAAATGAAGGAGAGATGGATAGAAGGACATGATAAAATTTAAATGCTTTGCATGTCATAAGTCTGGCCACTATGTCAGCCAGTGTCCCAAGAAGAAGAAGGAGGCACAGGTAGAAACATCAACATCTATTGAGATAGATGAGTTTGCGGAGAAATTCAAAGAGGAATTTTCTATATTCGTGTCTCTTTCGAGCACCAGTGTTGCATATTTGGAGGACAATGGGGCATGGTTCATGGACAATGGATCATCTCACCATATGAAGGGAATGAGGTCAGTGTTCATTAGTTTTTAAGAGACGAGATAATACTTGCATGTGAGAAGTGAGGCTAGAACCATGCATGTAGTAAAGGGGGTTGGATGCATCAGATTCTAGATAGACTCTGGTGGTTCTCTAGAGGTGGTCGAGGTGATGTTTTTCCCAGGGTTGAAGGTAAATATGCTCTCATTATCATCCTTGGAGGAAATGGGTTATGTAGTTACATTCGAGGATAGATAGTACTCATACGATCAATGAGATTGAATACTCATGATGCAACAATGAGGCTTAGCATTAGGGAGGGTATGATATACAAGTTGTTGGGACAACCTATGTGTGGGTCTAAGGGGATCTTTGATTGATCCAGACTATTTTTGGCACGAAATGAGAGAGGAGATATAATAAAGAAATGTATATAAATATATCAATAATATAACATGGATATATCAGAGATATGTCCATAAACACATAGATACAATACACACAATTTCTATTAATGAGCGAAATGTACAAAACTATAGAAATACAGAGTGAAAGACTCGCTAGAATGGTGGTCTCTTATCTTTAAGAAGAGATGTGACGACTATGCTCATTCTCAAGAAAATGATAATTAAAATGAGGCTCCAAAGGCCTTTAAAACATAAATAAAATCCAAAACCCTAAACTTGAAAGATGAAAATCCAATAGGTTTTTGGACCCTGTTTTGGGTAGTTTGGTGTATCAACTTTTTGTGGGTGTAACTTTGGCATACGATATTTGTTTGGGGCACATGATAGCTATTTGGAAAGGTATTAACGAGGAGATTCATCGTTCAAGATCAATCATGAATTTGGCATATATTGAGGTGATTGATCACGAAAAAACATCGTTTAGGCCCTCGAAATGGCCCCGGAAGTTTAGAACCCGAAAAACTGCTAAAAATAGTAAATTGCAAAATAATTTTTTTGAGCCAGTTAGAATAGGTGGGTGGCCACCAATATCCACCTGTATCAATCCTCCCTCTTTAGGAATCAATTATATCCATTATGTTGAGTTTTCGAGGGACAGGGGGAAGCGTTTGTTGAATCTGAACCTTGGTGAGTTTCTTTCCTTGCTGGAGAAGTTCTGTTGCTTGGCTTACGAAAGGTTGTTGAGAACCTAATGTTGGAAGGGTTATAACTTTTTAACCAGTCTGACTACATGATATGAATGTGTTGGTTGTGTATCCTAATTATATTCTTGATTCAAAGGTTTGTTTTAGGTTTGCTTGGATCCCATTCCCTAACGGGGGCGTGTGCAGGGGCTTTACCCCCCACAACTATTGACATGGGGGTCCAGGGGGGGTGGTGACAATTTTTTTAGCCCACCCCCCCCCCCCCCCNCCCAACCCAGCGGGGGATTCAGGGGTAGCACCCCCGAAGTGAAATATTGGGAAAAATTGCCTTGTAAAATATTGTAATTTCATAGTCAATCTAGACCGTTCATTATAAGGTCACATATATGATGGTAGAAGTTATGTTAGGTTTTTTTTCCTAGAAGGAAACCCTCTTTTATGAGGGAATTGTATTACGACTATGTATGTGTGTGATTATTGTATTCTGAGAGAGGAGATTGTGAGAGAAAGAAGAGGAAGTTACAATGGGGGTGTTGTAGGTTGTATCCCTTCATTTTGTTGGATAATAAAAAGGAAGGACCTAGAAATTGATTTGGTGGACATAGCCCACACTATGTGAACCACATATATCTGTGTATCTAATAAACTATGTATATTTTGTGGTTTATTTCCACATTTGTTTTAATTTATTTCTCTATGATCTTGTTTTTATAACATTTGGTATCAAAGTGAAAGGTAACTCGCATGAAAAGAGGGTTCCTTGTTTGAGTGGGAGAAATGGAGGAATATGGAGTGGGAGAAATGATTTAACATGGAAGATGGAAGATGTAGATGGAACACTATTTATATCAGAATGATTCATTCCTACCATTGGTTGGAATAGAAAAGAAGCCAACGGTTATGAAGGAAGAAGAATCGGAGGTTCTTGACAGAAAGGCACTAGGAACGATACAACTAATCCTGGCAGCGTTGGTGGATTTCAATATTTCAAAAGAAAAGACAACAAAGGACCTGATAGATGCACTGGCTAAACTGTATGAAAAACCATCAGCATCCAATAAGGTATTTCTAATGAAGCGATTATTTAATATCAAGGTGTCAAAAGGTGGGTTCATTGCAGATCATTTAAATGAATTTAATATGGTTACTAATCAGCTATGTTCTATAAAATTAGACTTTGATGATGAGGTTAGAACTCTTATAATCATGCACTCATTGCCAGAAAGAAGAAGTGGCTTCATCATGCATGTAATTAACTTTGTCTATGGTTCTAACACTCTAAAATTTGATGGTTTTTTTGGTGTTATCCTTAGCGAGGAAATGCGATGGAAAAGAATAGGTGAGAAATGAGGTAATGTGTTAAACATGGAGAAGAGGGGAAGACAAAAGGATAGAGTAAAGGGTTCAGGGAACCGTGGGAATTCTAGGAATGGAAAATCCAAATACATACTAGGAATGATAGAGTGTTGGAATCATGGGAAGAAAGGATATCTGAAGAAAGACTACATATCTCCAAAGAAACAAAGAGATGGGAACAAGAGAAAAATCAAGAAGAAAATGTAACAACTGATGTGTTACAATATGCTTTGTTCTTTCTGTAGATAATATTTATGAGTCTTGTATAGTTGATTTAGGGGCTTCATTTCATGCCACACCTCATAGGAAACATTTTCTAGATTATGTTCAAGGTGATTTTGGACAGGATCATTTGGGTGATGATGCATCGTGCAAAATTGTTGGAATGGGTAAGGTACAAATAAAGAAAAAGAATAGAAACCAATGGTTGTTTAAAGAGGTAATACATGTTATAGATCTAAGGAGAAATCTAATTTTGAAAAGGAAGTTGGAAAGTGAAGGTTGTATATCTATATTTATAGATAAGGCATGGAAGGTCACCAAAGGATCACTGGTGATAGAAAAAGGAGAGAAGGTGGGTACATTATATTTATGTACTGGTAATACTGACTCTTATATCTATTTATCTTATATAGGAGTGGATACAACACTGTGGCATCATAGGCCTGGACACATGAGTGAGAAGGTGATGCATATACTTCAAAAAAGAAATTTGTTTCCAGATCTTAAACAAATTTATTTGGATTTCTATGAGCATTGTGTTTATGGAAACAGAAGAGAGTCATATTTCTCAGAGTCAGAAAAGAAAAGAAGAGTGAAAGGTTAGATCTTGTGCATAAATATGTATGGGGAAAAACGCATGTATCATCTCTTGTTGTCTCTCGTTATAATGTTACTTTTATTGATGATGCAACTAGAAAATCTTGGGTTTTTTGCATTTGACAAAAATTTGTTGTTTTTTACACTTTTAAGAAATGGAAAGATTTGGTTGAGAATGAGACATGAAAAAGGTTGAAGTGTCTAAGATCAGAAAATGGAGGTTACTATAGCAAAAAGGAATGTCATGATTACTATTCAAATCATGGGATTCATAGAGAGAAGATAGTTCCAAGAACATCGTAAGAAAATGGTGTGTTAGAAAGGATGACCATGAAAATCATGGAGCATGCAAGGATTATGAGATTGCATGTTCGGTTTCCCTTACAGGTCTAGGAAAATGATGAAGATATTATTGTTTAATTAATAAATAAAGGACCTTCAATATTTTTGTATGGTGGAATTACATAGGAGGGATGGACATGTAAAAAGGTAAAATATTATTTTTTGAAGACTTTTGGTTGTGAACCATTTTTCCATATTGATAAAGAAAATAGAACAAATCTTGAGGAGACATCCAAGAAGTGTACCTTTATTGGATACAGTGTTAATGATTTTGGTTATCGCTTATGGGATTATGAAAATCACAAAATCATCACTAGTAGAGATGTCATATTCAATGAGAAGGTCATGTACAAAGATCATTTGTAGGGAAAGAAATAGGAAAAATAAAAAATAGAATACACAGTGCTTTATGAGATCACTGAAAAAGAAATTCCAAAGGTACCAGAAAAAAATGTACAACAACAAGAGTAGCAGGTACCTCAAACTCCTACAAGTGTTGTTAGAATATATATCAAGTTAAGTAGACCCCCTGAAAGATACTCTCCTTCATTATATAATTTATTGTTGACTGATTCTGGTTAACCAGAATGCTATGAAGATGCAACACAGGTAGACAATGAAAATAAATGGGAGTAAGGCATGAAAGAGGAAATGGATTCCTTGGTAAATAATCAGACTTGGTACTTGGTTCATTTTCCTATAGGAAAAAAAGCATTGCAGAATAAATGGATTAACAAGTTGAAGAAAGAATATGGAGAAAAAAAAGGGTACAAGGATAGACTTGTTGTAAAGGGGTTTGCACAAAAGAAAGGTAAAGAATTTTTATGGAGGAGCATCTCCATAAAAGTCAAAGAGGCCGAGAGAGGAAGAAAAAATTGACACCTCAGCGTACCAAAATTTAAAATTGGCATTAAACGGAAGCATAGCGAGTTTTTGAGGTATTTTGGAAATATCATTTTTAAAATACCTTGTTTGCAAAGTCGGGTTACAAATGGAAGGATGTTGTAAATTCCTATACGAATGTAAGGTGTTACAAATGTACAATGTCATCTCTTATCTAATAATAACTTGTATTTATTGTAATAGGACTAAGTAGGTAACCACTAGAGCGATGATGGGATAGAATTCAGATAGGATGGAGAAGAGCTCAAGAAGCCACTCCTTAGATAAGTTTTTTGTATTGTGTGGTAATATAGAAGAATAGGAGAATAGAGTGAGAGGATAGAGCATGAGAAGTTAGATGTAGAAGTTATACATAGAGAGTCTTGAGACAATAGATAACTGTTTTGTTTATGTAAATACTTCATGAATGAATAAAACAGACATAAATTGATCCAAATTCTTGTAGAGTGTTCATTTTAGTGTGTATTTGAATGAATGATATGTTCTCTGTGTGTTTATTTCATTTTTCTTATGTATGTTGTTAATAGTTGAGAATATGGACTTATGAAGTGTTGATTAAGTTTCAATTGTTTCTCTTCTGAGAGCTCGAATGTAAGGAGTGAATATTGTCTGCAAGGTGTGCATTGACAGAGTTGAGATTTGAATCAGGGAAGCTCAGTAGAGATAACGGAAAATTTAGTTCGAGTGGTGCAAGGACTACACAAGGTCTAAAATAGACTAAGTGTCAAAGAGATCAAGACTGCGAAGTGCGGGGAGTGCGCAACATGATTTCTTTTGAAGAAATCCCTAAGTTTGAAGTTACAAAACCTAAATTCCATCTGGACCGTAGATCTAGAGGAGGATACGTGTCAGCGTATCCTTCATTTAAGAGAAGAAGCTATCTGGGAGGATGGGGTAGTGCAACATCAGAAGCCACCGAAGTCCGAAGAGCGGAGCAAATCCTGACTTTTGGGTCAAGAGGATGTGTGGCAGAAAATTAGATACTTCAGAAGAAGAGCACTTCGAAGAGAAAAATTGGTGAGAAGTGGCATGAAACGTGAACTGTCGAAGTCTCGAAGTGCCAAAATAGATCTAGTACGTTTGTCTCGAAGGACATGTGTCGACATATATGGTACTTCGGAGGAAAGGAACTTCGAAAGAAAGTCACAAAGAGGAAGTAAGAACTCTTGAAGCCGAAGAGTTGGAGTTCATCGTGTCCGTTGAGTTGCAATGGACACGTGTTGACAGATCTAGAAATCTAGAAGTTTGATGTTCCAGAAGAATGGTGAGGAGAGGCTATTGACCAAAAGTTGCCCGAATTTCCATAAGAGAGAGAGATAAAACAAATGTGGATCATTAGATCCAGGAAGGACATGCAACATAAATCTATGTACTCCAGGAGACGATCACTCTGGAGGAAATCGAGAGTGGGGAAACCAACACTCCCGAAGCCTTAATAGCCGAAGTAAATCATGACTAGCGATCTGAAGAAGACACGCATGAAAAAATCATGGACTTTGGTGAATTCTGAGAAAAGTGTCCTACAAAATTTGTGTCTCTGTCTAAGACTATGCTCCTAGGAAACCCATGTAGTCTCACTACTTCCCTGAAAAAAAAATTGGCTATGTGTGTAGCATCACTTTTTTTCTGACATGGTATGAAATGTGCCATCTTGGAAAGTCTGTCTACCACAACAAATATGGAATCACTTCCCTTCTAGGTTCTAGGTAATTCCGATACAAAATACATACTAATTACATCCCAATGCCTTTCTGGAATAGGCAATGGCTAATACAAACTAGTGTTTTTTTGTCTCCCTTTCACATATTGGAAAATTATTCATTTTTTCACAAATGTATTCACGTTTTCCCTCATACCTGGCAAATAGTACGAAGTGTTCAACTGTGCAAACATTTTTTCATGGCCAAAATGTTCGTCTAGACCTCCATTGTGTTTTTCTTTCTGTATATTATCTCTCATTGAACATCTTGGTATGCACAATTGGCTTCCCTTGAACAATAATCCATCCCAGATTAAATATTTAGTCCATGGGTTTCTGTCTCCCAACAAAGGATTCTCATATGCCTCATAAGCCTCCTTAAAATTTGGGTCTTCTTGGTACATCTCCTTAAGGTGTTCAAACTCTAAGGTCTTCAATTGTAATTCCTGTACAATCAAACTCCTCCTGCTCAAAGAATCCGCAACTTTGTTAGCACTTCCAAAAATATTTTTAATGACAAAAGTAAAATTATGCATGAATTATACCCACTTAGCATGCCTTTGATTCATCTTTTCTTGCCTAGTAATAAATTGTAAAACTTGATTATCACTATATAAAACAAACTCCTTTGGAATTAGATAGTGTCTCCACTTATTCAAAGCTTGAATCGCTGCATAAAACACTTTGTCATATGTGGAATATTTTTTCTTGGTGTCATTCAGTTTCTCACTGAAATAAGAAACCAACTTATTATCTTGACTCAAGATTGCTCCAATGGCTACTCCACTTGCATCACATATTACCTGAAATGTTTTCCAAAAATCTTGTAAGACCAAAATTGATTGTTTTGTGAGCTTCGCTTTCAACACTTTGAATATTTTCTTGGCCTCCTCTATCCAATTAAAAAACTTGTGTTTATTTTTCACAATATCCAGTATGGGTGTACATATACCATTGAAATTTATTATAAATTTCCTATAAAAACATTCTAACCCATGAAAAATTCTTACCTAAAATATGCTTCTAGGAGATGCCCATTCTTTGATTTCTCTCACCTTCTCTGGATCCATATTCAATTCATTTTAACAGATCACAAAACCCAAGTATATAAGTTCTGTCTTCATGAAAGAACTTTTCTTCAAATTTATCAACAAATTTTCCCTATGCAACCTCCTCATCACTAATATCAAGTGTTTTAAATGTTATTCCTTTGTCTTACTAAAGATTAGTATATCATCTAAATATACAATGAAAACTTTACCTATGAAGTCTTTCAACACTTCATTCATCAACCTCATAAATGTTCTTGAGGCATTTTTCAACCCAAATGGCATGACCAATCATTCAAACAAACCTTAGTTTGTCTTGAATGTTGTCTTCCATTCATCTCCCTCTCTCATTCTTATATGATGATATCCACTCTTCAAGTCTTTCTTTGAGAAAGAGCTTGCTCCACTCAAGAAATCCATCAAATCATCCATTATTGGAAAATGAAATCTATACCTGATGGTGATCTTATTGATGGCCCTAGAATCTATACACATTATCCATTCTCCATCCTTCTTTGGACTCAACACAGTTGGTACTGCACATGAGCTTAGAATTTCCCTGACTAAACTTTTATCCAACATCTCCTGGACTTGATTCTTGACTTCTTCATTCTCTCTAGGTTTCAACCTATATGTTTCTTTGTTTGGAAAACTGACTCCTAGAATAAGGTCAATGTGATGGATGACACTCCTAATGGGTGTCAATGCGTGAGGTAACTCATCCACTACTATGTCAGCAAAATTATCTAACAGTTCTTGTATTTCTTTATCTAATTCATCCATAGAAGTATTTGTAAGGACAACCCTTGGCTTCCTAACTACAACAAAATACATTTCTTGTTTCTTATTGACCTCATTCAAGAGTTCCTTCCCACTCATGAGAAGTATACTCGAACTATACTCCTTCCTTTTCTCCTTGTCTTCTATTGGAAAAAACATGTGTTCTCTACCATTCTTCTGTAGTGTGTACATATTTTTTATGCCGTCATGAATGAAATTTCTATCAAATTGACATGGTCTCCCCCAAAAAATATGACAAACATCCATATGAATTACGTCATATAAAATCTCATCCCTATAGCCTCCTATTTTAAATTTAACTTTGCATTATTGACTTACCATTACTTGATTTCCTTTCTGAAACCACGATACCTTGTACGGATTTGGGTGTCCAGTTGTCTCTAGCTCTAGTTTCTCCACCATATCTATGGATACTAGATTGGCAGTTCTCTGACTGTCTATGGTCATATTGCAAACTCTGTCATTTGTCCTGCAAGTAGTCCTAAACAAATTTGTTCATTGAACTGGTTCTTCTGCCTCCTTCTATGGATTTAGAAGAACTTTACTCATCATAAGGTTCTTTCCTCCTTATTTTGCTTCTGCTTCCACATTCTTCTGAGATTCAAAAATGTGTGCTTCTCCCCCTCTAATACTTGTCTTCCTCTCGGGGAATTCCCAAGACATGTGTCATGTCTTTCCATAAGGATAAAATATGACTTCACCTCCTCTGCCTCTTCCTCTTCCTCAAGGAAAAAAGTTTATTCCTATGTGTTGTCCTTATTTAGAACTTCCCCCTTTTTTAGGGTGATTATGATGCTTTGCATACTCTTACTTTGGCTTTTGGAACTTTTCTCGAGTAGTTCTCTTGCGTCTACTTGAATTTCCTCCCCTGTTTTGCTCGCTTTTTTTTCTGGCCAACTTCTCTTAAGCTTTCAAGTCTACTTGATAAGCATCATAGATTGTGCCAACATACGTCATGTTGATCTCCTCTTGTATCTCGTATCTCAACCCATTTATGTATCTCGATATTTTTTCATCATCATTTTCCTTATGTCCAACCCTGATATTCAGTTTATATAATTCTTCAGTGTACACTTTCACTGATAAGATTTCCTGTCTCAGGTTCTGCAAATTTCTGAACAGATTTATATGATATTCTTTAGGGATAAATTTCGATTTCAACTTAGCTACCATCTTGTCCGAACTTTTTATTTTTTGTTTACCTTTGCATCTGCGATCAACTTGTATTTCATCCTACCATAACGCTGTATGACCTTTCAACCTGGTTATTGCATGCTTCACTTTCTTTTCTTCTTCAATTTCTTCATAATCGAAGTATTTATCCATAGCACGTACCCAATCTAACAATTCTTCAACTTCCAAATTTCCTTCACACATCGAGACTTTTATTTTTTCTCTGGCTCCTATTCTCGAAACAACTCTTAGCATTCGTTCTTCTCTAAGTTCTCTTTCTACAACTCCTTCTTCTTCTATCTCTTCACTTTCAGTTTCGTTGACATCACCAACATCTATTGCTCTCCTTTGTGTTGTTTCCATGACATCCAATCTCATTCTGAGTCGCCTCATTTCTTCTTCCATTTATGGATTCGCTCTATGCCTCCTAGGCGGCATGACGCCACTTTTTTTATTTCTTTTTCTCTGACTTGATTCTATCAAACATAACTCTTTCACCTTCTCACATTTTCCTACAATATGCAAAAAAAAAATCATCTTTGATACCACTTGATGTAACCCCCTTACACTCTCAGGGTTGTGCGACCTCCCGGTCAAGGATCAATCAACTTCGAGAGATGAATTGGCTCACATGCTTGTGCTCAACCTTCACGAATGCCCAAACAGGTCAAATTCCTGAACTTCGGGACTCGAAAAGGATATTCTACGCCCGAAGTTCAGGAATTTGACCTGTGGGGACATTTGTGAAGGTTCAACACGAACCTGTGAGCTAATTTGGCTCCCGAAGTGATCCGTCAGGATTTTTCGAATGACTTATGGTTGAGTTTTTAATTGCATGCATTAATTGACCATTGGGAAACTTAACGAAAGAGCGAGAAAAGAAAATGAATTATACATCCATTAACATATTTTCAGATTTGAAAAACAATGAAAAAAAGCAAACCATAATGCACAGAGGTTGATAACGGAGTTCGACAACTTTGCCTACGTCTCCGGGCCTTTTCTCTTGTGGGGGAGGATTTTTTATTTCTGTTCGATAGCTTAATAGTACATCTTTACAATGCCGATTGGCTTCCAGACTGATCTGGTCATGTTCGCCCAGATCTCTAGAATCTTGCACAACTTACGACACCTGAAATGGATGTACCGAGCTCTCAGAAATCATCCGACAGCATCTCCTCCTCAACAGCTTCCCTGCCTCAAACTGACTTTGACTTGGCTTGCCTCAGCATATCTGCTCTGAATTTCTCTCCAAAAGCTGTCCCCATGGCCTCAAAATGGCCTTGGTTAAATAGTGGGGGAGTTAGTTGTCCATCTCCAACTTCCTCCACGAATTTAGGCTCTAAAAATGCCCAATAACTCCCAAAAATGAGTTAATTACATTAATAATCGGCTAACAATGGTTAAAAACCCAAAATTGGTTGAAAAACCACTTTGAAACTATATAATATGGTTAAAACGGGCTTAAGCCCCTTAGTCTTGGGCGTGCACTCCTTTGGCAAGGTTATATGGACTCCATATGGCCAAGCGCTTA
>ML777569.1:1225215-1242695 GCA_009831015.1 Picea engelmannii
GAAATCCTTCCATGATGGAAATACATTACCCACATTTTGTGTTCCTTTTTGCAACTTGCTCTGCCACCAAATAAGAGCTGTACCTGCAAGTCTCAACGATGCCAACTGGATTTGTGTGACCTCCTCCTTGATCTGTTGCACACTGCAGTATACCTCCATCTGTCTGATCCAGTTATCAAGCTTTTCTGCATTCACTTCACCATCATATACGGGCAACTCAAATTTTACATAAAGTTTTAACAATGGCATTTCATGTTTATTTTTATGCACATTTTTCTTTTCACTAGATTTAGAACTTGAACTTGAAGAAGAAGGAGAAGAAGGAGGTGTTGATGGAGGTGAAGAAGGAATCTGAGGCTGGTCCTCTTCCTCTTCACTTTTTCCTTTTGAAGAATTACCCAAAACTGGACGCTTCCGTTCCAAGTAATATTCGTACAAAACTTGCACCATCTCCGACATGGAAAAGAATGTTTTCCGAAAATCTTTCTCATCTTGAGAAATCCCTTCTTCCGATGCCATCTTCTCTTTGAAATAAGCTCTTCTTCTCAATCCAATTAATGGATTCTCTGCAACAAGATCGCCTTCACCACGCTGTAGCTTTTTCTTGGTTAACATGCAAAACTCAAATCCAAACGTCAACTAGCTCTGATACCACTTGATCCGTCAGGATTTTTCGAATGACTTATGGTTGAGTTTTTAATTGCATGCATTAATTGACCATTGGGAAACTTAACGAAAGAGAGAAAAAAAGAAAATGAATTATACATCCATTAACATATTTTCAGATCTGAAAAACAATGAAAAACAACAAACCATAATGCACAGAGGTTGATAACGGAGTTCGGCAACTTTGCCTACGTCTCCGGGCCTTTTCTCTTGTGGGGGAGGCTTTTTTATTTTTGTTCGATAGCTTAATAGTACATCTTTACAATGTCGATTGGCTTCCAGACTGATCTGGTCATGTTTTCCTAGATCTCTAGAATCTTTCACAACTTACGGCACCTGAAACGGATGTCGCGAGCTCTCAGAAATCGTCCGACAACATCTCCTCCTCAACAGCTTCCCTGCCTCAAACTGACTTTGACTTGGCTTGCCTCAGCATCTCTGCTCTGAATTGCTCTCCAAAAGTTGTCCCCATGGCCTCAAAATGGCCTTGGTTAAATAGTGGGGGAGTTAGTTGTCCATCTCCAACTTCCTCCACGAATTTAGGCTCTAAAAATGCCCAATAACTTCCAAAAATGAGTTAATTACATTAATAATGGGCTAACAATGGTTAAAAACCCAAAATTGGTTGAAAAACCACTTTGAAACTATATAATATGGTTAAAACAGGCTTAAGCCCCTTAGTCTTGGGCGTGCGCTCCTTTGGCAAGGTTATATGGACTCCATATGGCCAAGCGCTTAGCCCAAAGGGCTAAGCGCTGGCCCCTCTCCTCCTTTATGCGCATAATACCATACAATATAATTAATGTTGTGGGTTTTAATAACATAAAATAATGTGGTGCATTGGTTACAGGACTAAAGTGAAGGCGCTTAGGCTTAGTGGTTGGTCATGGGTTCAAAACCCATGGACCCCAAAAAAAATTTAAACCTGCCACTTTGACTTTGACTGGGTGCCACGTGGCTGCCCATGACTGGGCCACGTGGCACTTTTCCATTCGACGGACAAATGCCACTTGTCAACCATTGACTGGTCCAATTGCCTGCCACATGTCTGCCCTGTCAGCAAACCTATCCAATCACCATCATCCAGAGAGTGCACATCATCTCCTGCACAGTCAGCATGATGACATCAACGTTGACTTTTTGACCAGTTGACCTTTCACTTTTTACCTATTTGGGCTTCCGATCAGAACACGATAACTTTCGCATACAGACTCCGTTTGACAAAAACATTATACCACCGGAATCAGGAAGACGAGCCGAACGCAATGGTGTTGGTTTCGTCGGATTCCGAGAACTTTCATTTTTGAGCATTTTTCATGCCCTGACAGGCTTCTGAATCCGATTTCGGATCACGAAGTCCATTGATCCTTGACTAGGATGTCACACAACCCCGAGAGTCTAGGGGGGTCTGCATCAATTTTGATGAAAATTTTTCTCATGTTGTTAAGATGACTTCAATTAGGATTGTTTTAAGTCTTGTGGCAATAGAATATTTTCATCTTGAAAAGTTAGATGTGAAAAAAAAAATTCTCCATGGGCATTTGTAGGAAGATATTTATATGGATCACCCACAGGGGTATGAGGTCAAAGGAAAGGATAATTTTGTATTAAGGTTGAAGAATATATTGTATGGACTAAAACAAGTTTCAAGGTAGTGGTATTTTGATTTTGATAGGTTTATGACAGGACAAGGTTATAGTAGATGTCATTCTAATCATTGTGTTTATTTTAAAAGGCTAGAAAATGGAATCTATATTATCTTGCTATTGTATGTAGATGACATTCTTGTTACAGTGTCTAATATGCATGATATAAATGTGCTCAAGAAGAAATTAGATAATTCATTTATGATGAAGGATTTGGGTGTTGCAAATAAAATCCTTGGTATGAGAATAACAAGAAAGATGAAAAATCGTAAATTGACATTGTCTCGGGATTAGTACATAGAGAAGGTGTTGGAGAGGTTTAGCATGCATAATGAAAAACCAGTTAGTACACCTTTTTCCATCCATTTCAAATTAAGTAAGGATATATAATACATGTCCAGGGTCCCTTATTCATCAGGAGTTGACAGCTTGACGTATGCGATGGTTTGCACAAGACCAAATATTGCACATGCAGTGGGAGTTGTGAGCAGGTATATGAATAATCCATGTAAAGAACAATGGGAGGAAGTAATGTGGATTCTGAGTACATTGTTCTATAGGGATATGTTGATTCAGATATGGTAGGTGATAAATATAGCAGGAGGAGCACCAAAGGGTATGTTTTTACTATAGGTGGCAATAAGTTGGATTTCGAAACTGAAAAAGGTTGTTTCACTTTCAACAACAGAAGAAGAGTATGTTGTTTCTATAGAGACTAGTAAACAAATGATTTGGTTACAAAGGTTTATGAAGGAATTGGGAAAGAAGCGAGAGAATAAAAGGTTGTACTGTGACAGTAAGAGTTCCATTCATCTTGCAAATAACTCAACATTCCATTCAAATACTAAACATATAAAACTCAGGTACCATTTCGTACGATCCATCTTGGAAGATGTACATTTGAAGTTGGAAAAGATACATACTATCCATAATTATAGAGACATGTTAACAAAGATATTAATCATGGAGAAACTGAGTTCCTGCTCATTTTTAATTGGTGTTCAAGCATGAAGGTGAAGATGAATTCCAAGTCCAAGGTGGAGTATAGTCCAACAGGTACAATGACAATGGAGTTGTTGTGATTAGTCTCCAAGTGGGATATTGTTGGTTTTGGAGCCTAATTATCTTCCCGATTCAGAGGTTTTCTTCAGCCATACTTAGAACCCATTCCCTAGAGGGTGGTGTGGGAGGGATTCCCCCCCCACAACTTTCACCAGGGGTCTAGGGGGGGTGGAGACAATTTTTGTAGCCCCCCCTAACGATAGATTCAGGGGAAATTCCCCTGAAGAGAAATATTGGGAAAAACTGCCTTGTAAAATATTGTAATTTCATAGTCAACATGGACCATTCATTGTAGGGTAACAAGTCTGATGGTAGAAGTTATGTTAGGTTTTTTTTCCCTAGAAGGAAACCCTCTTTTATGAGGGAATTTTATTACGCCTATGTATATGTGTGATTATTGTATTCTAAGATAGGTAACTGTGAGAGAAAGAAGAGGAACTTACAATAGGGGTGTTTTAGGTTGTATCCCATCATTCTGTTGGATAATAAAAAGGAAGGACTTGTAGATTTATTTGATGGATGTAGACCACACTCAGTGAACCACGTATATGTGTGTCTCTATTGTATCATGTATCTTCTTTGTTTTATTTCTGCATTTGTCTTAATTTATTGCTATGTGATCCTGTTTTTCTAACATACTGTGTGTAGAAGGAATGCTTGCGCTTTGGTGCAAACTTGTCGACGTGTTTTTGTTGGATAAAAGGTGCTTGGACTAAGGATACAGTGGTTGAACTGTCCTTTTGTTCATCTTTTGAACATATTGTGAAGAGGATAAATGTTGTAGTATGAGATATTACCTCGCAACACTATTTAGGTGGGACAATAGTTGAAACTACCTTTGGTATCTTGTAGAGATGAACCCCCAGAGCAACAATGATACTATGGGGCCGAGACACAAAAATAACATGGTGCTTTCACATATATTGTTGGAAAAAAAGAACATCACAGACATACAGTGCCGAACCATCACATTTTACCTCATCCTTTAATGGCTTGATGTCATATGACAAGTTACACTATTAGCTTACACTAATGTGTCGTCCCTGGTGAAGACACCTATTGTTGTATGGCTATGGGTGTGGTGTTGTCGACAGTACCAACTATTTGATGACCTATGATGAGATGAGGTTCTTCTGGATTCCTCTATAAACAATAAAATACAGTGGGGTCCTCTTTACCCACATCTGTGAATGAAAAAGGAACTCACCCTCTTCAAGATCTGTCGTTTCTTCTGGTTTAATTGTTGTGGCCATGATAGTAGCATTAGGGTCTGTGTCGATGATATGTCTTCTCCCATTATTTTTTGAATCAAATTATGCATCAAGGTTTGACTTGTTTTCTTTGATCTCAGCCACCAATGATTGTTTTCAATGACATTCATCAGTGTTGTGCCAGGGATTTTGTGGAAATTGCACCACATTCCAGTGTCCTTATTTTTCTTTTTGTTACCATTATTTTATTTGTGGCTTGGACTGGTTTTCTAGAGGCTGGTTGTTAGGGTCGTATTTACCATACTTTGGTTGTTGCAAATTTGGAGACCCAAAATCCACTTTGCTCTAGTGCCTAAATTTCTTCTCGATTTTGACAACATATCGATCGGAAACTCCAAATGATGAGATGTCCAGAAAATACATTTCGGTTTGGACGTACCTATGCAAAGCCCCATGGTATTTTATAACTAGATTCCACTTGGAGTCTTTGGTACCCATATTGGTGCACAAGGTATGAAAAATATTTGTGAACTATGACAATGTTTGGATCCTCTCTTTCCACAATGTGGTCCATTTCATGTACCGGCCGTCATAGTTACAAACAAGGTAATATTGTTCCTTGACCGCATCCACAAAAAAATCCCAATTGGGATCGACCCCATATATTCTGGACTCCTCTATGGAAATTTTCTCCTAGTATTTTTCCCACCAATGTTTGACGTGGAGGAGATCCTTAAGGATTGCGAAGGTGATCTTTTCCTTGTCATAAAATTGTGAACACATAAATAACCTTCTAGCAGATTTAACAATTTTTCTATGGAATTTGCATTTATGTGACCTTTAAATATGGGAATATCCAAATTAAATTTTATATTGAAGGGAGAGATGAATCCAAATTGGTCTCTTGATGAATATGTGTCTGCTGTTATAGTCAAGCATTGAAGGATGTGGGAAAAATTCTCCATCATTTTGTCCCTCTGTCACATTAGAGCTTGCTCAAGAAACAAATTAATAAAATATTAGGCTATGTCATTTTTATTTTCTTCTACTATGGAGGGTTGCTTGGGTGTGTGAGAGTGATTTTACTCAAGAGAGAGAAAATTGAGACCCAGTTTTCTATACTTGGACCTCATCGGGGACATGCACGGGAAAATGATCAAGAGCAACCTGCTCTGATACCACTCATCTAGATTATTTTTGGCATGAAATAAGAGAGAAGATATAATAAATAAATGTACACACACACACACATACACACACACACACACACACACACACACACACACACACATATATATATAATATAACATATATGTATCATAGATATAACCATAAACAAATAGATACAATAATACACAATTTATATTAATGAGTGAAATGTACAAAATTTCTAGAAATATAGAGCAAAAGACTTGCTAGAATGGTGGTAGCTTATCTCTAAGAAGAGATGTGATGAATACACTCATTCACAAGAAAATTATAATTAAAATGAGGCTCCAAAGGCCTTTTTAACATAAAGAAAATCCAAATCCCTAACACCGAAAGATGAAAATCCAATAGGTTTATGGACCCCGTTTTGGGTAGTTTGGTGTATCAACTTCCTGGGGGCGTAACTTTGGCATACAATATTTGTTTGTGGCACACGATAGCTCATTGGAAAGGTAATGAAGAGGATATTTATTTCATATGTTTAGGCCCTCAAAATGGCCCCAGAAGTTTAGGACCCAAAAAACTGCTAAAAATAGTAAATTTCCAAAGAACATTTTTGAGCCAGTTGGAATGGGTGGGTGGTCACCAATATCCACCTGGATCAATCCTCCCTCCTTATGAATAAATGGTATCCATTGAGGTTAGTTCCATGGGGAGAGGGGGAAGAACATGTTGAATCTGAACCTTGGTGAGATGCTTGCCTTACTAGAGAAGTTGCACTGATTGGCTTGTGGAAGTTTGTCGAGAACCTAATGTTGGAAGGGTTGGACCTTTTTAACCAGTCTGGCTACATGAGATGAATCTGTCCAAAAGGAATGTTTTCACTTTTATGCAATCTTGTTGACCTTCTTTTGCTGGATAGAAGGTGTTTGGACTGAGGCTATAGTGGTTGCAGTGTCCTTATGCTCACTTTTTTAATAGATTATGAAGAGGTTGAATCTTGTAATATGAGCTATTACCTTGGAACACTGTTTAGATGGGATAGTAGTCAGAAATACCTCTCATATATTGTATATATCACCCCTGAGAGTAAAAATTAGACTATGGGGTTGAGACTCATAAATAGCATGGTGCTTCCACATATATGGCTGACCTAAAAGAACATCGTAGACATCTAGTGGGGAAACATCACATATACCTCGTCCTTGAATCTCTTGACGTAATATGACAAGAGAAATTGTTGGATGAAACGAATGTTGCATCCATGGCGAAGCCACCTGATATTGTAAGGCTATGGGGGTGGTGTTGCTGATAATCCAAACTTTTTGACGACCTCTACTAACAAGAGGTTATTATGGCTTCCTCTATCAATAATAAAATGCAGCGCAGTCCCCTTTACCCACATCTGTGAATGAAAAAGGAGTTCCCCCTCTTCAGGATCTACTGATTCTTTTGGATGAATTTTTTTGGTTGCAATAGTAGCAGTGGGGTCTTCATTGATGATATGTCTTCTCCCATTAAATTTTGAATCAAATTCTGAAGCAAGTTTTGGGTCCTCACTAGTACATATGGTCTCAAAATGCAATGAAATATTTCCATGTTTCTTTAATTTATGGAAAAATACAATAAATTTTTTTCCTTTCTTTTAATTTTTTTTGTTTGACCTCGACGTTCGTTGATATAGCGACAGATTCAGAAAAACCTCTCTATATCAATGAATCTGCGTCGCTAGAGCGACACTTGTGCCACACCTGTGAACCACACGTGAAATGCAATGGGTATTGAATTTTTTCTTGGTCAACTCGTTTATTTTCTTTTCTATATTGATGGGCATTGATCTATAAATACATGTCTTTAAGACAAATTTAGACAAATGTTCTATAGTTGCGACAATTTTTCTGGTTATTTTTTGAGCTCTATTTTTTCTATCACATACTGGTTTAGCACATCCAATTCTTGATCTACATTTCTCGGATTTTAGACTTGCAAGGTTATTGTTTTTTATTTTTCCGTCTCTTTTAATATATATCTATGTTAAGAAATTTTAATATCAAATTTTTTTAACGTGAATGTTTTAACCAAATTTAATTTTTTTAATATTTTTTTTTCGAAAATTGGCATTTCTACATATATTTCGTGTGATTGAACGTTGAAGTATATGAATCTTTAAATTAATTTGTTTTTCAGTGTTTGAATAAAATAATTATTTTTTTTAATATTTTTTCAAAATTTAGCATTGCAACATGTATTTCTTGTGATTGGACCTCGAAGTATATGCAATTTTAATTTTAAATTTTTGTCAATGTTTTAACAAAATTTATTTTTTTCAATATTTAATTAGTTCTTATAGGCAATTATCATGTCAAATAAATATACTATGAATGAAAGTGAAAGGAGGCTTGCTCATTTTAGAGCGACATTGGAGGCGAAGGGCGATGGAAAATGTTATAATTTTAATAAGAACAACTGAAAAACATTGTAGGGAGAAAGGTCATGCTAAAGGGGGTTATGAATATCATCCCATGTTAAGACGTTATTCAATATATAATGTATTTTTTGTAATAGTCATCATGTCATTTATTTGTCAAGTGTTTTATCGTTTTAATACATGTTCTATACACACTAATTTTAATACATTGTTTGTAAATATAAATACAATTCCCCCAAAATGTCGAATGCTAGAAAGTTATTTTCGAAGTAGTAGCAGAAATGCCACTTTACAAGGTGAAGAACATGGAGATCATAATATTGAATATGGAGTTGTTGGTGATGATATGGATGAAGATAACATTATTGATACAAATAAGGAAGATGAGATACATATATTGATCCAAGACAGTTGCTCCAATGGATGAGGACAACCAAGATGATATTCATGATTTTGATACTTTGCTCGAGAAGTCACGACAACCTATTTATGAAGGCTCAACAATAAATCTTCTATCTACTATATTGTTATTGGTGAACTTGAAGGTTTTGAATGGTTATCAAACATCTGTCTCACACCAATCCTAAGGTATGTAATGTATTATTTATGTCATTCTCACATGTACATAAAGGTTGACTATTTTCCTATATTATTATTTTTAATTAATTTGTAAAGTAGGTTTGCGATATTTATGATGAATATTTTTTACAATGACTTTTTTTTTTGAATGGTGTAGATTGTTAGGTGAGTTTCTATTACCACTGTCAAATATTTTACCACGCACATATCGATAAATATTTGTGATTATGAAAGAAATTGGAATGAAGTACCAAGTTGTTGATGCATGTCCTAATGATCATATCATATACTATGGACAATATGCTTCAGAAAATGAATGCCCACAATGTCAAATAAGTAGATATTGAACCAATCAAGCAACAAAAAAGGTGTCTCGCAATGTTCTTCGTTATATTCCCATAATTCCACATTTCCAATGATTGTTCAGCTGCCAAAGTATAGCACAATTTATGGATTTCCATGAAAATAACACGAGTGAAGATGATGTTCTTCGAATGCTTACAGATGGTTCTACATTGAAGAACATCGAAGAAAAATTGTCAATTTTTAAAGAAGAACCTTGTAATGTTATACTTTCATTGGAAGTTGATGGTGTCAATCCATTTGGAGAGCTTCGTTCTACTTACTCAGTGTGGCCTATTCTTGTTATAAATAATAACCTTCCTCCTTGGATGTCGATAAAGAGAGAGCTCACAATGTTGGCAATGATTCTTCCATGTATTTAATTAACTTGTCTTTATTTACTTGAAAGAATGACATAATATTTCATTTATTTGTTTCATGCATGATAATTATATCTCTTATATATAAGGACGTATAAATAAATATAAATAATGAATGTTGAACCAGTTAGGTAAGTACCAAGTTAAAGATATGAATGTGTATATTTATCTTCTTATCGATGAGCTGCTGAATTTTTTTTTTTTCCAAATGAAAATTAGCTCAAAATTATATTCAGATATATWTTTTTTTTTACGTAATATCATTCAAGTCCAAAAGCCTAGTCCAGAAAGGAATGATAATAATTTTGGATCGAAGGACAGTCATATAGTCTTTGATTACATTCAGTCTTATCATTGATATGTCATCATCAAAATCACATACAACAAGATCACAACCATTAGCAATAATGGCTAATCCTTCTAGAACTCTAGAACAGAAAATAAAAACTACCTAGCTCAAAAAAGATAGTATCATCATAACATGGAAAAATGTTCCATGTGACCTGATCCTCCAGGTTCCCAAATATAATAAGATATCTTTCCTTCAGTTTCATGAAGAGATATTTTCGATAGTTGATCTTCCTCTTTGTTAAAATCTCTATATATGTGGTGAACACTGATAGCCTGATTTTTTTTTATGCGATTTTCAATTCTAATTTTCCATCCTTCTATAGTACAAGCCTTTAGTTTACCTTTTCCATTTAGCCAATCTATAATCACTCTGGAATCACAAAATGATTGTATATTTGGGAGAGATAGATGAGTAGCTAAGGTAAGGTTTGCCCAAATACCCAAGAGCTCCTCCTTTGTATTGGTACCCTCACCGCAATTAAGATGACATCTATAAACACTTGAATAAAATGTTTTTATAACTCTTCCTACCCCACAAAATTTCTTATTAATCTGAGCTTCCCCATCAAAAAAATATATATAAAATCCATCGGAGTGCAATGCTCTACATTCTCTTATAGGAACAAGAATTTGAGTTGATGGATGATGCTTATAAAGTCCCTACACTTTAATGACCACAAAGTGAACAGAGGGGGCCAAGTTGTCGAAAGTAGCTATGTTCCTTTTGTTCCATATAAACCAAAATATAATAGCTCCTGTCCACAATAATTGATCTAGAGTGTCCCTTATAAATAATTCAATGCCTATGAGAGATTTACGAAAACAATCCTGTTCTGCTGCTCAATTACCACTCAAACCCAGATCTTTGCTTTCGAACTAATTCCCATAATAATCAAAAGAATTGTGGGATTTTTTTTTCTTGCATTAAGACATAAATATTTCCTTTCCGGAGATGATCGATAATTTCCCCAGAAAGAAGGTATTTGTTCCTCAACTGAGAATATGGTCTCTACCTAAAGAAATAAGGTGACCTAAACCCAACATCCAACTGAGCCAATGTGTAATAAGGTGAATATATTTTAACAAATTATTCCAGATTCTCGAGGTCGAGTTCTATTTGAAAGAATCTGAGATGAGCTTTGTTCAGGATATGAACAGCTGTATGAATTGCTTCCACCCAATATGTCTGAGGTATGTTCTTTTCATTCATCATAGATCTTGCCATTTGTTGTACTAACCTATTCTGCCTCTCAACAACTCCATTTTGTTGTGGAGTCTTTGGAATTGTGTACTCTCTTTTAATCCCATTTTTATCACAGAATTCTTTGAAGTTTCCAGAACTGAACTCTCCTCCTCTATCAGATCTTATTGCCTTTAACCTTTTTCCGGTTTGATTCTCAGTCAAAGCCTTAAACACTTTGAATTTTTCAAGTGCTTCATATTTTTCTTTCAAAAAGGAAACCCAAGTTAGTCTAGAATAGTCATCAATAATCAACATAAAGTAATTTTATTTTCCTGTACCTTCTTTCCTTGATGGTCCACATAGATCCATGTGTACTAACTGGAGAGGTTTTTTTGTTGAAGGAAAGGTTTTTTATTTGAATTGAGTGCGAGTAAGCTTTCCTATCTGACAAGGCTTACAGACAGAGTCATATGGCTTTGATATCTTCGGAAGATCTTTTACTGACCCATTGTTTTTGAGTTTGATTATGTGATAAAAATTTAGGTGACCAAGTCTCCTATGCCACAGCCAACTTTCATCATATTTTCTTAAGTTGCATTCTTCTTCTTCTTCTTCTTCTTCTTTTAAAACATAGACATTGTTTTCTGTTCTTATACCTTTTGCAACTAGCTTACCTGAATCCACAAATTTGATTTTACAGTCTTTAGAGGTAAAAACAACTTTACATCCTCGGTCACAGACTTGACTGACACTAAGCAGGTTATGTTTCAAATTCTCTACAAGCAGCACATCTTCAGCTTTTCTCTTTCCCTTACTCAAACTCACAATTCCTTTACCTTTCACCTTTCCAGGTGCATCATTTCCAAAGGTTACATTCCCTGATGTGCTATCACTTAGAGTTAGAAACTTACTTCTGTCTCTAGTCATGTGTTTGGAACATCCACTGTCAATATACCAGGGATTCCTTTTATTTTGGGCTGATAGTCCTAGTCCACACTTGTCATCTACTTTCTTGTTCCAGACTTTGACATTTTCAACAGTGGTATTCCGATCTCGATCTGAGTTATATTTCTTTAGATGACAGTTTGCTACCTTATGTCCAAAATTATGACAGATATAGCATTCTGGTTCAATGAATAAAAGATCATAACGATTTTTATGCTCATAACTATTGTTGTGTTTCTCCTGTGTCCTTCTTCAAGTCATCACATGATTCATAATCTGTGATTGTTCGTTGCTTGGTTGTCTCAATCTTTGTTGTGGAAGATAGTTATTCACAGAGTATCTTAATTATTCATATCTAAATCTTAGAGGACAGTTTATAGCTTTGTGACCATACTTAGAGCAGAAAAAACAATAACCATAGAAGAAATTTTTGTACCTTGAAAAAGTATGTCTTCTTTGAGGAGGTCGATTTCTTTCATGCTGATAAACTTTTTGGTCTACAAATTATGTTCTGGGATTTTTCTTTTCATTCCATCTTGATGGCTGACTTTCTTTCTTTGTTTCTGTAGAGTGATTGTTGTCAATGTTTGAGGATTTGACAAACTTGATAGATTCTGTGTTACTTGGATGATCACTACTTGATCCTTCTTCATATCCCAATCCAGCTTTCAGCTTTGATCTTCTTTGCTGATTTAGAATGGAGGTTAATTCTTCTGATGCTTTTATACTTGGCAGATTTTGATGATACAGTCCTTTGAATTTCTCCATTTCTTTTCTAGTCTTTAGTATTGCTCCTTCTAGAGCTTCACACCTAAGTTTCTTTTCTGACAGTTGTTTTTTCAATATGTCTTCTATCTTATTTGCCTCTTCTAATTCCACATTTAGCAGAGCAAAATCTTCATGAGGTTTGTTATTGTCTTTTTCAAACTGTGTTAACACTTGTTTTAGCTTTCTGCTTTTAGATCTGAGTCTATCAATTTCTTCCAGTGCACTGATTAGTTCTCCTTCCAAATCCACCACAGCTTCTTCCTCATTATCATCACTGCCTGTGCTTTTATCATCATGATCCTCTTTGGCCATAAGTACAAAGTCATTTGTCTTATCTTCACCGGATGAGTCACTATCGGTGTCTTTTGAGGAATTATCATTATTTGCAACCAAACATTTCTTCTTATTATATTTCTTGTACTTATACTTCTTTTCATCATTAGAGTTCTGGTCCTTTTTCTGATGGGGACATTTAGATGCAAAATGACCTATCTTACAGTAGTTAAAGCATTTGAAGGGTAACTTCCCTTGATATTTTCCCGATCCTTTCTTTAACCTTCTCAAAAAAATTTCCTCAATGTCATCAAATTCTGAATCAATATTCTTGTCTGCTTTAAAAGATGCTTCTCTAGTACTAGATTTATCTCTAATAATCCTTATTTCATATGCAGTTAGAGTTCCTAGAAGTTGATCAATGGACAGAGTTTTGAGATCATTTAATTATTCTATTGCAGAGACTTTTGGATTAAATTTATCAGGAAGGGATCTTAAAATCTTCTGAACTAAGAGTGAGTCATCAAATGTCTCACCTAGACCCTTCATGGCATTTACAAGTTCTTCAACTCTTAAAAAATACTTGCTAATTGTTTCATCTTCATTCATATTTAGTTGTTCAAATTTCAATCTGTAGGTTTGAAGTTTGGCACCTTTTACTTTCTCATTTCCTTCATAATTGTTAACAAGTTTATCCCACATTGCTTTGGCAGTGTCAAGATGCATCACCTTTACAAACTTAGCTTCAGCAAGCCCATTTAAGATAGCATTCATCCCCTTAGCATTAAAGCTAAACTCTAACTTATCATCCTTGTTAGCTAGCACAATAGGCTTTCTATATCCAGTCTCTACTACATCCCAAACATCAGCACCCAAGGCCATTAAATATGTTCTCATTCTAATCTTCCAGAAGGCAAAATTTGTTCCATCAAAGAGAGGGGGCTTAGAGGATGAAGTCCCTTCATGACTTGTCATGTTTAAGCTTATAGATCTACCTTTAAATAAAAGATACTCGCTTTGATACCAATTGTTGGAAATACTAAAACAACTGAGAGGGCGGGGGTGAATTAGTTGTTTATAAGCTTAAACAATTTTATACCTTTTAAAATATTATTAATCTTCCTTCAAGTGATAATCAACAACATGCATCATATGTAAAGTGAAAGTAAAAAAAAAACCATCAATCACACATAAAGTACACACAGAGACAGATTTTCACGAGGAAACCCATAAAGGGAGAAAACCTCTTCTTCTTCGAAATGATAGGCATTCTTTTGCAGTTCTGTACATCATTTATAATTGAGCACCAACTCAATGTGAGGTTGCTACCTCTGTTTTACAAGCTGCAACTTGTTTGAGAGCTCCAACTCTCTGGTTTCTCTAGCACCTACTAGAAGGAAGCACCAAATCCCTGAGTATTCCAGCACCAACTGGATGGAAGCACCAACTTCCTGAATGTTCCAGCACCAACTGGATGGAAGCACCAACTTTCGGTTACACAAGCTCCAACCTGCATAACAGAGAACACTTGTTCTCCCTAGCACCACCCTGCCACCCTGGTTTCTCTGGCTGCAACCAGATGGAAGCTACAACTTCCTGTGTTCAAGCACCCACTTGAACTTCTGAGGACTACAGCCCTCCCGATCACCTCCCAACCACCCTTAGAAAATTAAATAATGAAAACACAGACAACTTATTCAGATAAATCACTTCTTACCATTTTTACTCTATTCTGTAAATCTGATCTTCAACAAATTGCTCTGCAATTCTTCTCTTCCTCAACAGGTCTGCTCTGCAAATTGTTCTACAATTCTTCTCTTCCTCAACAGGTCTGCTATGCAAATTATTCTGCAATTCTTCTCTTCCTCAATAGGTCTGCTCTGCATCACATTCTTTTGTCATTCTGTTCTTCTTCTACTCTGCCTGTCATTTTCTCTGTTTCTGATATACATTTCATTTCATTCTGTACATCAATTAAAACTTCATCCTCAACATCTTTTCCTTTCTCCTTTCTTACTATTTCATTCTTTTTCCATACAGAACAACTAACTGCATACAGTGTCACTCATTTTCTTTTATACACCCTACCTTGACGATTCCACTTCCCCTTCCCATAGGCAATACGAGGACATATGTCTTGGCAACTGAAACGCTAACCGATTTGTCATCATCTTAACAGATTCATAACTGAAGCGTTAATGTGTGAGAAAAAACAACAACCCTCCAATCAATTCAACATTTTATCTGCACCGTTGGATAATCTTCATTATTCTTGCCTTTTAAATCGAGTTTCGGCAGTCTTCATGTTCAATGTTCTTTTCACTTATAAATCTCGATACAAAAAATTCCATATATCGGTCAAATCAACGATCCAGGTGTAATTTTGGCTCAACGGCTACGATTATGTCGCGATATCGCATATCCTAATTTCACAATTCATGTTGCAATCCTTACCATATCTCGATTCGCAAAACTTCGACGTAGAGTTTGATCAACGGTCCGGATGCGATCTTGTCTCAACGTTTACGATTATGTTGCGATATCACGTATTGCGATTTCAGCATATCTAATGTTGTAAGTTCTTGTCACTTTCAAATCACGATCCCTGAAACTCCGATGAGAGGTCAAATCAACGGTCCTGATCATTTCTGGATCTGACAGTCTGGATTCAATCGCGATTTTGCATATCGCGAAATCAGAGTTTTCGTTGCATTGTGTTCTTTGCATAATGAAATCCCGATCCCTGATAATCCAATACGGGCTATGATCAACGGTCCAAATCACTTCTTATCCAACGACTGTGATTCCATCGCAAAATCGCATATTGCGATTTCGGGTTTCTCGTTGTCAAGAGATTTTGACATTTCAAAGTCCCGATCCCCGATCCCCAATACTCCATGCAGAGATTCAACGGTCCAGATCACTTCTAGCTTGACGGCTTAGATTAGATCTCGCGATTTTGCACATCGCGATTACTCCCACTTCTCCTTGTACTTTAAAGGGCGTGCAGGTTATCCTTGATCCGACGATGATCGGGTCTTGCACTTGGATCTAACGGTCACTGAGTCATCTCCACAACCACAACTGTACTCTCCATCAATGACAAGTATACACTACCTTTTCGTTGGTTTTTACATATTTACCAACAATCTCCCCCTTTGGCATTGATGGCAACTCAAGCACCCAATTTCCTTTCGGACTCGACTTTGCTCCCAAAATGACTCTGCTTCTGCTTCGTGCTCCGCTCGACTCTGCATATGCTCTTCAACTCTGCTCTCGAAATGATTCTGCTTCGGTTCGAACGAAAGTGATCTTTTCTCCCCCTTTGACATCAATGTCAAAGAAGAAGTATTCTCCCTCTGATCTTTGTTGCAAAAAAAACTCCCCCTGTCATCTATAATCATTTAGGAAATTCACCATATATTCAATAAGAACTCCCCCTGACCAAGTGCACATATTAGACACAAAATTTTGTAACCCCCAGCTTTTGATGAAGATATCCAAAAGGAGTTGCAGCTAATGGTTTGGTAAAAATACTAGCAATCTGTTCTGTAGAGGGTATATAGTTCAGTTGAACAATTCTGTTTGAAACTTGTTCTCTGAGAAAATGATACTTTATAGGAATATGCTTAGTATTGGAATGAATAACAGGATTCTTGGAGACACTTATGGCACTGGTGTTATCACAATGAATTGGGATAGGATCAGTGTAAGTTACCTTCAAATCTGCAAGAGTTTGTATCATCCATAAGATTTGTGTGCAGCAAGTAGCAGCAGCAATGTATTCTGCCTCTGTAGTGGATAATGAAATGGATCCTTGCTTTTTACTAACCCATGCAACTAATGATTCACCCAGAAAAAATTCTCCTCCACTGGTGCTCTTTCTCTCATCAACACAGTTAGCCCAGTCTGCATCTGAATAGGCAGTTAACTGGAAATTCTGATTTCTAGGATACCACAATCCATATGTCATTGTTCCCTTCAGATATTTGAATATTCTTTTAACATCAACTAAGTGAGTTTGTTTAGGAGCAGACTGAAAATGACCTACCATTCCAACAACTTGCATTATATCAGGACGAGATGTTGTGATGTACAGAAGACTGCCTATCATTGAACGATATGTCCTTTGATCAACATCAGGTGAGATATCATATTTTCTCAGCTTGCAACCAACCACCATAGGTGTGCTGACTGCAGAGGAATCTTCCATCTGAAAATTCTTCAATATCTCTTTAAAATATTTTTCTTGAGAGATAAAAATCCCTGCAGAGCTTTGTTTTACTTGTAAGCCAAGAAAATATGACAGTTCTCCTATCATAGACATTTCAAATTCTGTCTGCATAGAATTAGAAAACCACTGGATAGATGATTCATTAGTACAGCCAAAAATAATATCATCTACATATACCAGAACAATTAGTAAATCATCACCTTCAGACTTAATGTAAAGGTTACTGTCAACAGTACCTTTCTTGAACCCTTTTTCTTGTAGAA
>ML777569.1:1257091-1289318 GCA_009831015.1 Picea engelmannii
AGATCCTTCTAGAAGCGGAAGCTTCTATTAGGTCTTCTTACATCCGCCTTATTCTATTTTATTGAAAGGTCTTATTAATATTGACCTTTATTACATCCAAATACATTGATCTACCTATGTGCGGGTTAGGACCTTAACATAGGGCCTTCATTTCTCTAAGTACCCCACTATCATTAGCAGATAAATCATTGTCACAGAAAGGACCGGACCCTCCTGCCAGGTTTTTGTGATATATTTGTGTTTTTATAAGAGAATATTCTATACCTAAACCCATTGACCATGAAAATTCCTTCCTTCAACCTTCAATGCGAGAGATAGAAGTATCAGGTTTATCCCCACTAGTAGAGTCTTCATATACTGCTTTGCCCATATATACAGGTAAATCGATAGTTGAATTTTGGTCATGCATAAAAAGAATAATAGAGTCAAGTACATTAGATAGGGAAGAATCGTTATCTTTTGATTCACTACAATCTGATAAAACAACATTTATATCTGGAAAGGACATCGACGGAGAGGAAACCAAATTTACTAGACTTTTCTCTGTAACAACTGGATGTGAAACTTGGTGGGACTCCGTTATAGGGGATCGGTTAAAGGAAATATATAAAATGGGTGAAACCAAAATGACTAAAGGAGGTTTATCCCTGACACGAGGTTCTTGGCTAAAACCCTTAGCAAATAAAGAATCCTCAACGAATTTGTCAACCACCCGAGGGGATAGTTTACTAGAAGTCGAGCACTTAAGCTATCCTGAAGAGTCCATAGCCTCACGTTCCCAAGAATTTAAATACTCAAAAAGAGAGGGACAGTAGGTTTTGAGCTTACCTGAAAGAGTATCTAAGGGTTTGACCTGACTGTCGCATTCCATAGGAAAATGTATATCATCAGAGCCGAAAAGTTCCACAGCAGGGGTCATGTCTAGCGCGTCCCAATTTATAAGTTCTTCATAAACTTCCTTAGTTATCTCCTGTCCCTTACAGTCTCTTTGAAGGTGACCCGTATTTCGACAGAGAATACAACAAAATGGGATTCCTATATAATCTAGTCATTGTTGTATCCGCCGATTGTGCCATTCAATATCAATACTTTCCAGAAAGCCACCATGAATGGTCATCTCCACTAATAGTTTTTCTACCTTCCTTGACGGGGCTCTAAGAGACTGGTAATCAACCAGAATAAAGGTACTGAGAACATCACTGATATCTTTTAGAGCTCCCTCATTCCACAAGTGAATGGGTAACCCTGGCAAGAGTACCCATAGATGCCTCTGTGGGAAATATTTCGTTGTAGGATGAAATGAAACTCTCCATCACTTGAGCATGATACTGCTACCTCTGAATACCCAAGAAGAAGCCAAAAGGAAGTTAGTGTCTTCGGGAGAATGACAGATAAACCACAACCAACATTTCGCGATGTATAAAATCTCTTGCGTATAGCCTAAAGAAGGGATCCAATAATTTTCCATCCAAGTCTGTAGTGGCCCATGTGCTAAATAATGGTAGGAAACATGGCCTACTAGGACACATAGTGCCATATGTAAATTTTCTTTTAAACCGACGTCAGATCCCAGTAATAACTTCTTGGTTACTTTATTTGTCTTCCGCAACTTGTGCTTAAATCTTGTAGGGGACGAATGAACTCTGACCTTGCACAAAAATATCAACTGAAAATCATCACTCTTATGAAAAGAACCAGTTCCAACTATATTGGCTAGCGACATGACAAAGTCAGAGCCATTATGTGCACACTGTGTAAAACTGGGTAATGAAGGTGATTCGTTAGATAGAGTTACAGGTAATGAAGACAACGTATTACCTTGAGAAGGTGGCGAAAAAGAAAAATGAAGTCTGCCTTATGAAAGCTTAGTAAAGTTAAGACATATCGACTGCCTCCCATCCTCGTCTGTCGAGCTCATAATTTCACTAACAAATAGTTAAGTAGTAAGATTCCAAACTCCCAAGAAAAAAGGACACCTAGACAACACTAAGAAAATAAACCATCGTATCAGTTTCCAATAATGGTAACATGGAGCAACATTGCAGTTGATTTGGGCCAAGTACTACAAAAAAATAAAACATTGAAATATAGTAATAAAGATCCATTAAATTAATCCAAGATGAATAAAAGAGGGTCCTATCCAAGGATCTATAGAAGAGAAAAGGTTAGATACTTCCAAATAACCCAAGTTAAGATGAAAAGGCGCTTCATCAACATTGCCTTAAAGAGTCTGACTAAAAACATCAAATACAGGTATGGATCAACAGAAATAACAACACCATCAAACATTAATAGTTCTTCAATTGTTGTTTAGGTTCCCTTGGGCCTTTCTTCTTGTTCATCTTCATTCAGAGTGAGTTCCCTAGCTGCTGAAGTTATGGACTGGAATCACTATGTATTGCATCTATAGACCAATAGGGAAAAAATGATTTCAATTCCATGGAATACTTGCATGGACAATTCATGATGCTCCCAGGTTAACACATTCTTGTGGTATGTAAATTTCCATTGTTCTTTAATATTATATAATTTTTTGAAAATATCATGCATTTTTTAAAATTGTAATCATAATTTGCTACATGACGACAACAGTTTAACCACACCACTGACGATGAACGCAAGCACGCAGTCCAGGCAACTATGACTCCACGCACTAGCATAAGAGAAACTGGGAAAACATGCATAGAACAACAAGGAGGAACGACTACCCACCCGACGCAAACAAGACACGCTTACAAGCTAAGGGAAAACATCCCCCTCCCGACACAACGACCAATGAAGAACAAGACTAGAACCTCAAGGCGCACGACCCAAATGCATGAAGGCGTTCCACCCATGCGCCAAAAGTAATTTACAATGCTCGACAACACTCACACAGACGCATCGACTCCGGCCAGGTTTTCGTTTGTCGGTATCCAATAGGGCACGCCATGATCCCCTCATTAGGAATCATGCCATCCCCAGTGATAGACGCGTCAATAACCTTGGCGCCACACATCCTATCTGGACCAAGGACCCTAGATAACTCCGATGCGCTAGGAGCCAAATACCGATAAGAAAATCACACCCAACTGCAACAACAGGTCAATGAGATGACTACCAGGGAAAACACAAGCCAATACACGACTTCGTCAACCACCCAACCCTTTTATCAAGTCTAACTGGTCAAATTTTACCCTTTAAGTAGCATTGAAAACAGATCTAGTTTTATCATCACTTACGATCCAAAGGGAAATTCTAAATTAATTCCAGCTATAATCTTATCTAGCAATCGACTTCATATGACAACATTTTCCATAACAATGCAGAAAGCTAAAATGGAATACTCATTAACACAAAACATTACAACATGCGGTCTATCTACTCTAATTGTTCTTCTATTATTCTTAGCTTTAGTATCACTTTCCATTTACATATCAATGCAACTTTTTCTTTTGCAAGCGAAACCCTTTTGTGCATGCAAACTTTATTTTCTAAAAATTACAAACCTTCTCGTAAGGACAGGCTACTTGTATGCAAGCATTTTATCCGTTGAACTCTATCATCCTTCTTCTTACATAATTAGGTAAAGGTGTGTGGAATAATTGAAGCTTTCTACTTAGCAAGAGTTCATAGTTTCATTTACCATAAGTACTTAGCTCTTCATAAATCCAAGGAGATTTGTCAATGGATCGAATGAAATATTGCATTAAGTTGTAAGGACTTCGATTCAAACAAACCTATTGTAGACTTTGTTCATTGAATTTAGTTCTCCCCTTTATTTTGATAAAAGTCAAATATCAAATTTTCCTTGGCTATAATTACAACTATAAAATATATACTCGGCATTATGATGTTGTTTTTCCCAATGCTACAAGTTGATGTGGTATAGGAATGATTCTTAGAGTTGACCATCACTTCAAACACTTGAAACGTTCACAATTTTAAGGGAAAAAGAAAAGGGTTGTGGACAAAAGAACCAAGACGTGTATGGCTGTTAATGAAAACATGTACATTCCTAGGCCCAACTCTTATGCCAACAACCTTTAATACACTGACAGAGAACCTATCGCTAATATTTAACGTTATCCAGTCAACAATAGATTTGATGCTAAAATAAGGAGAACACTGTCTAGAACATTAATGCCAACATTATTGCCATCTTTTATTACTGTCCTAAGAATTTAACTCAGACGCAGAGTAAACAATCAGGTAAATGCAGGGTTATTTCGTTGTCCGGCAAAAGTAAAACGCAGGGGTAATAATGAACATCCACCGTTCACACGAAGAAGAGAAACGCTACCCTAATCTATGATACGATTTGGGAACCTTGCATACAGCTGATTTGGCTGCGTAAACTACCAGAATTGCACATCTATGAAATTGTAATTCCCAACATTGTTGTCTGTATTATTTAGCAATTGAATATCTATAAAGAAATTCAAAAAAAAAGAACTTTCCATTGGTTGCCTCCATGGTGTTTATGGAAGGGACAGTTTACACGGAGTACCCAAGAACAACCCGATTTGCCATGCCAAATAAAAAGGAAGCCAACGAAAAAAAAAATCATATGGCTTAGGGAAATTATCTACGCTTGCCATACTAACTAGTGCAAAATAAATAGGGAGTCAATAGCGAGCGCAGAAGGTACACAAGGATACCCACCAATTCTCCTGGGTAATGAGGGACGTTGCGAGTTCCATACTAAGCATTACGCAGGAAATAGAATAGTAGAAGAAAAAAAACGTTGTGTATTCCATAACTGAATTATTGTCAACCAATTGCTATCGCTACCTTAGCTCATGGTGTATAGAGTATCCATGTAATAAATAGTTGTAGTATATGTATTAGATTTCGCTGGAATTCAAAGGTATAAATGCTACAACTAGTCATTACGTTGTCCACTTAATATAAAAACAATGAAAGCATTGGCTACGTTGTCCATTCACAGTCAATCCAGTCAGTGCCAATCAATGCATTCCAGGTTGTGGTAAAGGATGGGTGAAACGCAGACAATCACATGGTAACTCGCAATAAAATGCGTATGGAATTTCATGGAAAATTTGCACCCAAATCCAATAAAATAATGTAAAATCGTAGTCAATGAAACAATAAAAATTGCAGCGAAAATCTGCCATCAATGTAATGAATTGCAGAGGAATTTCACAGGCCAGACGTAGTGGAAATGCAAGGTAATTTTTCCATCCAAATATATTAAATTGCAGAGTTAATCATTCACTTCATGGCATAAGACAACAATCAGCCAAGGACAAACATCAAGGGTAGACGGCTAACAGGAACGTCCTACACTCACCATCCTAGCATAGAAAAGCAGGGCGTTGAGATCCATAGGTCTACTAACACCGAGGCGACGAATATAGATCAGGATCCTAGCCGACTTCTCAGGTGAGGAGTGGTGAGCTTGGGACGAAGGAAAAACAACCACAAGGGTCACAATCAAACACCTCAATGTGGCCAAGACATGCGGAAAACGAAGGCCATGAAAGTCAACAATCATCGAGCTAGGCTACGAAAAGATTCAGTCATCAAATTTAAAAATAAAATAAAATAGTTTACTTCTCCATTAAATAAGTAGATAAAAGCATAAGTCCTAATACAATCTATCATACACAAATGAAGAGAGCGTACCGTTTCCTGATCTCTGCTCTGAATGATGTCCCGCAGTGATGCAGCCCCCCAACCCTCGAGTCAAAGTCTGCTACAGGATCATTCTAATTCCTGCCCTTGAGTCAGATTGACTCTTTGATTTCTCTTTGTGGAATCCCACGCACATAAAATGATTCTTCTCCACATGTCCTTATGAATTGAGCCCACACAATCAAACACAAAGCATCAATTCCAATCTCCCTCTGACCAAACAATGTGGTCGTATTTCTCGCAATTTCGAAACTTTAGAGTTCGTGACTTCGTGACTTTTCCTTCCAAGTCTCTCAACTCTTTACCTTCCGAAACCCAAACTTTTGATGTGACGAAACACTTTTCGCATCCTCTCCCACGACAGTATTGCATTTCGCAATTTTGGGAATCTTAGAAATAAAATCCCGAATTCTTATCCTCTGAAAGGCCGAAATGCCAAGTTCCAACATGCTTTACCAATAACTGGCCCCACACAAATATTTTATCCCCTTCGGGACATTTCACTTCACGATTTTGAGAATCTCGCTACAAGGCTTTTGGTTCTCCAACTCACGAAACCCCGAAATAGTCAACAAAGGTTTGACCTCTGTGTCGACAAGTAGGCCATCTATCCACTCTCCACTATCTACAATCTTTGATACAGATTCTTCTTCCCCTTCAACTCTCGAATTCCAAAATGAGAGTTTACGAGAGATCTAATGGCCCCATCTCTCCTAGGCTTTACACTTTAGAAAACACTCATCGTAACTCTCCTTACTCTTCTTGCAATATCCGACGGCTCTCGGGACTTCGCGAATTATCCACGGAGAATTTTGACCGTCTGTTCCTCCTTGACAACTCCCACAAATTGAACAAGCTATTCCTTTGTTGGAACTTATTTGCCTGCAAAGTAACTTTGTAGTGCCTCCCTTTGAACTCTTCAAGGTACTAACCCTCCTGAGCTTTCTCCACAACTCGAGTCTTCAAGAAGACTCCTACATGCACTCCTTGCGGAAACCCTTCAAATACTTCCAAGTATTAAATTCTTTGACTCTGCACACTCTCTTTGCAACAACAATCCTTCAATTCTTTTCTTGGTTGATAAGTTCTAAACTTACAACCAGCCTGCGCACACCTTTCACGGCTGTAGTACTCAACCTACACTTCTGCAGGAATGAGAATAACGTTATCTCTCCTGAGTTTTCAGAGATGAAACTCTGAACCCTTGTCAATGCACTCCTTGCGGACGACTTCACTGCACTCCTTGCAGGAATTCTTGCTCAGATAGAGAAACAATTGAAACTCATTCCTCACTCTTCCTCTCTCAGATTTCAGACATTTAACAAGAAATCATTCATACATAGCGTAACAACAAATGCATAATAGAAAGAGTAAAATAGTTATGAGCATAGCATTCAACATGCATACATAGAGAATATCACAACACCATGAGTCTGAATCAAAGCTTCATGTATTAATTCAGGACTTCTATACATGGGTGTTTTCAAATACAGCTCTCTGGTCTCTCTCGCAATAGTTGAATGTTATTCTTTTCATGATACAAATGATACAAGTGAGGGTGTCTATATATGTTTTCCCTCTAGCTCCTAAAACTATCTAATCCGCAATTCAAAGCTACCTACTTACATTTACTACACATAAATGCCTCTATCTTCTACAGACGAGAGAAAATCGCTCATGATTTGTTTACAATCTACAAGTGCCCCTCCATTTAATTATTTCATTTAATATCCGCACATTTATTTCAAAACATTTCAAAACACTTTTGACAATGTGTTGAAATGCGTTGGCGCTTGTCCCAGCTGTCTTCCACCTCTACGCGTGCTTTCTAATTGCGATGCTCCTGCATCATACTCCCTCGCTTGAAAATTTTCATGGAATATTGTCCATGATCTCTCACACAGTCTATCCATGCTTATGGATTTTGGCTTCAGTTTCCCAGCTGACATCTTCAACTGGATGTCCCTTCCACTTGACCAAGTATTCAAAATATTCCTTTCTCCTAGTCCTCTTACTGACTCTCTTGTCTAGTATAGTTTCCATCTTTGGTTTCTCTGCAACTGGCATCTGTTTGGCCCATTGAACCTCTGGTTGTTCACTATCTTCTCCTACCTCTTTATCTTTGTAAGGGTACAAATCTAAGACATTGAATATTGGTGAAATTCCGATCCCCTCGGGTAATTCAATCTCATAAGCATTTGCCCCAAATTTCCTTATGATTCGGCACGGTTCAATTTTCTACATTTTCAATTTATTATATGTCCCCCTTGGGAACCTTTCCTTCCTCAAGTGTGCAAGAGTCAAATCACCAACTTTGAACTAAATTTGTCCCCTGTGTTGATCTGCTCTGTGCTTATACTCCTGGCTCGAATTCTGCAATCGCTCCTTCACCTGGCTGTGAAGTTTCCTCATTGCCTCAGAAAAATATTCTGCACTAGCACTCCTAGTCACAGTCTGTTCTGAATCTCTCAATTCCGAAACTCCTCTTGGTTGTATCCCATAAACAATTTGGAATGGAATCTTCCCTGTGCTCCTGTTGATTGAATCATTATAAGAAAATTTCGCCTATGGCAGAATGTTGTCCCACTGACTGTGATGTTCAGTCACCAAACTCCTCAACAAGTCTCCCAAACTCCTGTTCACAACTTTTGTCTGTCCTTCCATCTAAGGATGATAAGATGAACTAAACGACAAGTTTGTTCGCATCTTTTTCCATAAGGTTCTCCAGAAGTGTCCCACGAACTTGGTGTCTCAATCCGAAACTATGCTCCTTGGTAAGCCATGAAGTCTAACAACTTTTTTGAAAAACAGATTCGCAATGTGAGTTGCGTCACTAGTTTTCTGACATGGTGTAAAATGTGCCATTTTATAAAATCTATCCACTACCACAAAGATTGAATCGAACCCTCTTTGTGTTCTTGGTAGCCCCAATATGAAGTCCATGCTTACTATATCCCACGACCTCTCTATTATGGTTAACGGTTGATATAAGCATACGTTCTTCCTCTTTCCTTTTGAATGCTGGCAAATCCTGCATCTGTCCACAAATATTTTGACATCTTCTGTCATTCCTAGCCAAAAATATGACTCATTCAACTTCGAGAATGTCTTATCATGACCGAAATGTTTGACCAATCCTCCACTGTGTTTCTCCTTCAACAGATTCTCCCTCATGGAGCATTTTGGAATACAAAGTTGATTACCTTTAAACATTAATCCTTCTTGGATCATATATTTTTTCCATTGACTTTTTTTCCTGAGAACTGGATTCTCAGCTGCTTCATACGCTTCTTTGAAGTGTGGATCATCTTTGTACATGTTCCTGAGATCATCAAAACCCAACGTTTTGACTCTGAACTCTTACATAAGCAAAGTTTTCCTGCTCAAAGCATCAACAACCTTGTTAGCAATTCCAGAAATATGTTTAATTACAAAAGTAAAATTATGCATGTATTCAACCCATTTTTCATGCTTCTGATTTAATTTATCCTATTGAGTCACAAATTGTAAGGTATTATTATCACTATACAAAACAAACTCTTTAGGGATCAAGTAGTGCCTCCACTTTTTCAGTGCCTGTATGACCGCATAAAATTCTTTGTCATACGTGGAGTACTTCACTTTTTCTTCATTCGGTTTCTCACTGAAGTACGCAACTGGCCTGTCATCTTGGCTCAAAACCGCTCCAATTTCAAAACCACTTGCATCACATTTTACCTGAAATGTCTTCTTGAAATTAGGCAACACCATAATTGGTTGTTCTATAATTTTGTTTTTCAACAAATTGAATCTTTTCTCTGCTTCCTCTGTCCAGTGAAAAGATTTATGTCTTTTCTTCACTGTGTCCATCATTGGTGCACTAATTCCACTGAAATTCCTGATGAATTTTCTGTAGAAACTAGCCAATCCATGAAAACTTAGAACTTAAGAGATACTCTTTGGCGATCGCCAATTCTTAATCATCTCCACTTTATCTAGATCCATCCTCAACTTATCTGCCAACATAAAAAACCCCAAATAAATGAGCTCTGTCTTCATGAATGAGGATTTCTTCATATTTATCAGCAACTTCTCTTGCTGTAGCCTCTGCATCACTATAGCCAAATGTTTCATATGCTCTGCCTCTGTTTTACTGAAAATCAATATGTCATCAAGATACACAATGACAAATTTTCCGATGAAATGCTTCAGGACTTCATTCATCAATATCATGAAGCTACTTGGCGTGTTTGTTAATCCAAACAACATAACAAGCCATTCATACAACCCTTCATTAGTCTTGAAGGTTGTCTTCCATTCGTCACCTTCTCTCATACGAATTTGATGATAACCACTTTTCAAATCAATATTTGAAAAAAATTTGGCTCCACTCAAGAAATCCATCAAATCGTCCATCCTTGGCAATGTAAATCTATACCTGATAGTAATATTGTTAATGTCTCTTGAGTCTCTACACATCCTCCAGCCTCCATCTTTCTTTGGAATGAGCACTGTTGGAATAACACATGACTCAAGCTTTCTCTAACCAACCCTTTGTCCATTAAATCTTGGACCTGTCTTTTGACCTCTTCATTCTTCTGTGGTGTCAATCTGTACACTACTTTATTTGGTAAACTAGCTCCAGGTATGAGATCAATGTGATGACTTATACTTCTATTAGGTGGCAATGAATGGGGTAGTTCGTCCACTACTATGTCAGCAAATTCCTCCAGTAACTCCTGGATTTCCTCTGGTAAATCATCCACTCTTGTGTTGTTCAAAACAATTATAGGTTTCCTGACCACAATGAATTGTGGATATTCCTTCTTCTTAACCTCCTTAAGAAGTTCCTTCCCACTCATGAGAAGTACAATGTTGCTTATTTCAGGTTTTACCTCTTTGTCCTTGATCGACAACAACATGTGAGTTCTCCCATTCTTCTCCAGGGTGTATGTGTTCTTTCTCCCATCATGAACCACATTCCTTTCATATTTCCACGGTATACCCAGCAATAGATGAGAAACATACATGGGAATGACATCACACAATATATTATCGTTATATCCTCCTATTTTGAATTCAACTAAACATTGTTTAGTGACATTTACCTGATGTCCTTTTTGTAGCCATGAAACTCTGTCTGGACTTGGATGTTCAATAGTCTCCAACTCCAGCTTCTCTACCATCTCTGTAGAAACGAGATTGTCTATGCTACCACTATCCACGATGACTTTGCATACCCTGTCTTTGGTCTTGCAAGCAATTCGAAAAAGACTATTCCTTTGCATTGGATTCTTCACCTCCTTTTCTGGTGTTAAGAGAACCTTCCTCATCACCAGTGATCTTCCACCTTCAACATCTTCTGCCTCAACATTCCGCCTTTGTGCTTCGGCAATGTGAGTCTCACCTCCTTCTTTCTTCTTATCTGGACATTCATACGATTTGTGTCCATTCTTTCCACATGTGAAGCATTTTATTAATCCACCTTTGCCTCTTCCTCTTCCTCTAGCATGAGGAAAAGTGTTGTTATCAACATACTATCCTTTCTGTTCGGCATACTTCCCTCTCTGTGAGCTTCCACCTCTTTCAGTTTGAGGTTGAGGTTTCTTCCACTCTTCCTTAAGCTTATGATTCCTATCTTGGACAACTACTTTTCCCCTAGGTTGACTTCTGCCTCGGCCTCTCTGACTTTTCTTTCAGCTCAACTTCTCTTCAGCCTTTAGAGCCATCTGATAAGCATATTCCACTGTTCGAATGATCATCATGCTCATCTCGTCTTGAATGCCATATCATAGATCATTCATGTACCTGACAACCTTTTCATTATCACTTTCGTGATGAACTGCCCTGATGTTCAGTTTGTAGAACTCTTCAGTGTACTCCTTCACTGACTTCAGCTTCTGTCTCAAATTTTGCATCCTTCGAAACAGATTAATTTGGTAATCCTTGGGAATGAACTTCGCTTTCATCTTGGCGACCATTCTATCCCAACTCTTGATTTTTTGCTTTCCTTTGCAACGTCTATCAGCTTGTAGTTCATCCCACCACAATGTTGCATGTCCTTTGAGTCTTGTGACAACATGTTTGACCTTCTTGTCTTCCTCGACATCTTCATAGTCAAAATATGTGTCCAAATCTCTAATCCAGTCTGGAAGCTCTTCAACATCCAGGTTTCCCTCATATACTGGAATGTCAATTTTTTCCCTAGCACCCATTCTTGCAACAACCCTAAGTAGGCATTCATTTGCTACATGATCTGTTGCAACTTCTTTCCTTTCATGTCTAGCTTCATCTTCACTTTCAGATTCACTGACATCTCCAACATCGGTTGTGCGCCTCTGTGTTGTCTCCATGTCCTCGAGTCTGGCACGTAGGTCACGCATCTCTCTTTCTACGGTTGTATCAGGCACTTGCCTGCCCCTTCTTCTTGGAATTTACCTTTCCTCTAGTGGATCGGGTGTTTTCCTATCTCTTCTTCTCGACAACATGGTTGTAAAATTCCTCCTTTCCCTGCTATAGAAAGCAAAGAAAATTCTCCCAGGCTCTGATACTAGAAATGATGCAGCCCCCCAACCCTCGGGTCAAAGTTCGCTACATGATCATTCTAATTCCTGCCCTTGAGTCGGATTGACTCTTCGATTCCTCTTTGGGGAATCCCATACACATAAAATGATGCTTCTCCACAGGTCCTTATGAATTGAGCCCATGTGATCAAACACGAAGCATCAATTCCAATCTCCCTCTGACCAAGCAATGTGGTCGTATTTCTCATGATTTCAGAACTTCGGAGTTCATGACTTCACAACTTCTCCTTCCAAGTCTCTCAACTCTTCGCCTTCCGAAACCTGAACTTTCTATGTGCCGAAACGCTTGTTGCATCCTCTCCCGCGACAATATCGCATTTTGCAATTTCAGGAATCTTGGAAACAAAATCTTAAATTCTTATCCTCCGAAAGGCCGAAATGCCAAGTTCCAAAACGCTTTACCAATAGTTGGCCCCACACAAATATTTCGCCCTTCGGGACTTCGCACTTTGCAATTTCGCGAATCTCACTATAAGGCCTTCAGTTCTCTAACTCACGAAACCCTGAAATAGTCAACAAAGGTTTGACCTTCGTTTCGACAAGTACGCCACCTATCCACTCTCCACTGTCTACAATCTTTGATATGGATTCTTCTACCCCTTCAACTCTCAAATTCCGAAATGAGAGTTTACGAGACATATAACGACCCCATCTCTTCTGGGCTTTACACTTTAGAAAACACTTGTGATAACTCTCCTTACTCTTCTTGCAAGATGTGACGGCTCTCGGGACTTCGCGAATTCTCCACGGAGAATTCCAACCATCTGTTCCTCCTTGACAACTCCCACAAATTGAACAAGTTATTCCTTCGCTGGAACTTATCTAACTGCAAAGTAACTTTGCAGAACCTCCCTTTGAACACTTCAAGGTACTAACCCTCCTGATCTTTCTCCACAACTCGAGTCTTCAAGAAGACTCCTGCACGCACTCCTTACGACAACCCTTCAAATACTTCCATGTATTGAATTCTTCGACTCTACGCAATCTCTTTGCAACAACAGTCCTTCAACTCTTTTCTTGGTTGATAAGTTCTAAACTTACAACCACCCTATGCACACCTTGCACGGTTGTTGTGCTCAACCTGCACTTCTGCAAGAATGAGAATAACGTTATCTCTCCTAAGTTTTCAGAGATGAAAATCTGAACCCTTGTCAACACACTCCTTGCGGATTACTTCACTGCACACCTTGCAAGAATTCTTTCTCAGATAGAGAAAAAATTGATACTCATTCCTTACTCTTCCTCTCTCAGATTTCATACATTTAACAAGAAATCATTCATACATAGCGTAACAACAAATGCATAACAAAAAGAGTAAAATAGCTATGAGCATAGCATTCAACATACATACATAGAGAATATCACAACACCATGAATCTGAATCAAAGCTTCATGTATTAATTTAGGACTTCTGTACATGGGTGTTTTCAAATACAACTCTTTACTCTCTCTCGCAATAGCTGAATGTTATTATTTTCATGATACAAACGATACAAGTGAGGGCGTCTATATATGTTTTCCCTCCGGCTCCTAAAACTATCTAATCCGCAATTGAAAGCTACCTACTTACATTTACTACACATAAATGCCTCTATCTACTACAGACGAGAGCGAATCGCTCATGATCTGTTTACAATCTACAAGTTCCCCTCCACTTAATTATTTCATTTAATATCTGCACAATTATTTCAAAACATTTCAAAACACTTTTGACAACGTGTTGAAATGCATTGGCGCTTGTCCCAACTGTCTTCCACCTCTGCGCGTGATTTCTACTCACGATGCTCCTGCATCATGCAGGCTCCATGCAGGTCCCGCCTGTCGATCGACAAGACTTCACTAGTACCTCCCAGCCAATGCTAGGGGTACTTTTCTTCCCCCTTAGCCCCCAGAGCCGCAAAGGGTCCACACACACTATCGAGAGATTTCAGCTAGCTCCCAGCTCGCCTCGCAAGGCCGAGCTACCAGATCCTCACCGAGCTGGGCATCCCAAATCCCACAAGTTAAGTCAATCAATTAGATATTTTTGCAGCGTAACATTACATAATCAAAATAAGATCCTTCATTCTCCTCCTTCCTTCATTATATAGAGTTTTGAACTCCCTTTCTTTCCTGAAATCTCATTTAATTAAATTTTTAAAAATAAATTCCAAAAAACTCCACTACGTACAAGTGTCACCCATCCCCTACATTCCTCCATTTTAATTTCTTTAATTAATTTAAATTCTCTCATTTCCCTCACCCACCTAGAGTCACTCCTAGAATCACTCCTAGGTGTCCCCAAATTCTCTTACAGGTTTTAATGACTTTCCCCACTATTAAATTTCTAGTTCAGTTTAAATTAGAAAGCTCTTAAATGGTAGATACTTTAGTAAGTTTGACTTTCTACTTTTTCCCTTATGTTCCTTTTTATGTTTACCTCTTTTCCTAGTTTCCTAATATTTTAGATTTTTCCTCTTTCCCCTTTTTAATTAGAACTCAAAAAAACAGGTGTGGAAATTAACCCCTTTTCCCCTTTTCTCATTTAATTAATATATTTTAAATTATAAAAAAATAATAAAACAATTAATTCCCCTTTTAATTTTATTCCAACAGATTTTTTTTTTCATGAATCAATTAAATTTCTTACTCCCTCCATGTTACAAGATTTAACGAAGATCATACTCTTTATTTATTTATTTTATTTTATTTTTTATTTTTTATTTTTTTTATAAAAAGGATAAAATTTTACCACTAGCATAATTTAGACCTAGACCTTAATTTTCGTGATGAGCGACATTTTATTAGGGAAAATGTTTTTAAAAATTCTTATCACAATGTTCATCCTAAGGCCATCTAGGTTCATTCATTTAACAATGACAACGCGACGTGCCCTTCAGGACGCACAAGGTGCTCCAAGGGTGCCACTCGCTTTAATCTATTTCCCTTGCACGACGTGCCCTTCAGGACGCACTATGTGCTCCAAGGGTGCCACTCGCCTCTCTCCATTTTTCTTGTGCGACATGCCCTTCAAGACGAACCACGTGCTCCAAGGGTGCCACTCGCCTCTTGACTGACTTGGTAGACATCAAAAACCCCTGGAGTCAATACTCCACCAAGTGAACTTGTGGGAGACTAAGGGCCTCTAAGGAGTAAGGCCCCCGCCTTATTGCGCGCCCCTTAGAATCATCATGAGTGACTATCATAGTCTGCCCTCACGACATCGTGGGTCCTCTCGAACTAGGTAAACGTTAACCTACAGTTCGATCCACGACGGGAGTGCTAGTAGGTTGTGGCAGGGTTGCTATCCACACCTCTCCCTCAACATCTCTAGTAGTCATGCGTGATCCCTTTACTCCACTTGTGAGTCTGGTCAGCAAGCTATCGTCAGCCTGCATCATCAGCAAATCATGTCAGAATATATCCATATCATATCATCTAATCAAATGCACTAATATCATAGTAAACAATCAAACCCTAATGGTACACTCCCTAACTCGATCTGAAGTCCAAGGGGTTCCATTGATGCTTCTGCATCCTCGAGGTCCAAAATCCTGCACACTTAGTAAAACCGAGTTAATAACACTTGTCTATGTCAATGCAATTAAACCATGTCATCAACCCATAACACCTCATAATCAAACTCAAATGTTTTAATAGCATAATAATCAAGATCACTTGTGAGCAAGTGTCCTCAAGAATAAGTTCACTCAGTGCACCAGAGCAGGATGTTACATATTTGGGACCATTGTAAACTACAAATTTTCATCTTGAAACCTCATGCAACAACCCAAGCCCATCCATCACAATTGGACACTTTCCTCTAAGTCAACTCAACTTGGGAAATTTCACCCATTCCAAGTTCAATGTAGTTATAGTTCTGGAATCATATTTTCTTTGAAAAAATAAAAGGTTAGGTGGTTACGAAATCACACAAAAGGATCAAAATATTAAGAGTTCCCAAGTTCATGGTCACTTATGAAACATTTTTTATAGTAGATACTAGAAAAGATCCCATGCCAACAACGTTTCCAGGGATTTCCCTTTACCAAGCTTCTAAATTCAACATCAAAAACATGGAAAAGGAAATTAAACAATACAAGTAGAAGATAGGGTACTTGGAACATGAGGTGGCTCATTATAAAGTAGACATGTCCAACCTATCTAAGATCAAGTATTGCACTTATGAACTCCAAGATGAACTTAGTACCACTTAGAGGATGATGTACTCCAACCTTGAGGGGTTCCAAAGGCATGAAATTTAGTTCCTTTCCTACCTGGAAAATACCAAATATAAAAGCATAGATCTATATCAAGTTCAACTAAACATGGATGAACGCAAAAGGTCACAGGTAGAGGAAAAATATGCATCGACAAACTTTCCCATGATGTATGGAAGATAAAGTCAATGCAATTATGCGACCTTGGAAAATTTTCAATCTACAATTATGTGATTTGAAAAGGACATCACTATCTCTATGAATAACTACAAATGCTTTCATTTGGACAACAAAAAGATGATAAAAATATGTCATCTCCCTCCAATCGAGGAAATAGGTTCACCTCATCCCCTGAAAAATGTTTCAATTGAGCAGGAAGATATTATTAGAGGCAAGGGAATCACAATTATAATATCTCCTAAGATAATTAAGTAGGATATAAAATAACATATTGCAAACCATTCCAAGGAAACAAAAATTCATTCCTTAATACACTTAAGAGATGAGTAGGCCACATGCCTATGAAAATAGTGTCCTATTAATTCACCTTTCAACCATTGATATTTAGGTGCATCATAGGAATATCTTCAACATGAGGTATGCTTAGCTAACTTAGATGATGAAGAACATCGTCAACTATGACCACAATAAAAGACAAATTATGATTTATAATATTTGTTTAAAAAGAAAAGAAAATGAATAAAGCAAGGAATTTGACATAACTACCAAAAGGGAGCCAAGATGTTACAAAACAATTATGTTTCGAATAGCTATACAAGATAGAGGACTAGATTTGTAAAGGGATTTTCATTGTTGATACTTTATAAACTTTTTTATAATATTTTAATATGAAGAATCCCTCAAGGCCAATTTTGGAGGAGGAGCATTGGTGTCTAATACTGTGTATGATGAGAACTCTTTCTTGTGTTTATATTGTTACTAGGATCATTGAAAGATTGTATATTTCTATTATATATTTTTCTATTATATATTTTTCTAGATGAATATTATAATTCTTGCTTTGTTTTTATGAAATTCTTTCTTTTGGATGGTAAATGGAAGATTTTAAATAGGAATGAAATGATATAACTTTTTTCTTTGCATTCCTATTCTTGTACATATGTTAATACATTTTCATGAATAGATTCATGTTCCTAAAATACTAATAGAAATATATAACTAATCTTGTATTCATTGGTTAAAATATGCTCCTAGATAGGATAGGTGAAATAGTCTTATATGTTTGATGTACATTAAAATCATTATCCATTTTTCATTACATACTTCATTGCTCATTAAATAGTAATAGCTTTCAGGATATAATTCATATGAGTTCTGTATTCCAATTTTTTTGAAGTCAATTTGGAACTTTACATCAGGGATAAACTCTACTATAGAGCATGGAACTTTTCTCATCACAACACAACCTTTGTTCTTCTCCTTTCTCCATCCCACTAGAAAAATGGAGGATTTTTTAAGATTAATCTCCATACATGTATCCTTACAATATAAATACAAAAAATATTTTATTGTTTCCTCTCCATCACTACCATTAATAAACTACAAAACATCATATATGCAGAGAAGATGAGTTCAAGAGAAAGATCTCCCTATTTTGACAAAAAAAAATATTCCCATAACCTTTTTTCTTCTTTGATGTCTCTATTGATACCTTCAACCACTAAGAGTGAAATTTGGGGAGACATATCATAACTCTATCTTAAACCTCTAATAGGTTTTAAAAAATTCAAATCTAAGACATTTATCAAAATAGAAAATAAAGTGGTAGAAAATAAAGTGGAGGATACACACCCCATAATCCAGCTCACAATTGGATAAATAAACCCAACATGGAGTAGCATTAATCTAACATAGAGCCAAGAATTCCAATCATAGACCTTTCACAAATCTAGTCTCAATGCTACACGAAGACTATTTTTAGTCTTTATGGAGTGAATACCTTCTTATGCTACACCAATGTCCTCATAGATTTATATTTCAGACAAGAAACCAAATTGCTCATATGAAATAACATTAGGGAATATATTTATTACCCTTACAACTGATATTTTTGATTTTTTTTTATATAACCAATTACATAAAGAAATAGTTATAAATTCATTGAATAACTTAAGATTGTCCTTTTCTCGAATCAAAGCTAGAAAATACAATTTAAAGAACTATAAAACTTTCATGTAGTCTTTCCTTGTTATATTACCCGAAGTAGGTCCTACAACAACAAGTTATGAAATCAATGAAAAATTCCATTGACCACCCATCCAGCCTCAAACTTTTATCCTTTTTGAAAGATGCAAGAACAATATGGAATTCATATTTTGAAGCTTCCGCGATAATCATTTTATTTTTGTCTTCTAAAATGAATGATGGAACAAAGATTTTTAACTTTAGAACTTCAACAATATTCAGTCGATTTGGTTCCTTGAAGATGTTGTGAAAATAAGAAACACCAACCCCTACAATTGCTGAGGATTTGTTATTAATAGTACCATTGGAATTATTCATTTTGTATATAGAGTTTATCCTCTTCATGTATCTTTCATAATTATGGGAAAAAATTGTACTATTATTTCTTTTTTTATCCAAATTTTATGACTTTTCATCTTTCATTTCAATATTCGTTTTTTTTCCCTTTTCTTCTACCTCTTTCAATTTACATATTTCCTCTTCAGTGAAAATGCCTTCCTCATCACAACAAATATTTTTGCAATTTATGTTTCTACTACTTTTAGAACCTTATCCATATCTTGTCCTTTCTTTTAATCCCATTCCACCACTACCTTTTTCACATTCCTCATAGACATTATAAACTAGAAGCATGCATAGTCCCTTGTGTCATGATCATACCTATTACATTCTTGTTTCATGAACTTGTGAAAATATTCCTCCTTAATCCATATGGAATTGAACTAGAAACCATGTCCTTTTGTTTGTATTTTTTAAGAGTAACAGGACAATGGTTAAAACCTCCTCTTATCCTCATCTAATATATAATCCTCCCAAACTTTTTCAAGGTGTCCTTTGAAACGAAAAATCTCTCCAACTACTTCGTGACACCATCCTTGCCACTTCTTTTTTCCTCTAGACACACATCCATTTAAGAGGCTTTAAATAAATAAATAAACAACCTCTTTCATCTCTTCTTTAAAATAAACAATTTATATATCCAATCTTTACCTTACTCCACAAACCTCCACTCTAGACATATTAAAACTTAAGTCTCCTTTTATAATTAGTCTTCCTTCTTTTACACATGCTAGATCAAAAAACGAATTCAAAATTTCCCACCTTTCCTCATAACACCTATAACAATTTAAAATTGATAATATCTAACCCACACCCATATCTTGAAGCTATAGTTATCCATACACTTGATTTGATAATATAGAAATTCATTAAGGATATTGTCTTTTTCCATTGAGTCAATAGACACACCAAATTTCCTAATGCATCTAAAGAGTGAAAATCCCTATAGTTTAAGAGTGTCAATAACCTCGTAACTGATCTTGATTCCTTCTCCCATACTTTATTCAACCAATATCACATCAAGGCTATGCTTATTTACTAGCCCAACAACAAAAGTCCTTTGAAGGGACATTTGCATCCGTATATATTAATAGACAATACAACCATCTCGAAACCCCATGGGAAATTTATCCTCCTCCAAGCACCCTCTTGATGGATGTTTGCTTCCTATGTTTAATATATTTTAGGGCTTTATCTTGTGCATGTCAAAGAAAGGATTTCTGGCGTATGCATGAGAACATGATTCTAAGATAAGGCCTTAAGTGAAACAATCGGTAATTCATTTTCCTATGTTACCAAAAGAAAAAAATTTAGGTCTTAAATAGTATTTACCTAACCATGAATTTTCTATCTCATCCGAAAATCAAAACCCTCTTGGAATAATATGGCATCACAACATATAGATAGGTTATATCTGATAATACATTGGGATTGGAATTTTATATTTCATCAAGAGGGAGAGAAGCCTCCTACAATTAATTCCCTCCTTGTAAATGAAGTCTTGTGATCCCTTGAACAAACCCCAACAATATCTAAAAGAGTAGGCGAACTAGAAATGATATAGCACAGCAAAACAAAATTGATTGAAACCAACCATTGTAGCTTTAAATCACTTAGTAGCACTTGATATAAATCCATCCTCCATGAATTGGAGTGTATCCTTAGTCAATGGGCCACGAGTCCCCTCAAACTATTATCTTTAAGTGAGGGATGTAGCCTTCTCGGTACACTCCTCTCATACCTTAACACCATTCAACACCTCCTATATCACTATCTTCAATATTGGTACTTCATCATAACCAGGATGAGGTACCATCCTTCTCTAATGAATGAGTTAACTTTCCCACATATAAAATTCAACAATTCGTTGACCCTCATGTAAACCCTTACCCTCCTTTTTTTTCCCCAAACCTTCTTCACAAAATCATGAGAACAATCCGCAACCATGTGCCCATAAATATGAAAATATACACATAAAAAGAGAATGTTAGAATTTTAAATATAGAACTTGAAGGTGGGAAATTCCCTAAACACAATATCCATGCTCTCATAAATACCCTCATTAATATCAATTTCCACAAACACTCAAGTGGAAATCTAGTATGTCTTTGAAAGAAAGGAAACATTGACTTCTAACATATTTTTAAAAGATTCCCCATTAACCCTCAAACATTACTCGGATGAGAGTTCCATTGGTAGACTAAGGAGACTCTCAAAAATTGGATCCTTCCTAGACACCTCCATGCTAGGATCAAAGAAAACATCCCAAGGTTTCAAAAAGAACATGAGTCCCAAAAACACCAACCATACAAAATATTTTTAACATCCTCTTCTTTACTAAAAATGAACCCTATCCAACCACAACATAGGAGCTGGAACACTAGTCCATAGTGTAAGATTGGTGCCCATGATTGTTTCATTCATTCATTCAATGAAAAAAATCCAATTTTGTGACTATGGAACTTCCCAATCAATTTATTCCCAAAAACGTTTTTAGGTCGCTCAACCCTCATTTTCTCACCAAAAGTCATCCTAACTAAAGGAAACTTCTTTTTCACAAGTTTTTTCGTCCTCCTAATTTTAAAAATCTCATTGGACTTCACAACCATTCCCTCCTTCATAAAGCATGGAAGTGCCTCTAAATCCAAGCTTCTTGGTTATGTCCAAAGGCCCATTAAAAGCCTAGGATTTCCTCATTTGTTTGGAAAACAATGGAAAAAATTATTCCTCCTTCTTTGATCCAGCCTCCAAAATCTTCACAATAAACTTAGATGACATAAAGTGTTACCCTATGTAAAATTTATGAATGACTTATATTTTTTAAACAGTAACAATAAATATGTGATTCAAATTTTAATATAACTCTTGAAACAATGTAAGTGTAAGACATATTTCACAAACCATTATAAAAATAACAATGCACATGTATATATTAATCCACGTGATTCAAATTATGCCTCATAGCTAGGTTTCTTATATTGAATTTAAAACTAAAATATAGTGGTAAAATTTCTATCACTAATCTATGATATTGTTTCTCTTCTTTTCTTGTAGCCATTTTTATAAGTTTTTCTGCAGGGTAAAATCATGAAGATGGGTTACACTTTTCCTTGTTTTGTGAGAAAAAAAACTGTATTTTCACAAGTTCTTCATCTTCCGACATACAAAAGTATTTTTTTTTATTTAGAATTTCACTTTACAGTAAAGACAAAACTTGTGAAGAATTGTGTTAGCTTTCCAATGACTATTTTTCAATTTTTTTTTATCATGATTTCATATGTCAATTTTGACAATTGTTTAACAGTATGTTCCTTAAACATGAAAGGAATGATAATGTGTTACTTATTTCTTCAACAATGTATTTAAGAAACGAAATATACTGCAACAATCTATGAAAACTCTATTTTATTATGACTATAATTTTGAATCTAACAGATGAATATTATAATTTCTATAATTTGTTTAAGTTGACCAAGCTAAAAACGTTGCAGATTTTAAACACATGTTTTTCTACACCTTGTATCTATCTTAATTTTTACTTAAAACTAAAATATAAATATACCCTTTTGAAAAGAACAATTTAGGGATTATGAATATATTTTTTTCCAATTTTTTCACTGTATACTTTTAGAGATACCGATATTTCATTTCACCGAATCATAATGTCTACTGAAAATATTATGTAGTGATTTAAAAAAAAAAATAAAAAAATTAGATAAAAATAAAGAAAATGAAAGCAAATTATAGGAATTGAAAGTAGATTCAACTTTGGAAATGATGGTGTCATTTTCGAAACAAAATTCTCAGTATTTGCAGGAGTTCGAAACCTCCGAAGTTTAGGTAAGCTTGGGGAAATTATCTGGTTTTTGTTTTCAGTCCCAATTTCATTGTTTTGGCCAAAACAATCTTTCGGCCGAAAAACTAATATTTCCGTCAAAAGACTAAAATCTAATGAAAACCGTCAAAACTGGACGGTTTCCAAGGTTTTCGGCCGAAAGGCTATTGAGCGAATTTCGTCAATCGGAAAAATGAAAAGAGGCGTCGTATCGTTTCATTTCGCGCCAAATTGTATTTATAGGATTTTGGTTGAACACATTTAACACAATTCATCGGATGGACAAACAGATATAAACTCGAGAATAGGGGTTTCAAAGCATTTCTATTACTAATTGCAGCTGTATTATTTTCTTTCTTTATATCTTCCCTCTGTTCCATAGGCTTAATCGGAGGATCGATATCTATACATGGTGGTTTTCTAGAGTACTTAAACAAAGTTTCAAATCATCTTTTTGGTTTTTGTTGAATAAGGTAATTGATGTTTGTTAAAGTTTTTATTGGAATAACAATTTATATGTTGAAAGATAAATGTTGAGCATTTTTTCAAGGTGAAGTGTTTGTTGAACATATGTTTTACAGATATCTATAAAATTCATGGGAAACAAAATTTTGCGCAAGATAAAATATGATCGCGCTCGCGATGATACTCACCAAATCGAACAAAGGAAAGAGCTTTATCAGAGAAAGAAACAAGAACGTGCAAATATTGAAGAAAGAAACAATGATAATGTCAATAGAGATTTTCAACAAGAAGTTCAACCAGGTATGCATGCACATATGATGATCGAGCACATGACACACATTGGGACTGTATTCAGAAAGTACATAATTCAAATTTAAAATATTGTAAATTTAATATAATTGATTGTAATTACAATTTGATGTTTTTCAAAAAACATAAATAGATTTTCTCATAATGTCAAAGAAGACGTTGAAACCGAAATTGAAACAAAAGACATTGAAACTGAAATTGAAGCAGAAAATGAATCACGTATAGGTATGTACATAAATTTAGATAATACAAGATGAACACTCAAGTATATATAATTTAGTGAATTTCTGTTCGAGTTATGTTTTTTAATATAAACTTTAAATTGAAATATGCAGGAGAATCTATCAACATTGATGATGAAATATTAGAAAATGTTGATACTAACAAATTTGGGAAGAAAAAAGATAAGCATTATATAATATATCGAACTAAGAATATGTATAATACTTTTTTCAAAGATGAATCAATAACAGTACAAGCTCAACTTTTACTTTGTCTAATGAAGTCAAGAAAGTTAAAAGAAGCTACATCATTATTGGGTATTCAAAAGTTGACAAAGGATAAAAAGGTGACATAGAATATCTTTAATAATATAACTAATGTATTAAAATATTTTGGAAAATATCGAAAAGAAGATGTCTGTGTTGCACGTAGAGCGATACAAACAACAGTTGTTTCATCTAGCAATATAAAAGATCATTTGACATAACACATGGAAAAAACGATGGGAACGTCAAGAAAAACAATGCACAAACATAGAAAATTTTGCTTCCAAATAGATGTAAATGATGAATTGACTTGCTGGACAGTGATTTATAGACAACCCTACAAAGATAGACTTGCAGAAAATGTTAAAGAATTGGCCCATAATTGTTGGTTGGAAGAATCTAGTGTTTCACCACATACAAGGGATGTGTTGTGACGAAGAATAACACAAAATCAATATGAAGAACATCCAAAACATATATTGTCAATCACACAAATAGAGTTGTTTAATAAGTTCAAAGAAGAGAACAAAAAAGTTAAAATTTCCATCAATACATTTGTGCAACAAAAACCATGGTTTGTTAGACCCATCACTGTCCGTGACACGTGTTGTTGTCATTATCATGTGGAGTTTGAGTTGTATTATGACACATTTCTGGATTTTGGTAAAACTTTATGGACAGGTTCACCTCCTCCTTCCACATTTTTTGTTTTTATATATGAAATTCTATGTGAAAGAGAAGATGGTGATTTATTTTACAAAAAAAAATGTATTGGTGGAAATAAATGTGATCGTTGTGGAAATATAAGTTTGTTTCATTCAAAGTATCATATTGATATGAATGATAAATCATTTTCTAATATAAGAGTCAATTGGAAGAGATATGAATATATGACCAGCATGGCTCCACATTCTTCAAATGTTATTTCCAAAAGGATTGATTTGAAGGTAGATAAAATCAATGTGATAGAATTTTTGAAGAAGTTTGAGGAAGAAATCTATAAATACACCAAGCATTCACATAGAGCTCGATGGAAAGATCTACAATTCAAATAATCCCGTGAAGTGTTTCCACCAGGGAAAAATTTGTATGTAGTTGATTTTGCAGAGAATTAAACATTCGTTGCACAAAAAGAAATACAGAGTGAATATTATCATTCTGATCAAGTCATGATATTTGTCCACGTTCTATATAGACATTCTCAATAGAGTCTTCCAAACATAGAAAGCACCAACGACAATCAACATGTTATTAAAGAATATCACTTTTATATAAGTGATGATCGAGCACACGACACACATTATGTACAATGATGTTTTGATAAATTTTATGATTCATTGAAAGAACGCGAAATCAGATTCGATCGACATTGGATATGGTCCGATGGGTGTGCTGGTGAGTTCAAATCTGCACGATCATTCTATTGGTTATGTCGTCTTCATAAAAAATTAAACATTACACATTGTTGGAATTGTTTTGAGACTGGTCATGGAAAATGAGAGAACGACGGTGCAGGGGCATGTATAAAATGAGAACTTTGAAAGTATCAGCTGAACCCTCATGTCGATCAATTTGAATCAGCTAAACAAGTTGTTGAATGGTGCAACATGGCGCTAAGACATGAATATAATCCGTCAAGGGATGTGCGCAGGTGTGTCTATATATAAATGTTACATGTATGTACATAGGATATATAAGTTTGAACGTGTTCAAATTTATATTCAATCTTCAATCATTTTCTTGAGAGATTTCAAGTTAACAAGTTCTTGTCTTGTGAAGGTTTTTTTGGTATGTTGGAATCGAAGATGTAAATAGATCAATCCCATATGACGCCAGTATAATACCCAGGACAAGAAAAATACATTTAGTTAAAACAAAAAGTTTTCAAAATGGGTTTTCATTTGATAGACGAAATGACTCTTGTTTTTGTTCAATTTGCATAGAGGACACAGAATCCATAGATATTTGCAAGAATGAAAATGCAGGATATGTTAAAGATTGAAGACATACTGGACTTAATGTAAAAGGGAAAATTCCACTTGCAAGCTCAGAGGAGATGGAATCAAATGAAACTATAGTGTTAGTTGATAGCGATAGAATTTTTGATCTTGTTAGAGAAGATAAATTTTTTATGTTTAATGTTTTTCAAATAACGTGTAGATGTACTTGTGTGATAATCTAACATGAATTATTTGTTGTCCAATATATCCAATTATTTGCAGGAGATGTTTTTTCCATGGTTGGACCTGTAGACAACAATGAAATCGTGAAATATTATTTGATGCGATGCATGGAACAAAAGATGAGGCTATTAGAAGATTTTGATGATAACGGTTTTATATATGAAAGAGGATCCATTGTATTGTAAGGATATTTTTTTCAAGAAACCCATAAAACCAATACTCATGTTCACTTTCAAGACTATCAGTCAGATGTCACAAGTTGTCAATATAGTCATTTCGTATGTGCAACACGCATAAAGTTAATAGAAGTTCAATAATAAAAAAAAAAAAGTTAGAAAATGGAAAATGTCCAAATTCAATCACGAACGAATAATTGAAGATGTAATACCGTTACGTTTTTTTTAAACAAACTTGGCACATGTGTACATTCCAGAATTTTTATTTTTTCATTGAAAGTACATTCCAGATTTTAATGACTTGTTTTGACTATCTTCAAACATATTTCCAATTATGATATTTATAAAAAGGGTACTATGTATAAAAAAACTCACTTGGGAACTGCACCCCACTTAGTACCTAAAAATATATTGATAATACTTACAACCTAATTAGTATAGGATTTAGGGAACTACTAATTTGTATGGAAGTGAAAGAACCATTTGGGAAATTATACCCCTATCGATACCCAAAAGTATGTCATTAGGGAATTTCACCCTAATTAGTATAGAAGTAAAGGACATGCTTGGGGCACACCTTAATTTACATATATAGGAGTGAGACAACAACTTAATGACTTTGCATCTTAGTTAGTGCCAAAAATATGTTCTTGGGATTTAAACAAGAATTAATATAATAACAAGGGAACCACTTGTGTTGCACCCTATTTGAATAAGAGTAAGATAAGTACTTACAAATTATGACACCCCCATTAATACCCAAAAGTATGTTCTTGGGGAATTCCACTCTAATTAGGATATGAATGAGGGAATCACTTGGAAATTTATGCCCAAGTATGTTATAACCTAAATTTGTATAAGAGTAAAAGAACCAAGAACTGCTTGGGGTGAACCCTAACTTCTATATAGGATATAGGAAAACTTAATATTTTAGGGACATGCAATTTATATAATACAAGTTCTTTTTTCAAGTCAAGAAGTGAGGTATCATTAGCCGCAAGGGATGAAACTAATCCTAACTTAGGCATGCTTACTACTAGGAATCTTTACGAGACATATTTATGTACCTGATCCGACTAATAGACCCATCATCATATATCCTTCTAAGCATGCCCCCTTCTAACATTTGGATGAGACTAATCATTTTTAAAGAAAGCATAGTATTAGGGAACCTTTATGATATCAAATTCTCATTCCATCTTGTGATTGGAAATGGCTCACATGTTAAGACAAGTAAAATGTATTTTAATGAAGTTCATTCGATGGGGTTTACTTGCTTCAGAATTTTTGAACCCATTCCCATATATGTATTATGGAGCCGTCCCCTTCAAACCCATGTTTTAATCACAATGAGGTGAAGGTATTGCATGGACATGGATTATATGCCATTGATTTAAACTTCCCATTAGCATTGTTTAAATGTCATTGAGTCTTTATACTAATTTTTTTATTGTCATGTTAAATGGGATGATATTGAGGGATGTTTGTATTCCTAATATAAATTAAGATGAGGTGGAGCAGATGTAATTTTTGTGATAATTTTATATTATATAACATATGAATTGTGAAAATGCTATATTATATATTTGCATCACTTGAAATATTTTAGGAGAAATTGTTGGATAGTTGTGGATATAGTTGAACTAAATACATAACCGTGAAATATTGTATGGTCACCTAAAGTTACATAAAGGGACCTAATTTTACTATAAACTAAGGTATTTCCACTAAAATATTTCCACTAAGGGATTTATACCTAATTGTTACATAAAGGAGCCATATTTCCACTGAGGGATTTCTTAACTATAAACTCCCTAACTCCCTTGCTTGATATAGTTTTGAGTTTATTTGTTGTTTATTATTAAACCAAACATCATTCAACTCAGAGGTTTATCACTCAAAATCCACATCAAAGAAGAAGACGCAAACACTAAACATTCATCCATGAATCAATCAACCAAAAGATAAGTACGGGATAGACAACAGGACAAATTCTTATCCTTCACTCATCATCTATGCACATAAAAGTAGGGCATTTGAATCTATAAGTATTTAAACACCGAAGTGACGACCGTCGATTCCACTCCTAGCCGACTACTCAGGCAAGGAATGATGACTAAAGGGATAAGGGACATAGATAAAACCACAAACTTTTCATAATAATCAATAAAACCCACACAAAGAAGTCATTGAAATTAGAAAGTTGGGTTCGCATTGCAATATGTTATAACATATTGCAAGAGAAATCAATTCAAACAAGCAAGTGAATTCATTAAAAGTTCCCTATGGTTGGATCCACTAAAAAACCGTATTAGAACATTTCTTTAAGATTCCTTAAAATTTCCCTATGGTTGGATCCACAAAGACCGCATATAATGTAATGCATTAGAATCCCCAAAACAAAGACTTTAATCTTCATAACCTCACACACCTATGTTTTAATCACAAGGAGGTGAAGGTCTTTCATGAAAATGCATTATATGCCATTGCTTTAAACTTCCCATTAGCATTGTTTAAATGTCATTGAGTTTTTATACTAATTCCTTTATTGTCATGTTAAATGGGATGGGATTGAGGGTTGTTTGTATTTCTAATATAAATTAAGACTAGGTGCAACGGATGTAATTTTTGCGATAATGTTATATTATATAACATATGAACTGTGCAAATGCTATATTATATATTTGGATCCCTTGAGATATTTAAGGACAAATTGTTGGATAGTTGTGGATATAGTTGAACTAAATACAAAACTGTGAAATATTTTATGGTCACCTAAAGTTATATAAAGGGACCTAATTTTACTATAAACTAAGGGATTTCCACTAAAGGATACATAAAGGGACCTAATTTTACTATAAACTAAGGGATTTCCACTAAAATATTTCAACTAAGGGATACATAAAGGGACCTAATTTTACTATAAACTAATTTGGATTTCCACTAAGGGATTTATACCTAATTGTTACAGAAAGGAACCATATTTCCATTAAGGGACTTCTTAACAATAAAATCCCTAACTCCCTTCATTGATATAGTTTTGAGTTTATTTGTTGTTGATTATTAAAGCTAACATCATATCCCTCCATGTCCAAAACCTATTTTTACCTTGAAAACAATTGTAAATCATATGAATTTTGGCTCTAGGAAAATAATAAACCCATTTTGAGACACTCATGCCAATTTTGTTATATTATATATGGATTTGAAGATTTGGGTTGTAGCATTTCTATATAATCATGGAGAAATACCGAGAAAATTCAAAAGTGTTTATAATTTATAATCTTATAATTAATATCATACAACCTATCCTATCCTCATATAAGTTATTTCCCCATTAAGAGAATGACTAAAACTAGGTACCTAATGTATAGGCACAAGAGACTACTAACATGAAAGAAAATACATGCTACCTATGATTTCTTCAAACTCTAGTCAAAGCCACTTATGTCTTAATGGGGGTTGGCATAAAGATGGCAAATTCTTGTCTAAATCATTTGAGAATGGAGAAGGAGATCACTCTACAGAACATTGATATACCATTAAAAATACTATTAAATCAAAATTCAATGAAATATAAATACTTATGAAGAGTTTTTATTAACTATAAGGTAGGGATAAAATGTGGCTTCTCACATAAAAACTCTGATATGATATGGGTTTTCATTAGAAAATGTTTCTACTATGAGTGGATATATCACTAGTGTTAGGTCACATGGCCCTCATAACATTATGATTCCTTGTTTGCTCACATAGTTCCTACCATGTTTAAATTATAATAATTCAATTTTAAAGATGTATGAATGTTGAATTATTATTCTTTCTTTAATGAGGATTATTTGAAGTTTGATTTACTTTATTTATTTGTATGCATGATTAGTTGTGAACATTTTAAAATTATGCATATAGGGAACATCACTTGTTATTATCGTCTACGTGTGGGATATGTATGTGCTAGCTATGCCTACATATCCAACACAAATCCAATATTATGGTTCAATAAAGACATTAGTTACTAATGTCGAGGTTATTAATGAATTAATTAATAAGTTGTCAATTTGAAGTTATATTATATATGAATATAGATATCATCAATAAGATAAGCATTCAATAACTTTGGTCAATATGTGTGAAGTAATAAATGAGTATAATAATTAGTTCTCATCTAAAACTCTTTTATTTCTATATATTAGAATTTATCATCCAAAATGACGTATTTGTTATAATTATTCTTAAATAGTCAAAGGGTCTCTAAAATTGAAAAAGACCACCAAAGTGGGAGACTTTGGAAAAGACCACCAAAGTGGGAGACTAGTTCCTTTTTGAGCAGTTTACTATGATAAAATTCTATCGTTTGGAAGAAAAGCCATATCAAAAGTGATTGTTGAGTTTGGTTGTTCTAGAGACTAAAAAAAGTGAAATTCAATCAGTGAATGTTGATCGGATTAATTTCAAGGAAAAACCAAATATACATAAGTAGGTCACTAATGTCTTACACAGAGATGTGACCAAGACTCATGACAATATGTAGGACATGTTAAGCATAGGGGGAGATTTACTTACCCATTATCATTAGGTCTCACTATATGGTTTCAAGATGTGTTTTGTCAATCTAGTCCAAATATAAATGACTCTTGGCAATGAATATTTCTTTCTCTTGTTATGAAATGAAGAACACAAAAAAATGCAAAACTTGGCGTGAATTGCATAATCATGTTAATCATCGAGTTTTTGAATGAAATTTTTGTTTGAGGCCTTAACTAAGGGAGCATAAATATCGGAACCAAATCCAATATATGGCCATCCATGACCAAAGTAGTGTGGTCAAGGATGAAATACATTCCATGTTATTCTCCTTGCATCAACAAACAAAGGAATTGTCTCCTTCGGAAAATTGACATTCGTAAATGCAAGGTGTGTACGGGATTGAAAAAAGTGAAATTCAAAGTGAATGTTGATCAGATGAATTTCAAGAAAAAATCAAATCTACACAAGTAGGTCATTGATGTCTTACACAGAGATGTGACCAAGACTCATGACAATATGTAGGACATGTGAAGCATAGGGGGGATATTTAATTACCAATTATAATTTGGTATCACTATATGGTTTCAAGATTTGTTTTGTCAATATAGTGCAAATATAAATGACTCTTGGAAATGAATATTTGTTTCTTTGTTATAAAATGAAGAACACAGAAAAATGCAAAACTTGACGTGAATTAATTATCATGTTAATCATTGAGTTTTTGAATGAAATTTTTGTATGAGGCCATAACTAAGGGATCATATATCTGGGAATCAAATCCAATATAGGGCCATCCATGCCCAAAGTAGTGTGGTTGGATGAAATACATTCCATGTAATTTTCCTTGTACACACAACAAACATACCATATGCATCCACTTTTTCAGAAGTGGTGTAATGGTATTTAAGGTGTTATAGATCAAGGTATCCCATGGATTTTATTTATAATATGAGATTTTAAACTAATAAGGTATCCCATGGATGCCTGCCAAAGTAACCAATTGGGAGTAATAGTGAGCTCATGAATTTTTGAGGATTTGTATGGGGCCCGACTCACATTATTCATCATATATCATAGCTTGGCCCGACTCACTAACATAAGGAATATTAATAGCTTGGCTATAGACCATTAGATATTACCTAAAATGGAATCAATCTATGAATAGGTTGACTCATTATAGAAATACCAACATTAACAAAGTAATATAGATTTTATGTTCATGGAAAATATCTTGAATCTTAGTGTTGATTCTTAGTGTAAATGTTTGCTAGCAATCACTTTGAACCTAATCAATCTATGAA
>ML777569.1:1289781-1300446 GCA_009831015.1 Picea engelmannii
TTTCTTAATAAATATTAATTATTTAATCGATTCTTAAGCTTGTTATTGAGTATAATTTTGAAATTTAGTTTTTGTTCTTTTAGGTTGCACATTTATGCAAATGAAACTACTTCCCAATATAGAAGGAAAGATACATAAGTTGAATCTAAGTGTAAATCATATATATTCTCTTGGTCCACCTTTATTACATTTTCATTCTTTCAATCGAGTCTTTTTGTTTATTTTTTAAATATTATATATGTGCATTGATAGTTTTGACTTCTTTTTTAAATAATTTTGAAGTTATTTGAATTTACAAAATTTAAAGGGTCCATATTGAGTTCAATAATATCTTTACATATTAATATAATGTAAATGAAATTCAAAGTTAGGCATGCCAATTCAATTTACAATGGGTTATACAGAAAGGTGACTCCGGGTAATACATATATGTTTCAATCATCAAGCATCTTAAATGGAAAACTCTAAAGTTATATATATATGTGTGTGTGTGTTCCTTGGGGTTTATGCTAAATTCAAATATTTATGTTCATAAGGGTTTAAATTTCCACTTAAAAAGTAATTGCCACAAGTAACTAGATAGTTCTTAAGTAATCATTTTGCACTGAAATTTTCAGGTTTTAATTTCTAAATAAGGGTTTTAAAAAGGGGGAAGTGAATCTATTTTCTTTCACATGGTGGCATAGGTACCTAAATTTTGGCAACAACTCCTTAATCTAAGCAATGTTTTGTACTTAAATAATATCTAATATTCACTTTCAATAATCGAAGATGAAATTTTCATTACAACCTACTTGACTAATCAAACTACTCTTGTGCAAGTTGTTGTTTACCATTTATGTAACATCCCGCTCTGGCGCGCTTACAAAACTTATTCTTTGAGGACACTTGCTCGCAAGTGATCTGGATTTTTATGATGATAAAACTTTGAACCTTCATTATGAGGCGTTAAGATAGATGACATGATGTTTTTACTACTTTGATGTAGATAGGTGTTGTTGACTCAGTTCATTGAGTGTGCAAAGTTTCGGACCTTGAGGATGCAGAGGCATCGGTGGAACCCCCTTGGATTCCGGATTGAGTCAGGGAGTGTACTATTTGGGTTGATTCATTTGCGGTGATATTGCTTTGTTTTGATGATATGATAATGATTTTATGATATGTTGTTGACGTACTGACACGATGGTTGATGTTGCAGGCTGACGATAGCTTGCCGACCAGACTCACATATGGAGTAAGGGGGCCACACATGATTTCCAGAGAGGTTGAGGGAGAGGTGTGTACAACAGCCCTGCCACAGCCTACTAGCACTCCCGCCGTGGCTCAAACTGTAGGTTAACGATTACCTAGTTCGAGATGATCCACGATGCCGTGAGGGCAGACTGTGACAGTCAGTCACGATGATTATAAGGGGCGTGCAATAAGGCAGGGGCATTATTCCTTAGAGCCCTTAGTCTCCCACAAGTTCACCTGGCGGAGTGTTGACTCTAGGGGTTATAGATGTCTACCAATCAGTCAAGTCGGCGAGTGGCACCCTTGGAGCACGTGGTGCATCCTAAAGGGCACGTCGCACAAAAGAAACACAAGTTGGCAAGTGGCACCCTTGGAGCACGTGGTGCATCCTGAAGGGCACGTCGCGCAACAGAAGCAAATGAGGTGAGTGGCACCCTTGGAGCACATAGTGCGTCATGAAGGGCACGTCGCATGGATGATGATGATGAGACAACCTAGATGACCCTAAGACCTTAACGCCTTAAGAATTTCTCAAAATGACTCCCCTAATGAATTGTCGCCGAGTTCAAATCTAAACCTAAATTTAAAACATCTCAAAGATAAAATTTTGATAAGCCCTAAGAAAAGATCCTATAAAAATAAACATAAGGGCATAAACTAAAACCCTCCTATGTGTTCGTTAAAGTCTTCTTAAATTAAGGGGGGGGTAAAGTAATGAGGGAGATAAATTAAGTGAACCCATGACTTTTAAATTATAAAGAAGAATTAAAATTATTAAAGTATGGGAGTATAAAAGTTAGGATTTTAGAAATACAATGAAAAGATTAATAAGTGAATTTATCTTTTTGGGCTTTAAAAAAAAAAGAGAGGGGAAAGGAACAATTAATAGAAATAAGGAAACTTGTAATAAAGGAAACTTAAAAATGGAAGTAGGGGACATAGGGTAAAAAGAAAAAAGGAATCAACAGTTAAGGAGTTACTAAAAATCAACAACTTTATTTTAGGAAAGTTATTAAAATCATGAGAGGGGATCTAGGAACCCTAGGAGTAATTTTAGGAGCGACTATAGGGGGGGTGAGGGAATTGAGTCTTTTAATATTTTTAAAGAAATACATTTTGGAGAAACATGGGGGATGAGTGACACTTGGACAACAGAGAATTTTTAGAGGATTATCAATAAAACTTAAATTAATAATGATTTAGGAAAGTAGGTGGGTCTCAAATTTCTATAAAAGAAGGGGAAATTGGAGGAAGAAGGGAGGAATGGCTAGCGTAACGTTACGCTGCCGGATTGTGGCTTGACTGTTTGCTTGTGAGGAGTTGGGAAATTCTCAGTTGTATTGGAGTGGTAGCTCAACCTTGGAGGTGAGCTGAGAAGCTAGTCTTATCTCTGGATCTTGTGTGGTCCCTTTGCGGCTCGAGGGGCTAAGGGGGAAGCAGAGTACCCCTAGCGATTGGCTGGGAGGTACCGGTGAGGTCTCGACGGTTGGCGAGCGGGAGCGGCAAGGAGCGCACGGACGTCACCCGGAGCCGGCGAATAGGCAACGATATGTTTTTATATTCGGTGAATGATAGATTGTGTAGGATGTATAATTTAGACCTGCACGTGTATATTATGGTTGTAGTAGGTTTTTGTGCAGGAAACCATCCCTCTAACCTGCTCATTTTGGATTAGATGATATGCCAACGATCTCCGAACCTTTTGTGTCTGAAATTTTTTATGTCCGGAACGATATGACTGAATTTTAAATGATGAAATTTCAATGTCTGCAGTTAATGATGGAATTCTAATGCTAAATTTTAAGGCTGAAATTTTACAGACTGAACTTTAATGACTGCATTTTAATGCTGAGATTTTAATGACTGAATTTTAATGCTGGAAATTACATGTTGGATTGATTGGGATTTTAGATTATCTTCTCAATCAGAATTAGATATCTGAGTCAGGAGTTTTCTTGTCCGTTCAATCTCTCGAGGTTTATGCCGACCATTAACTGAACCGACCTGTGTGTAACGTCGTGGGGGTCTGATTCGTTGTCGTGCACTTTAAGTTCACATTTGCGCCTTAAAATTTAAGATTGAGGTTCGCTCAGAATTGTAATGAACCCTGGATTGAAAGTCTACGCCCACAAACAAAAAACTCACGCATGGTAGTTCATTTTCTGCACTGGCAATACTGCTGCTGGTTGAAAGTTGTTAACCTTCTTGGGGTCGAAATTACCTGTCTGAAACCGCCCGCTGACTAGAATTATTTTTTGGTGTGATGCATCACTCACCCTTGACTGTATCGTTTGTTGGTTTAGAACTTGAGCCTCTGTCCAGCCCACCTCTTCCTTACCTGTGGTTCTGACTTAACCCAAAAATGAAGAGAAGATTTCCGTGCGCGGGCTTTGGTCTAGCTGCATGCTTCTCGTATAGGGTGCGAGAGGTCCCGAGCTCTCTTCGGGGAGTGTAATTTTTTTTTTTCCTTCATTACCCGAGCCAGTCCAAAACAATACCTTTTATTTTGCCCACAAAACCCGTGGGGTTACCGGCTACACCATCGTGTTTCCTCCTTGCAATGTTACCCAGTCGTCGGTGTGGTCGTTGGACAGGAATCCGAGGGGGCACCTTAATTATACGACGTCTGCCTGTCTCTCCCCTCTGCGTCCTTTATTCCTGTGCCCCTATACTCCAACACTCGGCGTACCTCTTTTTTCCTTACCTTGAAAACTTATCTTCCCTCGCAATAATTCTCCCTGCACCTGGAAGTGACCTCATTATTGTCACGACAGTAAAGGATTGACGAAGTGACAACGTGAAGGGTGGTAGATTTCGTGGGCAGTTTTGTTAAATTTAGGCGACTTTATCCTTGGTTCAGACCTTCTATTCTGGCCAGTCATAGGTGGGCCAAAATGCACTGGAACTATTACAGTTTAGATTCCCTTTTACATGAGGCGTAAGAGTGTTATAAAATCTGCTTGTATACCTCCTTAATTCGTAATGAATGGTTATATTTCTTGATTACGTGATTGCTGTTGTGTACGGATAAGATTTTTACATTCATTATGTGTAAATAATAAAAGGTCTGTTAATAATATTCGTGGCTAAAGGAATCCTAATACTGATTTCGTTTTCAGTTACAAAGTATCTAAGTAGTGGAAAAAGGAATTACTTTTATCATTATTAATGCTAATTTTGTTTTCAGTTACAATTTATCTAAGTAGTGGAAAAAGAAATTACTTTTATCATTATTAATGCTAATTTTGTTTTCAGTTACAATTTACCTAAGCAGTGGAAAAGGAATTACTTTTGCTATTATTTTATTAGGAGACAAAGAGGAAGTTATGAATAGTATGTTTAGTTGGGTAGGAATGCCTTTTGGTCAATATTAAATTTTGAAATGAAGGGAGGTAATTACTAAGTAAGGGTTGAAATGAATGTTTTTGAATATTCATTTTAGAGAGGAAGGGAATGTATATAAAAGTGGCAACTCAGCTGAAACAAAATGTGTTTCCTAGTTTGTGAGTTCCATTCACCTAAAGAAGGGATTTATTCTTTTCATTTATTAAAGAAGGGATTTGTGTTATGTATTCATTTAAAGAAGGAAACTGTTATGCATTGATCATGGGTGTAAAGCATAAGGGTAATGTCATTTAATATATTGTCTTGAATTATGTAAGAGCAATGTTCTTGTAATAAATGCAAATGTATAAATAAAAGGTAGTGTTAGGGTTACATAATATATAAGTGTAATGTTGATTTCTACCTAATTTGCAAGATATGGTAACATGCTGCTATGATCTTGGTACTATATTGTAATTCATTATTATGGTGATGTGTAAGGAGAAATGTCATTGCCATATATCATTGAAATGTGTAAGGGTAATGTTATGCCCATATAAAATAAAATGAACGTTTAGTGTTAGATATCATATGACATATAATAGCATGGTGGTCTTATCATAAACTATTGAATCTTTAGTTAGTGATGATTTGTAAAATATGAGGTTCCTTGAACTAAGTACCATAGAGTATTTTGAATTAGTAAATGAGGTTTCTTGTTCATTTTTATAATGTTGAACTTGGTGGGTCTAGTTGAATCCTTCTGCCTTGCGCCTCCCATAGAGGTCGCGGTCATGCATTTAATTATCGTTGTACTTGGTTGAGCCTTTTAAATACTGGGTCTGCTTGTGTCGGACGGCATGTAGACACCTCCATGTAGCAAGTATTGAGTCTCTGTGTGTGACTATTTTTGTGCAAAGAATCCTGTGCCGTATCAAGAGTCTCGGGCCCTTTAAAGGCAGGGTTTCCACTCTTGTGACACACCTGACAGAGATTACTAGTTTCTGCCTGAGCAGTCGGCCAGGAGCCTATCTGACCTCCTCTCTCTCCGGAGCAGAGGACTAAGATTAAACGCCCTGCTTTGCTGTGCAGAAATAGTAAAATCTACTGTTGGATTCTTCCATCTGTGACTATACGGTACTTAACACCTGGTGTCGTTTTTGCTTGCAGCTACTAGTTGTACGCCTTATGTCTAGGTGCGTTTATTTCTTGTTGTCACTGTGATATGTCGTGTGTCATATTGTTGTGTTCATCTTTCTTGCGTCTTGTTCTAGGTCGGGTTACTAGTTTCTGCCTGAGCAGTCAGCCAGGAGCCTGTCTAATCTTCTTTCGAGAAGACATAAGACTAAACACCCTGCTTTCCTATGCAAAAATAGTAACCCTAACACCCTGGATTCTTCCCTCTATGTTCTTACTGTGCACCCCAGTATGTCTTAATGATTGTGTTGTGCGCCTTATGCCTATGGTCGTATATTGTTGCAGTACTCGTTGTGTGCCTTCAGTCTTCTTGTGCTGAACATCGTGGTTGCGTCTTGTTGGTTGTCGAGTGGCGACGTAGAGTCAAGTGTGTTTGATACTTCTACACGCGCGCGCACACCTTAAACAAAAAAAAAAATTGCACCTGTTTTCAGAGTTGTTGTCATAACGAGGAGGTCGTTACAATTTGTCTCATGCTTAGGAGTTGGTGATTCTTACAAGTGCACATCCTTGGTACAAATGATTAAACAAATATTTCTTCACTCATTAATTTTGATTTCACGTTCCTAAATTTTTCCTTTAACTCCTAAAAGGATTAGATCTAGGTTTGATGTTGGTTTATCTTACTCTAAAGGAATAACTATAAATTAAACTTCAGATGGAACTAAAATTTGAAATAGCTTTCATACAAAGGTGAAATTCGAAATAGTGACTTGGCCGCGGGGGCCCAACCCAGTGGAAGTACATTAGATCAGATAATTCCTGTACTTAGGTATATAATTTATTTTTAGTGCCAGTAAATACTTTATAACTCAATGTAGTTAGATCTAACTGTACTAGGATATATATATATATATATATATATATATATATATATATATATATATATATATATATATATATATATATAACCGATGAACATAGTTATATTTAAAGAAATAGAAGAACTGATTAATATAAGAACATGAACATGATTTATATAAGAACAATAATAGATTAACAGATTTATATTTAAAGAACATTAAAAAAAACAGATTTATATTTGAAGAAATAGAATAACATATTTATATTTAAAAAATAAATAAATAGATGAATAGATTTATTTGTAATATATTTACAAATCTACGAATTAAATTACATTACAAATATAGGAATTAAATTACAAATTTATGAATTAAATTACATTGCAAATCTACAAATTAAATTACAAATATTCACCCCAACCCCTACTCTTAACAACTATATGAAATTTATAAATTGTACTCTTCACCTAACCCCTACTCACAACTATCTAAAACTTTTTAAAAAGTTGCAAAGCAACTTGAAAAAAAACGTTTTATATATTACTAGTTAAACAACCACATCCGAGAATTAGATAGAGATAGGGTGATGGCTATAGTAATAAGTCGTATCAATAAGCTAAATATGATAGATGGTTGTGATATATCAATAAGAGTCAATACAACATTATAGATAAACTTAGAGTAATGTCCAATACTTAATACTAAAATCATAATGACATTGAAAGGGTATTGTTTATCCTAATAAAGGTAAAGCTATGTTCATAGTCACCACCATTGTTCTTGTTACATATCATACTAGTGATTAAAAATCTCTAATTAGTGTAATGTTTATGTTACTGGTTTGCTTACACTAGTCTGTTACAAGGAGGATTCAGTTGCGTACAACTTATGGAATGCTTAGTTACATCAATAGTGTTTAGCTTAGAGATAAGCTACCTATATTTACATAATCTGAAACTTATAACACAACACAAATTTAATTAAAAATTAAAAAAAATAATTTAAATTTCATTTCTAATTTAGATATAAATTTAAAATTAAGTTCAAAATATTCTTTGAAGTTTGATATGTTGGATCTAGATATTACAGATATTAAATATAGATCTAGATCTATATATATTTACAGATTTATTTTAAACAAAAGGAAGCAAACGGGTTGTGATATCGCCGTGGGTGTCCAGCTTTGTGGCCAAGCCATGGGCATGCCCATGGCTTGGCCCTGGAGCTGGACACCCGCGACCATGTCACAACATAAATTGAATTAAAAATTAAAAAAAATAATTTAAATTTAATTTATAAATTATATATAAATTTAAAATTAAATTCAAAATCTCCAGACACTAACGTTGTCTCTGGAGATTTTCTAGATATTATCTTAAATGAAAGGAATCAAACGGGTTGTGACATGGCCGCGAGTGTCTAGCTCTATGGCCCACGGCTTGGCCATAGAGTTGGACACCCGCGGCCATGTTAGAGACTAAATTTAATGTAAATTTCATTTCTAAATTAAATACCAATTTAAATTTGAAATGAAAATATGTACATACCTGCAGATCAGAACGTCTATCCGCTAGTAGAACATAGCGCCAACAACTCAAATGACAAATGACCGCAACAAATGACTGCGCAAACAACTCTGCAAATAGCTCTGCCTCAGAGCTGGACACCCGTGGCCATTTACAAAGAAAATTTAATTAAAAATTAAAAAATTTTATTTCTAAATTACATACAAATTTAAATTTGAAATTTGAATATTTACATACCTACAGCAGATCTGAACACCCTTCTTCCCACAGAATACTGCACCAAAAGATCTACAACAAGCTCCGCCAACAGACAACACCAACAGACCGATCGAATGCGCAAACAACTCTGCAACAAGCTCTGCCAACAACTCTGCAACAAACTCTGCCAACAGAAAATGCCAAGCTCTGCCAACAACTAACGACAAACAACCGCAACAAATGACCGCAACAAACGACAACAACTATCACTCAAGCTCCGCCTCACTATCACTCAAAAGACCTCACTATCCCTATCACTCACCAAGAGCTCAAAAGAACAGATAGTTACAATTTGAGGTTAATATATTAACATGTTTTCAGTCGAAACATTCTTTTGGACGAAACATTCTTTTGGCCGAAATATCGTTCGGCCGAAATATATTTCAACCGAAAGAATATTGTCGTATAAAATAAATCCGTTTGGCTAAAATTCTACACGAAAATCGAGGGCATCGTCATTGTACCGTTCGATTTGACGTTCAATTGTTCGGCCGAAAAAAGTTTATTTCGGTCCAAAAAAAAATATAGTTCGACCGAAAAGATGTGTTTCGAAATTTTCACGATCCAATTGTCACGAAAGTGTAACCCATATTCATGATTTCACCCCTCATTAAGTTTTAGAAGGTGAAGTATTATCACTAAGTAGCTATGGACACTATCTTTGTAAAAGATAATAATGCAAAATATTATTTATGTGTGGAATTTTTCCATCATATCATGAGTAAAAGAGTTTTGGAGAAATTACCATCAAACTTTAATATAATGTGATTGAGATGGATTTTCCTATCTCCATTTGTAAAGAGGAACTAGGCACATTTCTTGTGTTTCTCACTAAATGAATGCTCCTCAGAGCACTAGTTTTAGGTGACAACTCTTTTAGTTTCCAACGTGAGGAAGACACTAAAAAAGACACTAGTATAACTCAGGAAAATGAAATAACAATCATTTTAGGATGAAGTTTAAACTTTTATTTTGTTATTTAACTAATTATTAAGGAACAATTTGTGCACATGTACATATGCAGTCATTAATTTTTTCCTTAAAAAAAAATTGGAGTTGTTAGACCTTCCCATTTTATAGCTTTTTGTTCCCAAAAACTCAAAAATGGAAGAATTTGGTTTTGGATATCCCATGTAGCTCTCGACTCTCATTGGTTCCTAAATTTGAACTAGAAACTAGAACAATATTACTTGCAACTCTCTAAGTTGAATGATAACAATTTCAAATGAATTTCTTGTATTTTAAAATGTATTGAATTTATCTTATGTGTGAAAATAGGATACAACCCTAAAAACTATATAGAAAAACTATGATACAATTGCAAAATTTTTATTAATAGTATTAAACAAAAAGTCTCTAGCTATCCATGCTAAAAACTCCTAAGTAAGCCTAATGGTTAAAAAAATATGTTTTTTCCTTAAAAATGATAAATTTAAATCCTACAAGAAATAAAAATATGTATATTCATAGACTAAATAGTCAAATCTCTATGAAAAAAGACCTCTCTTCATACAAATAAAAATTTCTCATACATTAATTTTTTTTATATTGCAATAAAAGGATGATATATCAATTTGAAAGATTTCTTATTTTATAAATAAGAAACACTTAAAATTTCTAAGTATATAAAATAATAAAACAATATCTTAAGGACAAATATAAATAAATAAATATCCCTTATTTCATATTTACATATATAATTTTGTCATGTAACTAAATTATCCCTTATAAGAAAATCCATATTCATTTTAAAGTGGAATTGAATCATCATTTCATGATTACCGTCACATAGCCCCATTGATGATACTAGATGCCAATGTTACTTGTGTCTTGTTCGTGGAAAATAAGTTTAAGGCTTGTAGGCTTTTGTGTGTGAATTATAAGTTTGGTAACACCGTGTAAACTGTTTTTTTCTTTTTTAAAACGCAAAATTGCAGTAAAGAAGTTTGTATGGACTTTGGTAATTGAAAAGTCTACTTGATGTGATCAAATAACGGAAAGAAAAATCTCTTTGGTCGGGGGTTCCTGCAATCAAATCCAATCTTTCGGTCCGTTCATAAATTTCTAATATTCCTTAAGAGGGACAAACAATGGATAAATAATATTGACATAACACATGGTCCCCATTTCTCTTTGAGTTCTAGCAAAAAATTCCCAAAATTTTATCGACACACGTCGGGCGCCGTAAAAGCTCACATACAGACAGCAATGTCACAGGAATAAGTCGCTCCTTTCGCAAATCGTCCCGACCACCAAATATAATTAAGAAAGAGAATACGCTTATCATGAAACGCGGCCCATGGACAATTGGGATAAATAAATAC
>ML777569.1:1301218-1411492 GCA_009831015.1 Picea engelmannii
CACCACTAATTACTGTAAGTTCTCTCGGCTCCTCTACTTCTACATACTAAACACCCATATCTCTCTTGTGCATACTGTAACTTTTATGTTGCATACAATATTCGAGTAGAAATGTTTTAATTTAAATCCTTTCGTCTTGTTTACTGTATTGTAGGATGACAAAAGAGATGCAGCGTGTACATTATACAGAATAATAAGGTGAGTACGTATGTGCACGAGAGGCGGCTCGGACTCTACTAGCTAAGACATATAGACGTATTGTATAGACAGATCTTATCATCTATCCTGCGCTATGCTAAGATCAGATCACAGTGCAAGATCTGTTTCAGATAACTATGCTAAAATAATTTGTATAATTCGGATAGTTTTAATAGAATAATATAAGTTATAATTCGGTTCTTCGTTTAATCTCAATTGATATCCGAACTATTTATTGCCTATACTCTCACTTGTTTATGTTCATCAATTGTGGCAAACTGCATAGTGGTTTAATGCCACTTTGATTTGATGTAAACGTTTCACACCATTCTTGTTACAGTGATCATTTTATAAAGTGTGTCAGGTTAAAGTAAGTAGCATCAAATAAAAACTGTGAGGATTTTATAATTGAACATTAATACATGCAATTATTTATGCAATTTTATAAACTGTGACATGTTAAAGGCATTAACATCAAATGAATATTCTGAAGATCTGAAGAGTTTATAACTAGAACAATAATAAATGAATACACTGAAGAGTTTATTCTCAGAACATTAATATAAACCGGTGATATAATGTATGAGTTTATCATTTTTTTTAACGTGTTGTAATTTGTTGTTTACAAGTATTTTAGTATATTATGTCTGTGGTGTTAACGTCATTTTGCTTCCTCTTATTATTTGTTGATGGTGGATCGTGGCATGTAATGTGGAAGGATTTATGTACATATTTGAGAGGGTCAAACAACAACATATTTTCAAGATTGTTGAGTGATTAAGTATTTTCATGTTTATAGGCCTAAATATCTCTCAAGACAAATGTATCATGAAAATGAACTTTAGCATTATTGTTAAAATAGGGAATAAAAATAAATAAAAAAGAAACAAATCACCAGAACAAATTACTTTCGCAGATGAGGTATAGGTAATGGAGGGGACAGTGAAGTTTTTGATTGCCCCCTGTTAGTCTAACCTGAGTCGAGACACTACCGACAGATGAAGGATAAACTAGTAGGTCAGGAAAAAATGAGTAACTATGATTATAGGCATCATTGCTGTCTCTGTGTACTACAATTGAATCTGAAGTTTACTACAACTCTCCATCACAACTCTCCATCAAGAAAGAACATCTGGCCTGTTCTAAGAGGACTTTCAAATGGATTATTTTATTAAGTCGAAAGGTGTACACTTATTGATAATGGGCAGATTTAATAGGGGTTTAGTGTTTAATAAGTTTTTTATGGACAGGATTAAGTATGGCTGGAATATTCTTAGTAGTCACACAAAATAAATGGCTGTGATTTCAATCATTAACTTCCTAGCTATTATAAAGACATCTTTTATGTGTTTACTTTTTTACATTTATCTAATCATATTTAAAAATTACTATTACCAAGTGATTTCGGCCTTATTATAATAAAAAACTTTCAAATGAACTATTGTATATTATTATAATGGTGTGACGGTTTATATCTTATTTTTTTGAGGATGCAGATTTCAATTTATCAGAATTGAAAGAACCTTCAGATTGTACCGCGCAACTATTTAACACGTTCTCGCCATAAGATATCGTTTAGTGAGTATCAGATAGGGGTCGTTATATGTTTTTCCTTTCTAATCCGATTTTTGAGTCGGATGCAACTCTGTAATTTCAGAATTTCAGCACTTGTGAGGGGCGGTAGGTGCGGGGGATAATCTATAATCCTGGAGGTCATATCATAATCGCCTGGAATCTTGGATCTATCACAAATAATGAGCCAGAGGCTTATGCCTTAAATTGGTTCAATCCATTCGGGTTTGAAAGTTAACAATCTGCGGAGACTGCATGATAGTGATCAGTGCCGCTGTACAAAAGAATATTACAGGAGGTAATGTTTAGTTTGGGATAATGTCAAGGTTTCATCTCTATATTACAAAATCTTGACGAATAATCCCTTTTTCATATAAAAAAAGCCTAAATTATGAAGCTGATCATATGGCTAAAGAGGGGACTAGCCTAAGGAAAGGTGAACTCATAGTCAATGGAAGCGTTAGAATTCTCCGCATCCCCTAATCATGAAGTGGGTTTTCATCAAAGTGCAAGGTTGTCAGTATGTTAGATTAAATGTACCAAACCTTGCACAAATCAAAGGACACAGTATCGACATTCACTCCAACGTGTGTGGGTTAGCTCTTCCAGACTTCGACGTGATGGGTCTATTGATTCCGTCCAGGCATTCTCGTGGTGATACTTGCTTCGTCCAACCCCAGATCGATGGTCCTTCCCTCCCGCTCCTTGGCATTATCTCGACCACCAGGTTCCATAATCTCCTTTCTAAAGGTTTTTATTTCCATTTTCGTCAATCTTTGAGCCTGTTCAGTTTTTTTTCTCTTGATTTCGGGGTTAGTTCTGTTTAAATTATGTTTGGGGTACAGTATGTAAGTGGGTTTTACTTTGCATACGGGTTAAGGTTGGGTATTTTCTTGCGCAGTAAATTCATTATTCCTAGGCTTCCTTTCAATTTCTCTCATATGAATCTACTGAACTTTCTCTTGGTTGTTTGCTCCTTCTTCACCGGTCACGGGTTGGTATATTTTGCCCCAGGAACTCTGAAATTTGGGCCCTCACTTGTCCTTTTGAAATTCGGGTTTCTCCGCCCCTTTGGTTTTTAGGTCCTTCCGATTTGAGCCATTGGAGTTTAATCCTGCTTCACAGGTACCTTGTGGTGCCATTTACAGTCCTGTGCAACCTTTGGAGTTAGGGAGAAAAGTTGTAATCGACCCAGAAATTCTTTTGTGCAGAGGTTCTTTCAAAGATAAGAATGCTCTCGTCCGCAAGGGCCCTTCAGGGTTCCTTCCTTACACATGGTGTTATTTCTTCTCGTCTATGTGGGACCTCAACTCCAAGGATTTCAGTCGATTTTTATTTTACAGTTCAGGGATTCCCCCTCTCATCATGAATCCTTCGTAGAGAGACATTAAGCGCATCCTGCGCAGAGATGAAGACATGGTCGAAGGAAGCAGAGTGAATTTCAACTAGGTTATAAGCAAGAATCCTTCCTATACCTAAGGGCATCCTGAGCAGACATGACCGAAGGAAGCAGAGTGAATTTCAACCAGGTTATAAGCAAGGTAAGCAGTATTAAACAATTAATTATGGCCCTGCTACAGTGTATTGAAACTTTGGAACAGGAGAGGCAGAGAACAAGCGCCCTTGAGAAAATCGTGGTGGCACTCCTTCAGCACGTGGACACTCTAGAGCAATAATGATAGCAGCGAATAGCCATGGTAATTTCCTTAATAGCCATGGTAATTTCGTAGCAATCGAATTCAGGTTCAAATAATCAACTTGCAGTAGAACCCCATTCAGAGAATCTTGGAGAGCCATGGGGAGATTGAGAAATGGTATCAATGGAAATCTAATAAACTGTACCCAGGCAAGGCGAACTCTGCAAAACACCCAACAATAAACCAATTGTTTAAATTGTGTATTTTAAATGTATCTTTTTGCTTGCTTAGTATGTCAAAGTATATAGCAACATGTCTCTTCAAATGTATAAGGTATAAGCAGGCTTTTAGTATTTTTGAAATCAGGATAGTAGCATAGGAGTCAAATAGAATTGAACCAATCTTTTTGTTTTTCCTTGGCTCATCTCACTTTATATATAAAATATTTTAAGTTTTTTTTAAAGGTACTTGTAAATTGGGATTTTAAATTAATTCCAAGGTTTTTAATCTATCAAAATATTCGTAATTGTAATTTAAGCCATTCAATTTGGTATGCTAATAATTCCTCATCCACAAATTCCAACAATTATTCAAGTGTCTCATCTCAAACACTGATTTCTCAAAAATGTATTACAAGTTTATCAACTATAATAATGTTAAGTATCATATCAGTGTATACACTAATAAGTTCTATCATATTTTCAACTATAATAATGTTAAGTATCATATCAGTGTATACACCAATAAGTTCTATCATATTTTCATCATAGTGGAAAAAGTTATCACAACTCAGTTGTTGGGAATCGTTCGTTGGTGATCTTTAAAGGGAAAACTTTCACTCATTCCAGATGTCTTTAGATTTTGAACCATTAATATGTAAACAATTTTAATTCATAATCAAAAACCAAAATAATCTTTATAATATGTAAACATAAAATACTCTTTATTAATTTTTATTTATGAAATAAATTTAACATGTCTCTAAGTACATTATGCTAGTGGTTATAGTTGGCAAAATATTCTTACAAATTTTTATTTATGAAATAAATTTAGCATGTCTTTAAGTACATTATGCTAGTGGTTATTGTTGGCAAAATATTCTTTTTTTTTTAACCATGGGAACAATGACCTCCCAAAAGTAGCCTTGTCACAACGGGCCAATATGAGCATCCCTACCCTCCGCCGGTTTTGAACTTGTGACCTCCCCGGAGATAACACATGTTCTTAACCATTGGGCCCACATGTTCTCAAAGGTGGTGAGCTTGGCTCGGAACGGTTAATCAGGCAGCGAGCAGCGACCATGTTCGGGTTCGAGCACGAGACCTAACCATCGTTACATGACCGACCTTACCACTACGCCGCACCCACGACCTATTAAAGGTGGTGAGCTTGGCTCGGAACGGTTAATCAGGCAACGAGCAGCGACCATGTTCGAGTTGGAGCCCGAGACCTGACCGTCGTTACATGACCGACCTTACCACTACACCGCACCCACGACCTTTTACTAAAAGTGGTGAGCTTTGCTTGGAACGGTTAATATAGAAGTAGAAGTTAATATCGTTGGCAAAATATTCTTACAAAACACGAGACGGATAAAGTAGAAGTTTGAACCTTTCGATATTAGACAAGTATATGTTCACAAACAATTATCTAAATACATTATGCTAGTGGTTATCGTGGGCAAAATATTCTTACAAAACACGAGACGGATAAGGTAAAAGTTTGAACCTTTCGATATTAGACAAATTTATGTTTACAAACAACTATACATTAACACAACCACAATTAACATAATTGTGGTTGATGAAAGCCGATAGGCTTATTTAATTTAGAAACCCTAACTTAACATAAACCTAATTTTAGAATGAACCCTAATATAACTTAACATTACAAGATTGTGTGCACCTCGGATCCTAGGGGTTGGTTCCGAAATGAAGCCATTGAAGAGTTGAAAGCCTAGATTAAAATTGGATTCACAATGCCTCAAGACATATATTCCGACCTTCGTCTAAGAAAACTTTTAAAAATACATGAAAATATATTATTTTATTTTACGTTCAAATGTTTTATTTTCCTTTAATCTTAAGCCCAAGAGCTCCACTACTCTTCCACCCCACTTCAGTTTGGCACAGCAAGCATGCAGTCTTTCCAATGACCGCACATCTTCAACGCAGTTCAATTCTTCTAATTCAGTACACTGTAATATCCAGTCTCACAAGTTTGGTGGGTGGTTCCAGTCCGCTTATGCGCTTCAACCTGTTATAATCCTGTATGTAAAACAATTTCATCTGTATGTAAAACAATTTCATGTTTGTATGGAAACAATTTCTATAAGCAATTTCTATAAACAATTTCATGTTTGTATGGAAACGCAGTCGTCGCCTTTTCATCCCACCAGCCATTGAAACAGATTAATCATCAGATCCGATAAACGAATAGTTCTCCATTTTAAAATTAATATTGACACGATCCGAAAGGATCAAGGATTAAATTAATGAGTATGTTCTTCATACCGCATCCCATGGAGGAATGTTGTATTTCGACGTGTTGAGAATATTGAAGATGTACTCCATTCATGCTTGGGCTGGTTGCCGGAGACAAGATCGTTATGTTGGCAACGTTGACATAAGTGCAACTGTCAAACTTTAGATGACATTGTGGACTGTTTCTGATTGTTATACCTTGTACAGTTACGTTGTCACTTCCGTAGAATCTGAGAGCCTGCCATTCGCCATTAGAGAGACAAATGAATTAAAAGATTGAAAGCTTTTCATATGAAACATTTCAGAAATGGTTTTGGGTGTGAATTGAATGTGATCTCACCGTGGGGTTTTTAATGAAACCTTGAAGTGCAAAAGCTAGCCCTGCCCTTGAAAAACGATAACCCAGAATATACTTGAAAATATAACCTACCTAAAAATCATATTAAAATTACTTAAATACATTTATACATTTGAATTAACTTTTATATTAAAAGATAAATGGATCTTATAAATATTCCAAGAGGAACGATCACCTTTAGCGAATTACCCACTGTTATGACCCTAGATCACAAAATAATAATGGACATGCAATATAATCTATTTCCCAATAATTTATCGGGAACCTGCAGCCTTTGGTTTACGAGTATAGGTTTCATTCACATTCCAATCACATGCTTCAACGTCTTCATAGTAAAATTCAGTACATCTCAATTCCTCCACTGAAATTATGAAATTTCCTGCATATCTGAAAAAGTTATTCTGGATATCTTTGAAAAAGCTATTCCTCCATCAGCAGAATGGAAAAGCAATGCTTTACAACACTGAGGTTAAATGGATATCGATGGCCCACCTTTTGGAATCCTTGGAAGGCCAAGATCGGAGTGCTTTTATATCCAAGTACCCACTACCATGCCGAACCAGGACTATGGAACATTAGTTTCTTGTGCAACCATAAGAGATCGATCCAAGAAATACCTAAAACAAGTACCAGATTTTACATTCTCTTTACATCTTCAATGCACAGTACGGAAAATAGTTAACTCTTTTATCAGGTTCGTTCAATCAAACTAAACAGAACAAAAACACACAAACTGGTAATCTAGTGAAACATACACAGACCTCCAAGATCTAAGCAACAATGCCAATTCTAAATGAATATTCGGAACGCTTTCCTCCCATAATGGCTATGAATGCAGGGTATTATGGCAGATCAATACAGTGTAGAAAATAATAGTGAGTATTTGGAACGCTTTCCTCCCCCTAATCGCTACTAATGCCATGGCACGCTTCACATCATTAATATGACACGCCTGCCCGAATGTGCGATCCGTGCCAATGAGGCCAATATGAAACGTCTGCCTCAATCTGCCATCCTTGGCCTGAGATCGAAACTTGTCAATAAAGTTTTGTATATATATTAATATTTGTTAATCATGTAAAGGTGGCAATTATGTGTTAGGAAGTAAATTTTTAATGTGATAAAGTAAAAATGAAAAAGTAAACAGCTTAACAGATGCATTCATAAATGAATGCAAGGAAGTTATATTATTAAATCGCATTTATTGATTTGAGCGTCACACAAAGAATATACTGGCATATTTAATTATTGGCCACAAAATTAGAATTTATTATTAAAAAGTTGATTAAATCATCAATTCCAATAGAAGAGATGCCTTGCGTAATAAGAATGGGAGAGTATTGATCATGTAAATACGCTAAAATTGATCCCAACCAAACAAATGCAATGAATTCTTTGAATTTTATTCATATAAAACCAAATTTTTTTTAAGCGTTTCAAGTTGGATTATGCAGTCTTTATTAAAAATTTGGGTATTCATGACGAGTGAGCTAAAGTTAAAAATTGAGAAACTGTGTTAACATGCCTAAAGATTATAGAGTGTGTATTTTTAAAGATTGTATGCTTCTAAAACTCACACAATTAAATCTAATGCATACACTATTATGACAAGATCATAATAATGAAATACGATACAAGTATTACACTATTATGACAAGATCATAATAATGAAATACGATACAAGTATGAGTATTGAAATATTATAGAAAAAGGAAATAATAAAACAATAAAAGATTTCATTTTATTTAGGCCATTTTGTTTATTTATATATTTTTTATTTCATTTTATTTCATTTTATATAAATAAAATTTATGAAAAGAAATCGTATTGGAGCTTTTATTTAGGCCATTTTGTTTATTTATACATTTTTTATTTTATTTTATATAAATAAAATTTATGAAAAGAAATATTATTGGAGGTGACTAAATTTTTTTTAAGTTTAATTTATTTTAACCTTTATTATCAAGTAAGAGTTGTGTGCTTTAGAAGATAGAGAGTTTGCAGTTAAATGAGTTTCCAAAGGGAAAGTTAAGAATATCCGAAGCTATTAAACAAAAATCCTAAAAGTTGGAAGACTTATCCTTATCCTAAGGACATAGAAGGTTATTAAGCAAAAATCCTAAAAGTTGGAAGACTTGTCCTTATCCTTCATAGTCTATGTGGTTTCCCTAAACCTTGGACTATGATAGTCAAACAAGGTTTCCATAAACTTTAGACTCAAAGCCTAGTTGATATATCACAAGGGTTGGAGAAAAAATAACCACATTAACATATAGTGGAGCAGTTTTGCATAGTTGGGAAAAAAAAACAAGTGAACATATAATGGAGTGGTTTTCAATTTATCTAGTTTTCATTTATTACATAGAAATAAAGGAAAAATTAAGTACCGGTTGTTCTTCACTTTGTTGATTGAGATTTCTAGAAGTAGACTGTGTTAAGAGTTTTCGAAACGTCCAACATTTCGAGTGGACACTCTTGATCCAGGTGGATATCGGTGGCCACCCATCTATTCTAACTGGCTCAAAACAGTTACCTAGAAACTTACTATTTTTAGCATTTTTTCGGTTCCTAAACTTCCAAGGCCATTTTGAGGGCCTAAATGAAGTATTTTTGGGATCTAGCATCTCAATGATAGATGACAACTCTCATTAATCCTATAAAATGAATCTCCTCGATGATACCTTTCCAAAAAGCTATCATGCACCCAAAACGAAGATCATATGCCAAAGTTACGTGCCCGGGAAGTTGATACACAAAACTACCCAAAACAGAGTCCAAAAAACTGTTGGTTTTTCATCTTCTAGGGTTAGGGTTTAGGATTTTCTTTATGTTAAAAAGGACTTGGAGCCCCATTCTAAAAATCATCTTCTTGTGAATGCGAGTATCCATAACATATCTTCTCATAGATAAGCTGTCATCATTCTAGCGAGTCTTCCACTCTGTATTTTTACAGTTCTGTACATTTCGAAAATTAATAGAAATTGTGTATATTGTATATCTCTGCATCTTGTTATATTTCTGATATATTATTTTTATATTATTCTCGCTCTTTCAATATCTGTGTATATTTTTGTGTTATATCTCCTCTCTCATTTTGTGCCGAAAATAATCTGGATCAGTGGTATCAAAGAAGGATGCTTTTGATTGTTTCTCAATGCATGTCCCTGATGAGGTCTGAGTATAGCAAGTTGGTTCTTGAGATTTTCTCTCTTGAGGACAATCTCTCTCGCACGTCCAAGAAACCCTCCATGGCGGAAGAAAAGAAAAACGATGGAGCAAAAGATTCTATTAATCCATTGCTTGAAAAATCTCTCACGTGACAGAGGGACGAAATGATGGAGAATTTTTCCCACATCCTTCAACACATGCCGATAAAAAAAGACACGTATTTATCAAGAGGCCACTTCAGAAGCACTTCTCCTTTCAATTTACATGTTTTTTTTTATATTCCCATATTTGAAGGTTAGATAGATGCGGATGCCCTAGACAAATGGTTTAATATGCTAGAAGGTTATTTATTTGTTCATAATTTGTTCGACAGGGAAAAGATCAACTTCGCACTCCTTAAGGATCTCCCCCATGTCAAACATTGGTGGGAAATTTACTGGGAGAAAAGTTTCATAGAGGAGTCTGGAATATATGGGTTTGAGCCCACTTGGGACTTTTTTTTTGATGAGGTCAAGGAACAATATTACCCTGTTGGAAACAATGGAGACCAATACATGAGATGGACCACGTTGCGTCAAGAGAGGGGCCAAGCAATGTCATAGTTCACCAATACCTTTCATACCTTGCGGACCAAGCTGGGTATCAAAGACTATGAGTGACATTTGGTTCTGAAATACCGTGGGGCTCTACATAGATACATCCAAACTAAAATGGATTTTATGGACATCTCATCACTTGGTATTGCTTATCGATATATTGTTAAAATTGAGCAGAAATTTAAGCACAAGAACAAGCGGGAGTTCGGGTCTGCAAATCTGCAACAACCAAAGTATGGTAAAGACGACCCTAACATCCAACCTTTAGAAAACAAGTCCAAGCTATAGTAAAATAAGGGTAACAGAAAGATGAAGAAGCACATTGGAAAATGGGTCGATTTCCACAAAATCCCCTCGCACAACACCAATGAATTTTACTCAAAACATTCATTGATGGTCAATATCAAAGACAAGGAGCCGAAACCTGATTCAGAATCTGATTCAAAAAATATTGATAGAAGACAAATCATCGACGCATATCCCACTGCTATTATCTCGACCGAAACAATTCAAACAGAAGAACCAACACATCCTGAAGAGGGGGAGTGCCTTTTTCATTCACAAATGTGGGTGAAGGGGACCCCACTGCATTTTATCATTGATAACAGAAGCTAGCAAAACCTCATCTCAGAAGAGGTCAGCAAACAGTTTGGATTGTCAACAACACCACACCCGCAACTATACAACATCGGATGGCTTCACCAGGGACGATCTCTTTGTGTCAACTAGTAGTTCCTATTGTCATATGACATCCAACTCTTCAAGGATGAGGTATTATGTGATGTTTCCCCGCTAGATTTTTGTGATAATCTCTTGGGCCAACCATATATGTGGGAGTACCATGTCTTTTTATGAGTCTCAACCCGGTAGTGTCATTGTTACTCTAGGGGATCATCTCTACAAAATACTAGAGGTAGTTCCAACTATTGTCCCACCCAAACAGTGCCGCAAGGTAGTATCACATACTACAAAATTCATCGTATTCACAATCTGTTCAAAAGGTGAACATAAGGACACTGCAACCACTATAGCCTCAGATCAATCACCTTCTATCCAACAAAAGAAGGTTGACAAGGTTGCAGTAGAGCGCAAAGATTTCTTCTGCACACAGTCATCTCATGTAACTCGATTGGTTGAACATAATTAACCCCACCAACAATAGGTTCGTTACAACCTTCAACAAACTAAGAAACACAAATTCTCCAACAAGGCAAGCAACTCACCAAGGCTCAGATTCAACAAGCGCTTTCCCCTCTTTCGCACGAAATCAACATAATGGAGACCATTTCTTCCTAAGGAGGAAGGATTGATCTAGTTGGATATCGTTTTCCACCCACCTATTCCAACTGGCTTAAAATAGTTTCCTGGAAACTTACCATTTTAGGAGTTTTTTGATCCCTAAACTTTCGGGGCAATTTTAAGGGACTAAATGAAGTTTTTTTGGGATCAAGGACCTCAATTATAATTAAAGTCTCTCACTGATACCCCAAAATGAATCTCCTCGACAATACATTTCCAATGAGCTATCGTGAGCCCCAAACGGAGATCGAATGCCAAAGTTATGCCCCTAGGAAGTTGATACACCAAACTACCCAAAATGGGGTCCACAAAACTAATGGCTTTTCATCTTCTTGGGTTAGGGTTTTGGATTTTATTTATGTTAAAAATACCTTGGATCCTCATTGTAACAATCATATTTTTTTGAATGCGAGTAGCCATCACATCTCTTCTCAGACATAAGCTGCCACCATTCTAGCAAGTCTTTCACTATGTATTCTTACGGTTTTGTACATTTCACAAATTAATGGAAATTGTGCATTACTGTATATTTGTGCCTCTTGTTATATTTCTTATATATCTTTCTTATATTATTTTTTCTCTTTCAATATCTCTGTATATTTCTGTATTATATCTCCGCTCTCATTTCGTGCCGAAAATAATCCGGATCAACTCCACCCATCATCAAAAACATGAAAATATTTTCATATCCCTCATGATCGGTGGAGCGTCCACTCGAAGCCTTGGATGTTTCAAGAACTTTTAGCACAGTCTACTTCAAAATATCTCAATCAACAATACGATGAGCTGTGAAAACCTTCACATTCATGTTCTTCGCTTGTCAATTTGTTATCAAATTTATTCTCTTATTTTTTATCTAATCTTGACGGGTCACATAACCATATCAATCAGTATCAAAACATAAAATATCATGAATATGTTCTTGTATTATTTGCATACTACAACTCTTTTCTTAAGAACTATGCTTATTACGAATCCTACTCCTTGGTAGATCAAATTGATGCAATATCACATTGGATTTGTACACCTGATTTGTGCCACCTTGAAAGGTTTTCTTCTCGGTATATCATTGCTTGTTTTATTTCTCATTTCAATACAATTTTCTTGCTTATGAGGCCCAATACTCATTAGATCAGTATGTTTATACATTAATGGCACATAGAAGGGACAAATATATCTAAGATTTCATTTTTGAGATTACCCCACAACAATTCCTTTAGTTAAATCAAGACACATTGCTCACTATCATGCATGTTATTTCACAACTAAATGGGCCATCATCCACCAAGATAATTCTTTTTTTCCTCGATCCAAAGGTAACATTACCAAAATTTAGAGGTGATATGGATGGAGTGCATGCATATTTTTATGTCTATATCTTCTATATCTATTTTCATCTAAGCAAATGATGTACGAATCTAAGAACTTGAGTTGGTACCCATTAATTTAGAGGGATTAGCATGGGAATGGTGGAAAAATGCCTAGAGTTATCTAGGATATACATGGAGATGGGGTTTTCATCTCAACATCCAAACCCTATAACTAGTTGGATACATTTCAATGAGGCATTACATAACTTTTTTTTATCCATTGGGATATTTCCAATCTTTGTGGGTTCAATGGACTCACCTTTTCTAGTTTTCAAGTGATTCTACTTAATTCTATATTTCCCCGTTCACCATGATGCAAGTACAATTATCTTTCACTAATCCTCAAGAAATTCCAATTATCAAATTTATTAGTGACTTATTTACCTACCTTCACATAGAGGTAGAAATTTTTGAATGTGAAACACTAAACCAAGTGTTTTCCTGCAAGATACCAGATATAATAAATACACAAAACATAAATAAAATGCTAGAAATTACAGAATAACAGTAATATAACCAGTATAATCTCCACAATAACACAGAAATAATATGAGAACAACAACTGAAATAGCACTTTGATTCAGAAAGAAATGTTCACAAGCCTCTTCGAGGGGGCAACCTCCAGTCGAGCAGTGCTCTGTTACAATAATCTCCAAGCTAGGGTTTTCATACCCTCGACCCTTATTTACACTAAATTTGTCTATTAAGAGAAGCATCTAGAGGAAGATCCTTCTAGAAGCAGAAGCTTCTATTAGGTCTTCTTACATCCACCTTATTCTATTTTATTGAAAGGCCTTATTAATATTGACCTTTATTATATCCGAATACATTGATCTACCTATGTGCGGGTTAGGACCTTAACATGTCTGCCCCCTTAAAAACAACCTTGTCCTCAAGGCTTGAGATGTGGAAACTGCTGCAGAATGGTAGTTGGTTCCCAAGTGGCATCTGCTGGAGTCATATCTTTACACTGTACTAGAACTTCCTTGATGGTTCTCTGACGCAAGCGACGCTCACGTTTGTCCAAAACTTCTTCTGGCTAGAGCCAAATGGATCCTTCTTCAGCTAACTCTGGAAGGTTGGTTTGAATTTGGCACCTGGTTCCAATCACCTTCTTCAAGCATGAAACATGAAAAATAGGATGTAGCTTCGACTGACTAGGCAGAGCTAACTGATATGCGACTTGTCCCACACTCTTGAGAACTGTGTAAAGACCATAAAATTTGAGAGCTAGCTTCTGAAAATGCTCGGCCTTGACGTAATTTTGCTTATATGGTTTCAGTCGCAGAAACACCTGATCCCCTTCTGCAAATTGACGTTCAGAATGACCTTGATCTGCTTGTTGGTTCATGCGATTCTGTGCCATGACCAAGTTCTCTTTAAGGGTACGAAGAATATCTTCTCGGACTGTAAGTTTTTGGTCAACCACCTGGACCTTCGAGGTACCCGGTAAGTATGAGAGAACTGAAGGTGGCTTCTATCCATATACCGCTTCAAAAGGAGTCATGCGAGTGGTTGTATGGTATGTAGTGTTGTACCACCATTCGGATAGGGGTAACCATTGAGCCCAATGGTGTTTTTTTTCAGAGGCAAAGCACCTCAGATATGTTTCCAAACACTTGTTGACAACTTCCGTTTGACCAGCCGTCTGGGGATGATAAGCTGAGTTGAGATGCAATTGTGTGCCTTGTAGCTTAAACAGTTCTTGCCAAAAATTGCTTGTGAAAGTTGGGTCATGATAAGAAACAATAGAGTGCAACATGCCATGAATCTTGAAGACATATTCAATGAAAATTTGAGCCACCGTGGATACAGTAAATGGGTGGTGAAGAGCACAAAAATGAGCATACTTGGAAAGGCGATCCACCACCACCATTATGACTGATTTATTCCCCGATTTGGGTAAGCCTGTAATAAAGTCCATAGAGATATCCTTCCAAATAGCAGGGGGAATCGGAAGCGGTTGGAGGGTGCCCAGAGATTTGACTGTTTCTCCCTTGTTGCATTGACACACCTCACATTCAATGACAAACTTATGAATGTCTTGTTTCATACCATCCTAGAAAAAATAACGTTTGACCCTGTCATATGTTTTAATGAACCCTGAGTGCCCCATTGTGGGTGTAGGATGAATCTCAGAAAGTACCGTAGATTTGAGCTTGGATTGTTTACTTAAATACAAGCGGCCTTTGTATCGAAGCTCATCCTGGAGCCAGGAGTACCCTGGGGGAGCTGGAGCCTTGTTCTACAATTGTTGGATCAGATGCGAACTTTTGGGATCTTGAAGCCATTCCTGGCGCACAACTTAGAGCCAATCGGGTACAATGAAGGAAAGAGAAAAAAGGGATCCTTCGCCTTCATATTTTTGGGACAGTGCATCCTCAACAACATTGTCTTTGCCCTTCTTGTAAATGATCTCATAATCATACCCAAAAAGCTTAGTCACCCATTTTTGTTGCTCCTGGGAGGAAATGTGTTGTTCCATAAAATACTTGAGGCTTTGATGGTCGGTCTTAATTTGGAAGCGTTTCCCCAAGAGATAAGGACGCCACACCTCAATGGCATGCAGAATCGCCAACATTTTCTTTTCATAAATGGGTTTGCCCAGATTCCTTTCAGACAGTTTCTTGCTGGTGAAGGCCAAAGGTCGACCCTCTTGCATAAGGACAACGTCGATTCCTTTCCATGAGCCATCACATTCCAACACAAAGGTCTTTGTGAAATCGGGAAGGTCCAGAACCTGAGTGGTGCACATGGTCGTCTTCAAGGTTTGAAAATATTGAGCAGTTGCTGGAGTCCAAGTGAAAGTGTTATTTTTGAGGAGAGCTGTGAGAGGTGTTGCAATCTTTTTGTAGTTCTTAACAAACTTGTGATAATACCCTATTAGGTCCAAAAATACACGCAATATTTTGAGAGTCTTTGGGTGCGGCCAGTCTTGCATAGCTTCAATATTTTTCAAGTCCACCCTGACGCCATCCTTTCTTACCAAATGACCCAAGTATTCTACTTCTGAGGCACCAAAAGCACATTTAGACTGTTTCAGGAAAAGTTGGTGCTGAGAGAGTAGGTGGAGAACTTGATCCACATGAGTAAGACAATCTGTCCATGCTTTTCTATAGATGAGGATATCATCAAAGAAAACTAAGACAAAATGACGGAGAAAAGGGTGGAAGACATGGTTCATGAGGCTCTGGAAGGTGGAAGGGGCGTTACACAAGCCAAAGGGCATGACCAAAAACTCATAGTGGCCCTCATGAGTGTGAAAGGTTGTCTTGGGAATTTCGGCCTCTTTCATATGTATCTGGTGATAGCCCGAGTGAATATCAAGTTTGGTAAATAATTGAGTGCCACACAATTCATCCAGGAGGTCATCAATGACAGGAATGGGAAATTTGTCTTTGATGGTCAGTTTGTTGAGAGCACGGAAGTCGGGACACATTCTCCAAGAACCTTCTTTCTTCAATACCATGACAACCGGAGATGAGTAAGGACTCGTACTAGGATGGATGACGCCTGCAGTAAGGAGTTCCTAGACCATTTTCTCAATTTCATTTTTTTGTGCAAAGGGGTGGCGATATGGATGGATATTAGGGGGAAGGCTTCCTGGGACAAGGGGAATGGAATGATCATGAACACCGCGGGAAGGAGGGAGTCCTTGGGGAGTGGAAAATACCGTTTGATGTTTAGAAAGGAGGGCTTGGAGGTCTTGGGGCACTGGGGGTGTCTCTGTGGCTTGTATGGCATGGAGTTGGGCAATGACACCAGAATGACCTTTTTTGAGCATCTTTTCCATGCGATGGGAACTCATGACCTCAGGTGAACCAGCAGTGATGCCTTGGAATTTATATTGGTGGCCTTCTTTGTTGAATTGCATGGTTAAGTTCTGAAAATCCATGAGAATGGGACCTAAAGTCCTTAGCCAGTCTGCACCCAACACAATGTCGCAACCACCCATGTCAATAGCAAACATATGGGATTTTAGGTGGTAGTCATCGATTTGGAGATGCACATTTTCACAACACCCGCCACATTTCATAGAACCACCATTGGCAATCATGATTTGGAAATTGTTGACAGCATGGATGTAGCAATGGGTTTCTTGGGTAATGCGGCGATGAATAAAATTGTGGGTGTTGCCACTATCAACCATAATTATGACCTTTCGGTGCTTGATGTAACCAATTAACTTGAGGGTTTGGGGGGCAGGGAAGTCGATGAGAGCATTGAGGGAAATGATTGGTTCCAGTTCGGGAGGGTCAGAGGGAGGGTTTATGTCAGTGATTTTTGGTGACTCGGGCACAATGGGATTTTCAACATCCTCTTCTGGAATATCCTCAGAGATGGCCATAAAAAGATTTTGTTCCTTACATTTGTGGCCCGGGAAATATCTTTCATCACAATTATAACAGAGGCCTTTGAGTTGGCTTTCAGCCATTTCATCCCTGGTCAATTTTTGGATCTTTAATGGGGTGGAGGGAGTAGTGGGGCTTACTGGTTTAGGGCGAGGGATAAAGGAAGGCTTACGGTTTTGAGAGGAAACAAATTGTTGTGCTTCTTTATCTTTTTTAGTAGCCTCCACCCAACTCGCAGGTCAAGCCATGAGGACATGGGCTAAAATATCCTCCTTGAGGCCACTAATAAAACACTCTCGAAAGAAAGCATCATTCATGCCCTCTGTTTGAAAAGCTAGGCACTCAAATGTAGCTATGAAGTCTTCTATTGTTCCTGATTGTTTCAAATTTTTCAAACGGCCCAAATGGTTGGTGTCAGTGTCAAAGCGTTCATAAAGCTCAGTCACAAATTGGGTCCAAGCAATATATCCTTGACAGGAATTTTTTCTCCATTGCCACCATTGCCACCGTTCTTGATCTAGATAGAGAACACCATACCAGAGTTTGGCCAAGTCATCTGTAATGTTGTAGAGAAAGAAATAATGTTCCATTTGGGTGACCCAACCAGTGGGGTCTGAGCCATCAAATTTGGTTACATCCACCCACGGAAGGCGTATGTCCTGTTGAAAGTGATGGGGCTGAAAGGTATGGGAATGGGAAGAAGTTTCACCTTCAATCTTTGTATGTGCGTCAGGAAAAGGGTCATCGGTACGGATATTGAGTTTGGTGCAGAGTGATGCAAAGACGGATTCAAGCTAAGTGGTCAGTTCTTGTTTGAATTCCTCCATTGCAGACTGCACAGATGCATTTATGGTGGTATTGATGGATGTATGACGGGAGGCAATAATAGCACTAAGTTGTTGCACTTCTTTTTAGGTCTCAAGGAAACTAGATTGCAAGGTGTTGAATCGAGACTCCAGTTCTTGGCTATGGGTATGGGCCATGAGGATGGGTGAACTGAAAAGGGAGCGAGCGGGGTCATAATTGTTTGCAGAAAAATGATATGGATGAATGTGATAAGGGAGAAGATATGAATTTAATGGAATAGGTCTCAAATAATGGTGAAAAAAATTCCAGACTTTTTTTTTTTTTTTTACAGCTGCGGGGTTATACTCCAATCTGAAGAATGCGACACTGCTGAAATCCCCAAATTATTAACCAGAAATAAATGTGTATTTACTTGGCAACCCGAACACAGTTGCGTGGCAATAGATCTGGCCGGTTTAATTTTTTTATGTTTATGTTCCCCAAGGGTTAGGTATTCAAGGGTTCTATAGACAAGGGTTTGCCCTGTGCTATAGCTCTCTGATAGACGTGAGGGGTCCAACAGTAGTACTCGACCCAATGTCTCAGGGCACTAACTAAAGAGGATAGATCATACCCTTAGCCGTACTACCCGACTACCCAGGTACTAGAGAGTATCTTCCCGAGTGGTGTTCTCGGTGACACTATAGCAGTTCAGCGGTCGATAGGTTTATCTAAAGAGGGCTTCAGGAAATTTAGGTTGATCCATACATAGGTGTTGTCTGATGCGCTACCACTTGAAGGGGTACCAACAAGGGTTACAAGGGTGGCCAACATAAGTGCGCTTAAGAACCACTTGTATTTCCTGCTTGTATGAATCCCTCAACCGCGGGTTTATGAACGTAACGATAGATCTCTGTGGCTTAAAGATGCCGGAATACATCTCTACCCTGAAAAAAAAAATACCCACAATTTCTGCCAAGGAAAGTGCTCTGTTACCACTTGCAAGATATCAGATATAATAAATACGCAGAATAGAAATAAAATGCTAGAAATGGCAGAATAACAGTAATATAACCAACATAATCTCCACAATAACACATAAATAATATAAGAACAACAATTGAAATATCACTTTGATTCAGAAATCAATGTTCACAGGCCTCTTCGAGGGGGCAACCTCCAGTCGAGCAGCGCTCTGTTACAATAATCTCCAAGCTAGGGTTTTCATACCCTCGACCCTTATTTGTACTAAACACGTCCATTAAGAGAAGCATCTAGAGGAAGATCCTTCTAGAAGTGGAAGCTTCTATTAGGTCTTCTTACATCCGCCTTATTCTATTTTATTGAAAGGCCTTATTAATATTGATCTTTATTACATCTAAATACATTGATCTACCTATGTGTGGGTTAGGACCTTAATATTTCCTTAGCTCTAGTAGTTGAGCACATGTTTGGGAAACATCCTATCTCTACTCCCACAACACCTTGAGCACCCACTCCTTTGTGATCACCTCCACCAAAACCCACATCTTTGGAATTCTCATCCTTGCCTTCTTCTTCCTCTCCATCTCATTTCTAGCACCCCCACTAATCCTAACATACATCAAAAACTTATGCCTTGGAACAGTGTTTCATTTTACAAAGTAAAACCACTCAAAATTCTATATTCATAGAGGATATTGTCCCCAATCCTTCACAATAGGAAACTACTCATCTCCCAAAATTTATTAAGGTTTCTAACCCCACTACCCATGATCAAAATTTGGTTATCATTGCTAATCCTTAGAACACAACAAATTGTGAAGTGTCATTTACTTAGAACTACCAAATTAAAGATCATGTTTACCATCTACTCCTAAATAATCATAGATAGAAAAATTGATGTCCATCTATATAGTATCCAAGTTGAAGCTCCCAGATATTCCCCATCCTAATTCTTACCATCTATGGTGTCTCTCTAATGATGAACACCACTCTTTTATCAATCATTATTGTCTAGTGACAATTTATATTTCTTCATTTCATGACATAGTTGAATGTGATGACACTCCCTTGGACTATGTTGTGCTCCTTTGAGGATGACCCTATTAGCATGATTGAAAATCCATTTATGAAAGAGAATTGAATAAATATGATTTACATTAGGATGGGAAGTATTTCAAATTTAAATTTGTTGTCAAGATAGTGCCACAACACCTCACTATTCATGCAACCTTCAAGCAAGTGTCTCCATTTATGTGTATTTTTCTCGATCCCTCAAGTAGGACATTGTCCCCAAACAAATTTATAACTCACTTCAATTGATACTGGATGAATACAAGTATGTGGTCAAATATTTGGAGGCTTACCACGACATAGATATATTTTAAATTCTATAGACCTTGTCCCTAGTGGGTAGCTACCTAATTCTTCTTCCTATCGTTTCTCTCCTACAAAAAGTGTAGAACTCGAGATATATCTACAAAAACATCTCGATGCTAGAAGGATTCAACCCAAATCCTACCCTTGTGGATATTTGGCCTTCATCATTCCTAAAAAGGGGAATAATTAATGGAAGCTAGAGGATGATTATAGAGCCCTCAATAAAATCGTAGTTAAAAATTAATATTCCTTGCCTCAAATTCAGGATCTATTGAATCATCTAGCTAGTGCTCACTATTTTACTAAGTTAGATATCCAAGATAGTTATAAGAAGGTGTGTGTGGCCATTGATGACACTTGTAAAGTTCTGTTCAAAACAAAATGTGTCCTTATTTAGTGAATGGTGATACCTATTAGCACCACCAATGCTCTAACGACATTTATGTGCCTGATTAATGATATATTTCATCTACATTTGGGTCACTGTATCATCCTGTATATTGATGGGATATTGATTCTCAACAAAACATGGGATGATCACCTCCAACATGTCATCACTATTCTAGAAGTTATAGATTGTAACACCCCAAATTTTGATCCCCATAATATAAATGTATGTGTGTACATGATGAGACACTAAGAGTTGAATAATTTAATTGTTGTTAGAAATATGCAACAAGGTTTAGAAAAATCTCTCGATCTAGTGGTTGTACTAGATAATAGAGAAGTAAGAGTAAAAAAATAAAAACTATACTTTAAAGAGTGGATCCATATTCTACAAAACCTAGTTTATTCCATGAAAGAAAGAAAGGAAAGAAATTGCAACTGTAATAATGCAATAAATATATTTGAAATAATATGAATAATGGCCTATTACCTAATGGAAGATTAAAATACAATACACCCATGGAATTTTTTTTTGAAGAGAGTGTCTCATTAACCTCCTTGGGAGGGTTCTCTCTTCTTCCTGAGTGTGTTTGGTTGATATCCTCTCCTCGTGGTTGTAAGTATCTATCGTTGTTTCTAAAGATGATATCAGTAAAATATGGCTCGTGAAGTCTAGTACAAATCCTACAATATTTAATTACTTTAGATGGAATATTGTTCAAATGGACACGACTTCTTGGTTTTATAAGAAAAACAATGGTTAACATATTGACATGGTCAATTAAAATTATTTATTTGACCGTATCAAATTTAACAATTACATTTATGGTTTTTACATAACCACTTTATTTTATTTATTTATTTTTCCTTTTTGTATAATTCCAAGAGGAAATGGTAAAAGGGAGGTTTTATGGTTTTATTCATCAAGAATTAAGGCTTATTGATGTTACAATAAAGCATTAGGTAAAATCATGGAGAGTGTAATAAGGGTATCAAAATCTAAAATCACATGTTCAAATAGAGCATCCAAGTTACAAAGAAGAAGAAGAATCAAAACGTCAAGATACAAAGGAACTATCTAGATTTGTCCAAAAGAATAATTCATTAAATTTAATTCTTGGTGATAAATATACAAGAGTTTATACTAGACAAAGACTAGCAAGTGCACCATAACATGCAAACGTCTATTAGGTATCTAAAATAGATCCTTAAAAATTCACAAAAACTAGCAAATATAAGCATTGGATTTATGCCATGGAAGAAGAGATGAATCAAATTAATAAGAATGAGACATGGTAACTTGTTCCAAGAATGAAAGATAAAAAGGTGATTGGAACCAAGTGGGTTTTAAGGAACAAGTTGAAATAAGATGGAAAAGTAATGAGAAATAAACCAAGAAGGTATTGTTTTTGAAGAAACCATTTGCCTTGTTGCAAGACTAGAATATATCATAATGTTTTTGACATTTGCATGTTTCAAGAACTTCAAAGTATATCAAATGGATGTCAAGTTTTCCTTTCTAAATGGAAATTTCTAGGAAGAAGTATACATTGAACAAAAAAAATAGATTCGTATTATCAAAAAATAAGGATCATGTCTTTAGATTGAAGAAAGCACTCTATGGGATAAAACAAGTTCGTCGAGCCTAGTATTCAAGACTTGACAAATATCTACAACAACAAGGGTTCTAAAAGGGAATTTTTGACAGTAATATCTACATCAAGACAATAGGACAAAATCAATTGATTGTTGTGGTTTTTCTATATCACATAAATTTTGGAGGAAATATGAAGAAAATATGCCAAGAGTTTTCAATAGAAATGCAAAAGGAATCTGAGATATCTATTCTTGGTGAATTGTCATTCTTTCTTGGTTGACAGATTTATTAATTTGACAAAGGAATATTCATTTCACAAACCAAGTATATCAAGTAAATGTTGAAGAATTTTAGAATGGAAGATTGTGCACCAGTCATCACACCCATGGTCACAAGTTGTAAATTGAGGAAATATGATAAATCACTAGCAGCAATCAAACATTGTAGAGGTCAATGATTGGAAACATACTATCTTTGACAACATCAAGGCATAGTTTCAAGATGCACCAAAATAAACTCATGTACAAACAGTGAAAAAATATTCAGATATCTAAAAGGCACCTTGGATTTCGGTTTGTGGTACTCAAGAGGTGAATATTGTACTCTAAAAACATATAAAGATGTGAATTCGGAAGGAATTGTTGATGATAGGAAAAGTATAAGTTGAGGAGTTTTCTTTCTGGGAAACAAACTACTGTCCTTGCTGAGAAAGAAATATTCTCCACTTTCTCTATCCACAACAAAGGCCAAGTATATAAAAACAACAACATTTTGCACACAAGTTCTTTTGATGAAGAAGGCTTTGAAATATATTAAGGTAGAATATGATCACCCAAAATCAATAATTTGTGACAACACAACAACGATAAATATTTCAAAGAATCAGGTTATGCACTCAAAAATAAATCACATTCCAATCAAGTATCAGTTATTAAGACAACAAGTGGTAGAATAAAATTTCAAGTTGGAATATATTGACATCAAAGAGTAGATTGCAAATATTTTTACAATATCCCTTCCCAAAGAAACATTTGAATATCTTAGGGAGAAATTGGGAGTAATATCCATCTCATCACCAAGTTCATAAGGAGAAGCAAAATCTCATGGGGAGAATCAATTTTCACTAACGTCAAAGAGGTAGAGCTGTACATGCGGGGAGAGTTTCATATAAAGGGAGATTCATAGATAGGGGGGAATTATTTATATGCCTAATGGACTATGTGTTTCCTTGCAAGATTACCATCAATGAGAAAGGGGAAGATTGTCAGAATCATTGCCATTGATTTAAAAGGATTAGTGATGTCATTAATGTCATATTATGGAATTAAAATGCACACAACATTTCCAATATTGATTTATATACGTGGGTCTACAAGTATATTAAAAACAATGGGTGCATGTGAAAAAGTAAAAAGTGAAATGGTGATTTCAAACCCATGGGTTTGGGGTATTTTCCCATGATATTTTCAATTAATTATTTAATTAAGGGAAATGTGACTTCATGAGTTGTTATGAAAAAAGTATAAAAAGGGAAAGGATTGAGAGAAAGTGTGTGTGTGAAAAATGGATTAACAAAGATTTAATTGGGAATCAATTTCAAGTCATCTTGGAATTTTCATGATAAAGTTTTTTATAAGACATGTCAAACCTCGAAATTTGGAAGATATAGAGGAGAGATCATGGTGTACATGTGGTACAAATTTAAGATGTTGATTTTCTAGAATTTTTGAAATATTCCTTATGGAAATTAGGGTTCCTAAATTATCCTGAGATCAATTTCAAATAGGTCAGCTTGTCACATTCGCTATAACTTATTTTTCAGTATGTTTTAGAGCTTCAAACTTTGCAGAAATAGAGGTGAGATATTGGTGTACATGTGGTACAAATTTCATATTCTAGTTTTTATACTTTCAGAGATATTCCCTTTAGATTTTAGGGTTTCTAAGTTCTCGTGAAATGAGTTTCAAATATGTCATATTGGCACTTTGTCTATAACTTATTTTCTAGGATGTCTAATGCCTTGAAATTTTGCAAAGACAAAGGAAATATTGTGGTGTATATGTTGTAAAACTTTGAGATGTTGGTTTTATATACTTTAGAGATATGCTCCATGGAACTTAGGGTTCTATAATTATCTTGAAATCCATTTCAAACAGTTCATCTTGGAACTTTCACTATGATGTATTTTTCGAGAGGTTTTACACCTTGAAACTCTGCAGAGATAGAGGACGAATATGGGTGTACATGGGATGTAAACATTATATGTTGGTTATGTATACTTTTAGTGATATGACCTGTGGAAGGTAGGGTTCTTGAATGCTCGTAAAATTAGTTTTAAATAGGTCAACTTATGAATTTCACTATAGCTTATTTTCTGGGATGTTTTAGACCTCAAAATTTTGTAGAGACAAAGGACATATATTGGTGTACATGTGGTAGAAATTTCATATGTTGGTTTCAAAATGAATCTATTAAAAATGAATTTATTTTCACCTAGATAAAATGAAATTTTGTTCTTTTCAAAAATTTAGATTATTTTAATTTTTTGGGATGCTAATTTACAATGGTTGTCATTTTGAATTCTATGAGTTTGAAATGAGTAGAGGTAGTAACAACATTGTAGTATGACTTCTATTGGGCTTTTCCACTTCTTTAGAAAATTATCTTATCTATATCAATTATTAAACAAATTCTTTATATAGTTATTGAGTATAATTTTGAGAATTAACTCATCCTATAAATTTTTCTTAATAAATATTAATTATTTAATCGATTTTTAAGCTTGTTATTGAGTATAATTTTGAAATTTAGTTTATGTTCTTTTAGGTTGCACATTTATGCAAATGAAACTACTTCCCAATATAGAAGCAAATATACATAAGTTGAATCTAAGTGTAAATCATATATATTCTCTTGGTCCACCTTTATTACATTTTCATTCTTTCAATCGAGTCTTTTTGTTTAGCATTGATAGTTTTGACTTGTTTTTTAAATAATTTTTTTTTTCTTTTTACTGGGGAATCGACAACTCGCGGTTCTCGTACTCGCGTGACATGAGGTCGATCCCCAGGTGGCTACCACTATAACCCCAGGTGCAACCATTCAGCCCGCAAGAATGGCACACGAGTAAGTCCGGGTGAGAATCAAACATGAGACTTCATTTTACAAATTTCCTTCCATTTGCACGGCACTTGCCAATCCGTCTACACCTGTGCGGGCCTTTTTTAAATAATTTTGAAGTTATTTGAATTTACCAAATTTAAAGGGTCCATATTGAGTTCAATAATATCTTTACATATTAATATAATGTAAATGAAATTCAAAGTTAGGCATGCCAATTCAATTTACAATGGGTTATACAGAAAGGTGACTCCGGGTTATACATATATGTTTCACTCATCAAGCATCTTAAATCGAAAACTCTAAAGTTATATATGTGTGTGTGTGTGTTCCTTGGGGTTTATGCTAAATTCAAATATTTATGTTCATAAGGGTTTAAATTTCCACTTAAAAAGTAATTGCCACAATTAACTAGATAGTTCTTAAGTAATCATTTTGCACTGAAATTTTCAGGTTTTAATTTCTAAATAAGGGTTTTAAAAAGGGGGAAGTGAATCTATTTTCTTTCACACGGTGGCATAGGTACCTAAATTTTGGCAACAACTCCTTAATCTAAGCAATGTTTTGTACTTAAATAATATATAATATTCACTTTCAATAATCGAAGATGAAATTTTCATTACAACCTACTTGACTAATCAAACTACTCTTGTGCAAGTTGTTGTTTACCATTTGTCTCATGCTTAGGAGTTGGTGATTCTTACAAGTGCACATCCTTGGTACAAATGATTAAACAAATATTTCTTCACTCATTAATTTTGATTTCACGTTCCTAAATTTTTCCTTTAACTCCTAAAAGGATTAGATCTAGGTTTGATGATGGTTTATCTTTTTTTTTTTTTAACTGTAACGGTTATAGTAATTATTTATTTGAAAAAGGGAGACGGGGTCTTTGCCTGAGCAGCCCCATTTACATAGAAGAAAGCTTCGTTTTCAGCTTCATAGTTACAATCTTTTCAAGGGATGTTGGTTTATCTTACTCTAAAGGAATAACTATAAATTAAACTTCAGACAGAACTAAATTTTGAAATAGCTTTCATACAAAAGCGAAATTCAAAATAGTGACTTGGCCGCAGGGGCCCAACCCAGTGGCAGTACATCAGATCAAATAATTCATGTACTTAGGTATATAATTTATTTTTAGTGGCAGTAAATGCTTTATAATTCAATGTAGTTAGATCTAACTGTACTAGGATATATATATATATATATATATATATATATATATATATATATAACAACCGATGAACATAGTTATATTTAAAGAAATAGAAGAACAGATTAATATAAGAACATGGACATGATTTATATAAGAACAATAATAGATTAACAGATTTATATTTAAAGAAATTTAAAACAAACAGATTTATATTTGAAGAAATAGAATAATATATTTATATTTAAAAAATAGATAAATCGATGAATAGATTTATTTATAATATATTTACAAATCTTCATTACAAATCTACGAATTAAATTACATTACAAATCTACAAATTAAATTACAAATATCCACCCCAACCCCTACTCTTAACAACTATATGAAATTTATAAATTGTACTCTTCACCTAACCCCTACTCACAACTATCTGAAACTTTTTAAAAAGTTGCAAAGCAACTTGAAAAAAAACGTTTTATATATTACTAGTTAAACAACCACATCCGAGAATTATATAGAGATAGGGTGATGACTATAGTAATAATCCATATCAATAAGCTAAATATGATAGGTGGTTGTGATATATCAATAAGAGTCAATACAACATTATAGATAAACTTAGAGTAATGTGCAATACTTAATACTAAAATCATAATGGCATTGAAAGGGTATTGTTTATCCTAATAAAGGTAAAGCTATGTTCATAGTCACCACCATTGTTCTTGTTACATATCATATTAGTGATTAAAAATCTCTAATTAGTGTAATGTTTATGTTACTGGTTTGCTTACACTAGTCTGTTACAAGGAGAATTCAGTTGCGTACAACTTATGGAATGCTTAGTTACATCAATAGTGTTTATATTAGAGATAAGCTACTTATATTTACATAATCTGAAACTTATAACACGACACAAATTTAATTAAAAATTAAAAAAAAAAAAATTAAATTTCATTTCTAATTTAGATATAATTTTAAAATTAAGTTCAAAATATTCTTTGAAGTTTTATATGTTGGATCTAGATATTACAGATATTAAATATAGATCGAGATCTATATATATTTACATATTTATTTTAAACAAAAGGAAGCAAACGGGTTGTGACATGCTGTGGGTGTCCAGCTTTGTGGCCAAGCCATGGGCATGCCCATGGCTTGGCCCTGGAGCTGGACACTCGCGACCATGTCACAACAGAAATTGAATTAAAAATTTTAAAAAATAATTTAAATTTAATTTATAAATTATATATAAATTTAAAACTAAATTCAAAATCACCACACACTAACGTTGTCTGTGGAGATTTTCTAGATATTATCTTAAACGAAAGGAATCAAACAGACTGTGACATGGTTGCGAGTGTCTAGCTCTGTGGCCCACGGCTTGGCCATAGAGTTGGACACCCGCGGCCATGTTAGAGACTAAATTTAATGTAAATTTCATTTCTAAATTAAATACCAATTTAAATTTGAAATGAAAATATGTACATATATGTAGATCAGAACGCCTTTCCGCCAGTAGAACACCGCGCCAACAGCTCAAATGACAAATGACCGCAACAAATGACTGCACAAACAACTCTGCCAATAGCTTTGCCTCAGAGCTGGACACCCGTGGCCATTTACAAAGCAAATTTAATTAAAAATTAAAAAAAATTATTTAAATTTTATTTCTAAATTACATACAAATTTAAATTTGAAATTTGAATATTTACATACCTACAACAGATCTGAACACCCTTCTTCCCACAGAATACTGCGCCAAAAGATCTACAACAAGCTCTGCCAATAGACAACACCAACAGACCGATCGAACGTGCAAACAACTCTGCAACAAGCTCTGCCAACAACTCTGCAACAAACTCTGCCAACAGAAAATGCCAAGCTCCGCCAACAACTAATGACAAACAACCGCAACAAACAACCGCAACAAACGACAACAACTATCACTCAAGCTCCGCCTCACTATCTCTCAAAAGACCTCACTATCCCTATCACTCACCAAGAGCTCAAAAGAACAGATAGTTACAATGTGAGGTTAATATATTAACATGTTTTCGGTTGAAACATTCTTTTGGCCGAAATATCGTTCGACCGAAATATCTTTCAGCCGAAAGAATATTGTCGTATGAAATAAATCCGTTCGGCTAAAATTCTACACGAAAATCGAGGGCGTCGTCACTGTACCGTTCGATTTGACGTTCAATTGTTCGGCCGAAAAAAGTATCTTTCGGTCCAAAAAAAAAATAGTTCGACCGAAAAGATGTGTTTCGAAATTTTCACGATCCAATTGTCACGAAAGTGTAACCCATATTCATGATTTCACCGCTCATTAAGTTTTAGAAGGTGAAGTATTATCACTAAGTAGCTATGGACACTATCTTTGTAAAAGATAATAATGCAAAATATTATTTATGAGTGGAATTTTTCCATCATATCATGAGTAAAAGAGTTTTGGAGAAATTACCATCAAACTTTAATATAATGTGATTGAGATGGATTTTCCTATCTCCATTTGTAAAAAGGAACTAGGCACATTGCTTGTGTTTTTCACTAAATGAATGCTCCTGAGAGCACTAGTTTTAGGTGACAACTCTTTTAGTTTCCAAAGTGAGGAAGACACTCAAAAAGACACTAGTATAACTCAAGAAAATGAAATAACAATCATTTTAGCATGAAGTTTAAACTTTTATTTTGTTATTTAACTAATTATTAAGGGACAATTTGTGCACATGTACATATGCAGTCATTAATTTTTTCCTTACAAAAAAATTGGAGTTGTTATACCTTCCCATTTTATAGCTTTTTGTTCCCCAAAACTCAAAAATGGAAGAATTTGGTTTTGGATATCCCATGTAGCTCTCAACTCTCATTGGTTCCTAAATTTGAACTAGAAACTAGAACAATATTACTTGCAACTCTTTAAGTTAAATCATAACAATTTCAAATGAGTTTCTTGTATTTTAAAATGTATTGAATTTATCTTATGTGTGAAAATAGGATACAACCCTAAAAACTATATAGAAAAACTATGATAAAAATTTCATTAATAGTACTAAACAAAAAATCTCTAACTATTCATGCTAAGAACTCCTAAGTAATCCTAATGGTTAAAAAAATATGTTTTTTCCTTAAAAATGATAAATTTAAATCCTACAAGAAATAAAAATATGTATATTCATAGACTAAATAGTCAAATCTCTATGAAAAAAAGACCTTTCATCAAATAAAAATTTCTCATACATTAATTTTTTTTATATTACAATAAAAGGATGATATATCAATTTGAAAGATTTCTTATTTTATAAATAAGAAACACTTAAAATTTCTAAGTATATAAAATAATAAAACAATATCTTAAGGACAAATATAAATAAATAAATATCCCTTATTTCATATTTACATATATAATTTTGTCATGTAACTAAATTATCCCTTATAAGAAAATCCATATTCATTTTAAAGTGGAATTGAATCATCATTTCATGATTACCGTCACATAGCCCCATTGATGATACTAGATGCCAATGTTACTTGTGTCTTGTTCGTGGAAAATAAGTTTAAGGCTTGTAGGCTTTTGTGTGTGAATTATAAGTTTGGTAACACCGTGTAAACTGTTTTTTTCTTTTTTAAAACGCAAAATTGCAGTAAAGAAGTTTGTATGGACTTTGGTAATTGAAAAGTCTACTTGATGTGATCAAATAACGGAAAGAAAAATCTCTTTGGTCGGGGGTTCCTGCAATCAAATCCAATCTTTCGGTCCGTTCATAAATTTCTAATATTCCTTAAGAGGGACAAACAATGGATAAATAATATTGACATAACACATGGTCCCCATTTCTCTTTGAGTTCTAGCAAAAAATTCCCAAAATTTTATCGACACACGTCGGGCGCCGTAAAAGCTCACATACAGACAGCAATGTCACAGGAATAAGTCGCTCCTTTCGCAAATCGTCCCGACCACCAAATATAATTAAGAAAGAGAATACGCTTATCATGAAACGCGGCCCATGGACAATTGGGATAAATAAATACGTCATACAGTGCATCCTCGAACCTGGACACATTCAATAAATAAAGAAATTGGACTAATCAAATCCCACTCACCTCCAATATAAACTTTATATATAAGCATCTCTGCCCAATGAAAACCACCCAACTAATCTCTTCTGTTGTGAAAACAAACCGGAAAAACAGGCGCCTACAATGTGTTGGAGAGGATGCACTGAAGTTGTTCCTTGATGGCCCACATCATACATGTTCTCCGGACCCATGGATTGTATTGTCAAACAACCATTATCATTTCACCATCTCCACCACCTCCCTACTCTCATGGGCAGTAGGCGGTTGTCCTGTCTATATAAATTCTCAACTCCACTCTCCCTTCCCATAGCATTCCTTTCCATTCCCATCACTTCCATTTCCATTGGATTTCGTTGAGATGGCAGGGACTCTTCATCATCGTTTTCCTTTCCTCCTGCTCATCGTTTTCTCTATAATCTGCTCATATGCTTACTCTGAGCCACATTCTCCATCTGCCAGCCTGCCTTTCCATCACAWTGATAAGCCTTTGCCGAGGCATAATCCTCCGCTAACCCCGCAACCACACGAGAAGCATTCTCATTTCCCTGGTCATCAACCTCCCCATGACCACATGAAGCCACCTACTTCTCCCCCACATCTTCTGGACTTCCCCCATCCTTCTCCCCCGGGGAAACYCCGTTATCCCATTAAGCCTCCACCCCGTGAAGGAAATAACGCCCATCACCCCAAAGTTGTACCGCTAAATCCCCATGTCCACATAATTCCACCCGCTGCTCCCCGTGATCAGAACCCAAAGCCCGCTCCAAACAAATATCAGCCGCCACCCACCCACATTGATGATCACAGACCACCTTTTCCTCTTAATCCCAGAACTCCGCCCCTTCACAAGATGCAGATAGCCACTCCCTTCGACCACAACACGAAGAAGCCCATTCATCATGGAAGGATTGTCCCTCCTTCACACTTTCCCCACTTCTACAAATCTCCACCCCCTCATGATCACCATGGTGGCATCTACGCGGCGCCACCTCCCAAGCACCACTAATTACTGTAAGTTCTCTCGGCTCCTCTACTTCTACATACTAAACACCCATATCTCTCTTGTGCATACTGTAACTTTTATGTTGCATACAATATTCGAGTAGAAATGTTTTAATTTAAATCCTTTCGTCTTGTTTATTGTATTGTAGGATGACAACAGAGACGCAGCGTGTACATTATACAGAACTTGTTCCTCCCCTTGGGGTTAGACTCTAAGGATGCAAAACTTCTAGAGGCGTCACACTTCCATCCACAATACCTCGTCATGAATCTCTATGGTGTCATCTAATAGTGATTATCTCAAGGACAAGTTAAAGTTTTAAATAGCATTAGGTTAAGACTCAAGGGTTTACTACAGAGGAAAGCATGGTGATCCACAATCGCAGGGTTGAACCCGCTCTGATACCACATGTGACATCCCCATCCAGTATGACTCCTACGATGTACAACTGGTAAAAGCACCATTAATTATTTTCTTTGTGTGAGTGTGTGTAGGAAGGTAATAATGACATTATACTCAACATCGCAACATGATGACGAACACAGTGCATGCAACTCAAGCAACAATAACATAACGACCTAACATAAAAGAACATCAAACACCTGGAAGCAATGTACGACAATCAACCGACGAAGAATAAGAATGACTACCCGCCTGTCCTACCCTGCAATGGTTAGGACCTCCAGGACACATAAGCAACGCTCAAGCTCAGGTTCCCATCGATTTTGACCTTTTAAGGTCTCAAGGCTGGCGACTATTCTGAGGAACAATGAGGTGTCTACATCACACCTGACACAAGCAGACCAAGCCTACTAAGCTAAGGACAATCATCCTAACAACCCAACGCACCCAAAATTAAATTACACAAGTAACTAGAACCCTTACAGTGAGAAAAACCAATCACATTGAACATTTACAAACCAAGTACAAACATTACATAATAATAAACAACATCACCCTCAACAGGAAGCGCAAGCTAAAAACGACTTCGTCAACAACCCAACCATTAATCAAGACTAAATGGTCAATATCTATGATTTAAATTGGCATTATTTATAGATCAATTAACCAGTCTAAATTCCATTAGTCAACGAGTTACCAACCGAACTTAACATGAATTACAACTCAAATTTAGCGAGTATGAGTTACCAATTAGACGATATCTAAAAATCCAACTAACATCAATTACATATCTAAATTAGCAAGTCTAAATTTTCAATCTAGTCTTTACTCACCATACTAATTTTAATATTATTACAACCTAAATGGACAATTCTATAGTAATCTGAATCCCCATCCAACTAGCCATAAACTTGAATAACAACATTAACATTCTAAAGTGGAATGCTACCTTTAGCAAGTATGAACAATTAAACCTCAACATTAGTCTAGCTATAATGATCGAACTAAGCACACTGGTTGTTTATTTCCATTGAGGGGGGAAACTGCCAGCTAATAACATTGTTGTGGCAAATCAACAAGGTAATTACATATCTACTACATAACAATTTATTACAACAGTTAACAAGGCATTTAACATAATGATTAACATCACAATTAATTTAGCAATAACAAGGTAGTTTGCATGATTATTTTCATAACAAGTAATATAGCACTAATAAGGCGATTAACATGCTAGTTAACATAATAGTTAAAATAACAGTAGCAAGTCAATTTATATGATGGTTAACATAACAATTGATAGCGCAATAAAAAGGCAATTTACATAGCTATTAACCATTTAACTCGTTGCAGCATTTAATCAATAAGACCGAATCGACTAACCATTGACTCAGGGTAGTAATTAACATGGCAATTATTGGACCAAAGACATTGTTGTAGCAATTATCCTGGCAATTAATAAGGCAATAATATAGCATTTAATATTTCAACTAACATGATAATCAACATGGCAAGTAACATTGTTGTGGTAATTAAAGCTTGGCAGTGAGAATGTTGGGTATGCGTTCAATGTGAAGGAGGACAAAAGGGATAAAACAAAACTACAGAAGGGCCAACTCGTGGTCAATCAACAACAACTCAATCAAAGATTAAGGCAAGTCATGGTCATTTAACAACAAACTCAGTGGTATACATAGTAAAAATTCAGAGATAAAAACTAGTTGTAATCAGTGATAAATCGCTTGGATTCAGTGATGAATACACCGTGAATTCAGTTGTAAATCGTGGTGTAAACTTAGTGATAGAAACACTCGGAAACAAGCTAAAAACATTGGTCTACACAGTCCATTTTTAAATCCCAACCGTGGTCATTCACAACAAACAATCATTAGTTTTGAAGGCGACTTCATGGGCATTTAAACAACAGTCTATGTCAAACTTTAAAAGCAAAAACGTGGGTGATTCAACAAAAATCTCTTCACAATTTAAAGGCAAAAATCGTGGGCATTTAAACAACAATCTATGTTCATCTTTAAAGGCAAAAACGTGGGTAATTTAACAACAACACAGTTAACGTCTAATTACCAAAAACATGGTGATTTCGGCAAGTAAAGTTGTGATTTAAATAGGTGAAATTGTGGGTGATTTCTACAGCATCACAGTCAACATTTTTAGATGGTAAAATCATGGTGCAAAATGCAACCGAAGGAAATTACCTATTTTATGTCATTAAATGATAAACAAAATGTTGTACCATCACACCAGAAGGGGATTTCATTTTTTTTGTCATTAAATAACAAGAAATTCGTTGTGTCGTCACACTAGAGGGGAATTACGTTTTTCCTGTCATTAAATAACCAACAATTTGTTGTACCATCACACCAGAAGGGGATTTCGTCTTCCATTGCCAGGATACAAATATAATGCAGACATGAATAACACCAAAAACGTTTTTCCATTTCCCGGATACCAGATATAAAAATGCAGATAGGGAATCAATTCATTTTTTTCGTTGCCAGAATACCAATAAAACACAGACATGAATAAGAAAATAAAAACATTTTTCCATTCCAGGAGACCAATACATAAATGCAAACATGAAATAAATTCATTTCTCCATTTCCCAGATACCAGATATAAAAATGCAGACAGGGAATCAAATCATTTTTTTCGTTGCCAAAATACCAATACAACGCAGACATGAATAAGAAAATAAAAACGTTTTTCCATTCCAGGAGACCAACACAGAAATGTAGACATGAAATAAATTCGTTTTTCCATTGCTAGAATACGAAATAAAAAAAAATGCAGACATGAAACCATTGCGTTTTTTTTTCATTGCCAGAGTACCCAAAAAATTGCAGACAAGGAATCAATTCGTTCTTCCAATGCTATAACCCCAATACAATGCAGACAACAGTAAGAGAATGCAAGGATCCAAAGGGAAAGGTCATGGAATGATTGCAGGGGCTCTATTAGTCAAGGCATAGAGAAAATGAACCAGACCACCAGATAATCCACACGCAGAGGTCGTTGCCAGATGGTGGAATCAACAATCAGCTAAGGAAAAACATCAAGGGAAACCGGCTAACAGGTTCGTCCTTCGTTCATCATCCTCGCACAGAAAAGTAGGGCGTTGAGATCCATAGGTATTTTAACGCTAAGGCGATGATCGTAGATCAGGCTGTTGGTCGACTGCTCAGACAACGACTGGTGAGCTAGGGACGAAGGCTAAACAACCACGAAGGTCACAATCAACACAACAAGGTGGTCAAGACGTGTAGGGAAATGAATCCATGGGATTCAATCTATCACTGAGCTAGGCTAAGAAAATTTCAAAAAAACATCTAGAAAATTAGTTCACTTACCCAAGTAAAAATGCAGATTCAAGCATAAGTTCTAAAACAATTTACCATACAAAATGAAGAAAGTGTATCGTTTCCTATTCTCCCGCTCTGAATGATGTCCTGTGTGCTCCGTGCAACTCCCATACACCGACCATCGAGACTTCACTGGTACCTTCTAGCCAATGCTAGGGGTACTCTTCTTCCTGCTTAGCCCCCCGAGCCACAAAGGGGCCACACACACTATCCAGAGATTTCAACTAGCTCCCAGCTCGCCTTGCAAGGCCGAGCTACCACTCCTCTCTGAGCTGGGTATCACAACTCCCACAAGTAAATCAGTCAAGTAGATATTTTTACAGCGTAATGCTACACAAACAGAAGATGGTCCTTCATCCTTCTCCCTCCTTCATTATATAGAGTTTCAAACTTCCTTTCTTTCCTAAAATCTTATTCAATTAAAAATTTTAAAAATAAATTCCTAAAAATTCTTCTCTGTACAAGTATCCCCCATCCCCTACATTCCTCCATTATTTAATTTCTTTAATTAATTATTTATCTTATTTCCCTCACCCACCTAGAATTACTCCTAGAATCACTCCTAGGTGTCCCCAAATTCCCTTATAGGTTTTAAAGGCTTTCCCTATTATTAAATTGCTAATTCAGTTTAAATTAGAAAGCTCTTAAATCGTAGATTCTTTATTAAGTTGATTTTCCGCTTTTTCCCTTAAGTTCCCCTTTTTCCCTTTTTATGTTTACCTCTTTTCCTAGTTTCCTAATATTTTAGATTTTCCCTCTTTCCTCTTTTTACTTATAACTCAAAAAGGGAGGTGTGGAAATTAACCGTTTTCCCTTTTCTTATTTAATTAGTATATTTTAATTTATCAAGGTAATAAAACAATTAATTCCCTTTTTAAATTTTAATCCAACATATTTTTTTTGAAACAATTTATTTCTTACTCTCTTCATGTTACAAGATTTAACGAAGATCATAATTATTATTCATGTGGTTATTATTATTATTATTATTTTGAGAGATAAAATTTTACCACTAGCATAGTTTAGATTTAGACCTTAATTTTCGTGATGGGCGACATTTTATTAGGCAAAAAGTTTTTAAAAAAAAAGTCTTATCACATTGTTAATCCTAAGGTCATCTAGGTTCATTCATTTATCAATAACAATGCAACCTACCCTTCAGGACGCACTAGGTGCTCCAAGGGTGCCACTCGCCTCATCTGTTCCTTTGTACGATGTGCCCTTCAGGATGCACCACGTGCTCCAAGGGTGACACTCGCATCTTTCCATTTTTCTTGCGTGACGTGCCCTTCAGGATGCACCACATGCTCCAAGGGTGCCACTCGCCTCTTGACTGACTTGGTAGACATCAATAACCCCTGGAGTCAATAATCCACCAGGTGAACTTATGGGAGACTAAGGGCCTCTAAGGAATAAGGCCCCCACCTTATTGTGCACCCCTTAGAATCATCATGAGGGATTGTCGCAGTCTGCCCTCACGACATCGTGGGTCCTCTCAAACTAGGTAAATGTTAACCTACAGTTCGAGCCACAACATGAGTGCTAGTAAGTTGTGGTAGGGTTGTTGTCCTCATCTCTCCCTCAACATCCCTGGTAGTCGTGCATGACCCCTTTACTCCACATGTGAATCTATTCAACAAGCTATCATTAGCCTACATCATCAATGAATCAAGTCAGAATATATCCATATCATATCATCTAATCAGAAGCACTAAAATCACAGTGAAACAATCAAACCTCAATGGTACACTCCCTGACTTGATCTGGAGTCCAAGGGGTTCCATCGATGCCTCTGCATCCTCGAGGTCCAAAATCCTCCACACTCAGTAAAACCGAGTCAATAACACCTGTCTATGTCAAGGTGGTAAAACAACATGTCATCATCCCATAACGCCTCATAATCAAAATCAAAAGTTTTAATTGCATAATAATCCAAATCACTTGCGAGCAAGTGTCCTCAAAGAGTAAGTTCGCTCAGTGCACTAGAGCGGGATGTTACACTAATGGTGACAAAGGTACAAAATTTAGAAGTAAGAAGAGTGACGAACATTGCAAATTTTGTGGGAAATATGGTCATGTGGAGTCCAAAATTTTTAAGGATATCGAATCCCTAGAAGCAACGATCAAGAAGCACAACATCAATATTGATTGTTATTCTTGTTCTTGTTCTTCTCATGGACATTCCTTTTATTCTTTTGGTTTCTCCTTCAATGAAACTTCTACTTATTCTTTTGATGTCTAGCTTGTTGATTCTAGAGCATCTTATTATATGGCTAAGGATAAATCCATATTTCCTTCTCTAAATGAATGTAACACCAAGAAAATATTTTTTGGTGATTATATATCTCTTACTATTGTCGGGTCTAGAATAGTTCGGGTAGAAAATGGTCATTTCAATTATTTTTTATGTGTTCCGAGTATTTGTTGTAACCTTCTATCATTATAGTAGATCACTAATTCAAGTGAAGGTAAAACCATAGAGTTTTCACCTCACCAAGTTTTAATTAAGGACTTAAAATATCATAATCATGTTCTTGCAACTAGAATTACTAATGATATTACTGGGTTGTACAATTTGGACAACTTTGGGTCATATTCTTTTTCATGAGGTTATGTTTCTTATAGTGATGACTTGATAAAACTTTGGCATGAGATGTTTGTTTATCTAAACTATCACTCATTGTACCAACTATGTAGTCAACAGACGGTGACTAGTCTTTATCTTCTTTCTTGCATAGATGGTTTATGTGTCGGTTGTGTTCTCGACGAACATCATTAGGACAATTTTGACAAGCGTGTCCCTTGGCATATTTATACCCCTTTGCAACTTGTTCACGATGACTTGTGTGGTTAGACTTTCTTCTCCTTATTCTTCTGGGTGAAAGTATTTTTAATCTTTCATTCATGACTTTCTTGATGCACTTGGTTTTACTTATTAAAACTTAAGAGTGAATTTTTTGACAAGTTTTTGGCCTACAAGGTCATTGCAGGAAAGCAATTTTGGAATCAAATTCAAAGGTTGAGAACATATAATGGAGGTAAATATGTGAACAATAAATTTACAAGTTACTACATTGCATAGGGAATTCAAATGCAACATATTGTTCCATATACACCACAACAAAATGGTGTTGTGGAGAGAAAGAATCACACACTAAAATAAATGGCTAATTGTAAGATCCAATCTACAGGATTAGGTATTAATTATTTGGATAATCTATTAGTAAATCACACTCCAAAAAAGAATATAAAAAATATATCACTGAAAGAAGCATGGAACAAAATTAATCCAAATGTAAGTCACTTCTGTGTATTTGGTAGTGTAGCATGGGCTCACATTTCTTATGAGAAAAGGAAATATTTATAGCCTAAAAGTGAGAAATCTATTTTTGTTGGATATTCTAAATATATCCAAGGTTGCAAACTTCTTCAACCATGTTCAAATGAAATTATTATTATAAGAGATGTTAAATTTAATGAAAATCGCCTAGCATGCAAGCCTAATTCAACGTTTGTTCCTTCTTCAACTTGTGATCCATATTGATAGTTTGTTCCATCTTCTATTCCTATTTATAGTTTCTTCTTCTTCAAATGATGATAGTTAGGATGAAAATAAACCTTCTCCTTCTAACCTTCCTCCAGATGAGTCCATTGAACATGAACCTACACCAAAACCGTCATTTCCTAAATGGGTCAATTCAACATGAGAAGTAGCGGGTGATATTGTCAATGATCCTTCATATAAGCGTCAAACATGTTTATAGTTCTGGCAAAGATCTTATCTTTTGTTCAAGTTTTAGAGACTCGTGATCTAGAGACATTTGCAAAAGATTCAGGTCATCCAGATTGGGATACAACAATGGATTAAGAGTATCACTCTTTAATGGTGAATGATACTTAGGATCTTGTACCTCTTCCAAGAGGAAGAAAACTTGCCATATGTAAATGCATATGCATAAATAAGTATACATTATATGAAAGTGTTGAAATACACAAGGCTCAATTAGTTTCCAAAATATTAGCCCAAGTTGAAAGAATTAACTATAATGAAACCTTTTCCGCTATAGCCAAAATAAACATCATCCGCCTTTTTCTATCCCTTCCAGCCTCACATAAATGGGAGGTCCATCAGATGGATATTAAATCTTCCTTCTTGCATGTGGATTTGAAAGAAAAAATCTACATATAAAAACCTCATGGCTATGTCTAGAATGACTCTGTCCTTTTTCTTCACCTTAAGAAATCTATTTATGGTATTAAGAAAACTCCTTGAGATTGGCATGCCAAAATGGAAAACTTTTTTCTTGACACCAAATTTTCTACATTGTGATCCTAATGTATATACCAAGAAATTAGGAAGCCATATCATAATCCTTGTTCTTTATGTTAATGATATTATTCTCACTGGTAGTGACCCAAAACCTTTAGACCATGTGAAAACTAGCCTTAAGAAGAAATTTGGAATGACTGACTTCAGCTAATTTCATTATTTCATTGACCTCCAAGTTTTTCAAACCAAGGAAGAATTTTTTATTTTTGAGTCTATGTATCATTGTGACCTTCTTCATTTCTTTCACATGGAATATTCTAAACCATCCCCTTCTCCCTTATAGTATGGAATGAAACTTGTCCCCACTTGTACTTCTCCCAAAGTTGATGCCACTTTGAACCATTAGTTAGTTGGTAGCCCCGTATACTTGAATCATACATTTCCTAATCTTTCCTTTGTTGTTTTTCTTGTTTCCTAGTATATGAAAACATCCCCTGAAAACCATTGGAAAGTAACTAAAAGGATACTTTGATATGTTCGGGATATAATTAAATTTGGGATACATTAAAAATCATTGATTTAGATTAGGATATCGAACATGATGATCAAAAATTTACTGCAAGTTATGTTTTTATCCTTGGTTCAAGACCTATCACTTGTGGTTGTAAAAAACAACAAACTATTGCTCTTTCTTCAGTAGAACCAAAGTATTCATAAGTGGATAATGAAATTCAAAAATCATTGTGGATTCGACAGATCCCTTCAGAGTTTGGATTCCAATAGCATCATCGAACCAGCCTCTGGTGCAACAATCAAAGTGCCATCAATCTCACCAAATATCCACTTCAACATCAGCGCAACAAGCACATCGAGCTACCCATGCACTTCGCAAAAAATCTCATTTATGATCGAGTTATTGAAGTGTTATTTTTCCCTACAAAAGATCAAGTTGATGACATATTCACAAATTCTCTTACAAAAGTGAATTTTTCAAAACTTCGATCTATGTTAGGAGTTTAAAAAATTGTCATTAAGGGGGGATAGGCTCTAATGCCTCCTTCCTTCTCATATTGTGTCTCTTTTGTAAATCCTTCAACTCTAACCCAAGTTGTTCTTAAGGGGGGTTGTTAGGATATTTAGACACTTAGGAGTTAGTTATGATCAACATGGTCTAATGTGTCATGAGGTAAAAGTGTGTTTTTTTAGTATGCATTTATAGTTAGGTCTTCTGATGGTCATGATATGTTCCCGACATAGAGTGATCTGATGGATCATATTCTCCTTGATCTTAATGACTACATTGATATGTGTCTTAACACCCTATTTTTTCATGATCTCGATTTAAAGAGCATGGAAAGTCATTTTTTGATGATCGATTGTGAGAAACTCTCTTGTAAATCTCTCTGTAATACTTTTATTTTGCGTTAATAAATTGCTCCAAGTGGCCACATTGGTTGGGGCTGTGGATGTTTCCCCATAGGGTTTTACCATGTCAAAACATCAGCGTGTTGATATTTTATCTTTTTGTGTGAGTGGTTAGTGAAGGTGTTCGTCCTTTGTTATTTAAGTGATTATTAAGGGACAGTTTGTGCATATCTAAAGACCTACAAGTGATTAATTTTTGTCTCTTCTTTTAATTTTGGAGTTGTTAGAACTCCTCAGTTTATAGTTTTTTATTCCCCAAAACTCAAAAAATTAAAGAATTTTGTTTTCGATCTTTCATCTAACTCTGGGCTTTCATTGATTCTTAAATTTGAATTAGAAACTAGAACAATAATACTTGCAACTCTCTAAGTTGGATCTTAACAATTTCAAATGAGTTTCTTGTATATTTAAATGTTGTGAATTTATCTTATATATGAAAATAGTCTACAACACTAAAAACTATATAGAAAAAATATGCTACAATTACAAAAATTTCATTAATGATACTAAACTTTAAATAAAAAGTCTTACTTGAGAGAACTATTCATGGTAAGAACTAGTTAATGAACCTAATGATTAAAACATATATTTCCTCAAAAATAATAGATTTAAATCCTAAGAAGAATAGAATATGTACATGCATATGCTAAATAATAAAATCTATATAAAAAAATACCTCTTATCATACAAATAAGAACTACTCATATATCAAAGGCTTTTATCCTTCAAATAAAAGATTGACATAAGTTTCTTATTTTATAAAAAAAAATTCTTACACATGTAAATTTGATAACTACTTGTAGAAAATAGTACAACAATATCTTAAACCTATATAAAATAAATAAATATACCAGTGTAGAAGGTGCAAATATAAATAAGCTTGGTAACACCATGTAAACGTCTTCTTAAAAAACGCAACATTGCAGTAAACAAGTTTATATGGACTTTGGTAGTTGAAAAGTCAATTTGATATGATCAAATAACGGAAAAAAATCTCTTTGCTGGAGCTTGGAGGCATGGTATAAATTTTGATGGGTATTTTTAATGGTCAAGTTTTTATGATGGGTTTTTCTTAAAATTGTTTTTTTGTTGGGTCATTTAAATATTTTGTGTCATATGTGTTTTTGTTTATTTTTATTGTAAATACAAAAGGATCTCACTCATAACATAAAATTATTATGAAATTGCATTTAATATAATATTATCACATAATTTCATATGAAATACAACATCAATAAAAATATAGAAAAAAAATTAATTTTGAAAATTAACAAGTAAAAACTCTAAAAAAGTACTAAGAATGATTGTTGTAAAAATAATAATAAAAGTTATAGATTGGAAATTTTGAAATAGTTATCTTATTAATACAATTTTAATAATGAAATAATAAATAATAAAAAATAAAAATTCTAAAAAAGTAGTCAATAATAATAGTTCTGGTAAAAATAATAATAAAAGTTATGGATTGGAAATTTTGAAATAGTTATCTTATTAATATAATTTTAATAATGAAATAATAAATTTTACTCAATTATTTTGGATTGGCTTTTTTAAATAAAAAGTATTAATGTTTTGTAAAATGAAAATATAATGTGGATTAATGAGCCTCACCTCTTTGGATAGTTGCATGCAGGTTTTGAATCCTTGATCTTTTCTTCCCTCTTAACCTTCATTTTTCAACCTACGTGATGTGATATGATTTATTTTCCAAAGAATCCTCATGATTTGTAAGTTGTGAGCCTCCAAGCAATGTGTTATGCATGCAACTTGCAAGTTTCAACTTCCAAGTAATATATATTATGCCTCGTCTTTACTATAGAATTTATAACTTCTATTATGTATGCTTTACACAAAAATCAACATTCAAATTTAGGAAATTGTTATTATATTACATATTATATAATATATTATTATTGTTATAATATATATTTTTATTATAATATATATATATATATATATATATTACTTATAAGATAATTTTTTTATTTTCCTATCAAATTAAGGATTTCAAAAATTAAGTAAAAATTATTAATAACTTGTAAATTTAAAAATTATATATATTTAACCATTTAAAATAAAAATAAAAACACGAGTAAATAACCGTCAAAGACATCTAGAGAGCAAATAGTGGCCACCACCAAATATAATTAAGAAAGAGAATACGCCTATCATGAAAAGCGGCTCATGGACAATCGGGATAAATAAATACACCGTGTTATAGTGCATCCTCTAACCTCGACACTTTCTATAAATATAGAAATTTAACTAATCAAATCCTAATGACCTCCAATATTAATGCTATATATAATCATCTCTACCATATACAAAGCATTCAATTAATCATTTCACATTCGATAAATATAGAAATTTAATTAATGTGGATAGGGTTAGAAATGGATATACTGAATGATATTGTAATTTAAAATTGTAATTTAATAACTAGTAATTAAAGATGTTAGCATATTCTTAATCATCCTCTCAAATCAATAAATAGTATTTATTATTCATAACTTTCTTATATTTATAAGTACATCTCTTAAGTTGTTTATTTTTTAACATTTATCTAATTATATTAACAAATTATTGTAACACTATATAATTACTATATTTAAATGATTAACCTTTCTGCGAGATTTTAACATGCACTACTCAACCTTTTAAGACGCAATACATTATGGGATTATAGGTAAACACCTATTGCAACGTTTTTCAATTTAAAGTTATTTACGTAAGCCCCTGATTACATTGGATGCAGGAGACATTTTCCAATATGGCAGACATGCGCTTCATATACCTGAGAGAGGCCACATATCCGTGCGCTTCATATGGAAGACATACGCTTCATATACCTGAGGCAGGCCACGTTTGAGAATTTAAATTTATGGGAGGCAGGCCACGTTTGAGAATTATCATTTATGGGAGGCAGGCGCTTCATTCAACATTTTCCATATTGGATGCACGTGCATGTTTGTCGTTTCATATTATCGCCTCTGTTCCTATACCTCCAAGTACAGTATAGTATGCATATCAATATTGTATATGAATGCCTCCAAGTACAGTACAGTATGCATATCAATATTGTAGAGGAATTCTGGACCGATTATATACATTTCTATCACAAGCATTTCTAGTAGCAAGCAAGAGAGTGCTTAGTCTTTCAATTGGGTATTTGGGTTTGGAGAAAAAGGGATAAAACAACATATAAAATTGGGAAAAAGTATCAAAACAAAGCATCAAACAAGACAAGGTAACATTTGCAATTACTTTCTTTATGTTTGCAATTACTTTCTTTATGTTATTGGATGTGCTATGATAAATTTATGTTTTAGGATTTCCATGTTTGCGAACCAACATTGAAGGCAAGCGGACTATGAACCGGTCTGCCTTCAATGGTTAGCCCTCATCCATGTATTCACTGTAATCGATTCCTTTAAATTTTAGTTTTTAAGTAATGCATTGTATAACTTTCGAAGACCACCTATATTGCATGCATCGTACAGATTTATATGCATTGTAATCAATTCCCTGAGAGATTATGACACAGAAACTGGTTTCATCTTAGTTTCCTCCGTGATGAAACAAATTTCTGTCATAATGGCTCAGGGATGGGACCATATATAGAGATAGGGTTAGTTGATTCCCTTAAATTATAGTTTTAATCATATGGAAGTGCCCAGCCCCCATTAATTTTAAATTTCTATTAGGCCAATTTCAAAATTATAAATTGCTAGATCATTTAATAACCGTAATAAATTGCTATTCGGGTAATTTCAAAACTATAAATTGCTATTCGGGTAATTTCAAAACTATAAATTGTTAGGTTATTTCATAGCTGTAATAAATTGTTAGAATTTTTGAGTTTGTGTGACCAGTTTTAGATTTGTTGGACAGTTTTATAAACTATTCAATTTTTTTTTTATTGTGTTTAAGGTTATGAGCTTTATTCATGTTATTATGTGAATTGAATGTGGATGGAGAGGATAACAATCATTCCTCACAATCATCCAAGTTACACCTAATTGACTATGTGCTGTGCCTACTACCCACTGCCCATGTCTTTGCATAATTTCATTTTATATTTCATAAAATAGTTTGAATTTATACATTGATTTTATATTGGTTTTATATTGCATAGTTCGTTTTTATATTGCATGTGCCTATGAATAGTTCAATTCTATATTGTATAGAATAGTTAGATTTTATTTAGGATGGTTTTTTATTTTTATTTTAAAAAAAAAATTTAAAATACATTTGAATATTTAAAATACAGTCTCATAGGGTTTTTATGTATATTTCTTTAGAAATAATTAGGTTCAAGTATTGAATTTAACTGCTTTATGATCAATGTAATATATTCCTTATGCTACCATTTTGCAGTTAAATGTTACCATTTTGAAGTTAAGAAAGAGCTTAAAAGTATGTGTGGATTATAATGGTCATCTGTTAATTAAAATGATGTTAATAAGGTTACATCAACCATTTTATTAATGTGGTTGTGCTAGTATATATAATATTCTCTACCAAATAACCAAATGCATGCAAAGCACCCAATTAATCATTTTGATTGTAAACACAAACTCAAAAAAAAAAAAAGACTCTACCAAATGCAAAGCACCCAACTAAAACACAAACCTGAAAAACAAAAGCTCTTACCATGTGTTGCAGAGGCTGCACTGAATTTGTTCGTTTGTGTACAATGATGGCACACAATATACATGATCTCCGGACCCAGGGATTGTATTGTCAACAACCATTATCATTTCATTATCTCCACCACCTCCCTACTCTCATGGGCAGTGGGCGGTTGTCCTGTCTATATAAACCCTCAATTCCACTCTCCCTTCCCATAGCATTCCTTTCCATTGCCATCACTTGCATTTCCATTGGATTTGGTTGAGATGGCAGGGACTCTTCATCATCGTCTCCTGCTCATCGTTTTCTCTATAATTTGCATCTGCCAGCCCGCCTTTCCATCACAATGATAAGCCTTTGCCGAGGGATAATCCTCAGTTATCCCCGCAACCACACGAGAAGTACTCTCATTTCACTGGTCATAAACCTCCCCGTGACCACACGAAGAACTCTTACTGATCGACCTGTTTAAATGCCATGCCCATATAACACAGAGACAATTAAGTAAAGCCATTTTTTCCTGTCCTTTGTTACCGAAGATGCAAGAATTGAATCAATGCTAATATTGTTAGTTGGGCGAAAATTTAAAACTGCTATAACAAATTTTCATTTTAAACTATTCTAAGATTCTGAATCTATCCAAATATTAAGAATGCAATTGGAGCAATGTAAATTGGCATTTTTAGCAATTATTCATCAACATATTAGGATATGCACTATTTAAATGTTTTTTATCAAATATATTTCAGAAAATTAAGTAATAGATTATGAATATTTTTTATCAAATATTCATTTCAGAAAATTAAATAACAGATTATGAATGTTTGGATGAAAATTTCAATTAAATATAAAACTACTATTTCACAATGTCATTTAAAACTTTGAATTTATTCAAATACTTAAAATTACAATTTGAACAATGTAAACTAGCATTTTAACAATTATTCAATCAACATATTGGGAATATAAACTATTTAAATACCCCTTTTGAAAAGCCCGTTTTATTCATAAAACTACCTTAACAGTTTATCAATGCTAATACTGTTAGCTATCATATCAGCATACGCCGATACATTTAGCATGGCTCTCAGTACATGTGATGCTAGTGGTTATCGTTGCCAAGATATTTGTAAAAACATGACAAGGATAATGTAGAAGTTTGAACCTTTTGACATTGGAAAAATTCATATTCACAAACAACTACAGAGTAAGAATGGGAGAGTATTGAGCATGCAAATAGGCTAAAACCATCTAAACCAAACGAATGCAATGAACTCTTTCTATTTTATATTTTATTATTTTATATTTTATTCGTACAGAACAAACTTTTTTTATGAGCGACTCAAGTTTGCTGATTGTGTCTACTAAATCTGGTGAGAAATTGTTGGATTTGTAGATTTAAGTGAGTATTTCTATAAAATTCTACTGAACAACAAAAAATAGTGATTCATATAATATTGCAGGATAAAAACCATTTCCTAGTAGAACAAAGAACCACACCTAAAAAATTGGGTATTCACAACTTGGGAGCTAAAATAAAAAGTAGACAAACAATGGAATAAATGATTTAATATAATTTTATTAAAGTAATTAGAATATTCATTATTTATAAATTAGAAATTAATGAAAAAATGATGAGATCATAGATACAAGTATAAGCATATAAAGAAGTAAACATTATGGAAAAATAAAATACAAAATAATAAAATACATTTTTTTTATTTATTTATATAATTTGTTATCTCATTTTATATAAAGAATCTATAAAAATAAATAGTATTGAATGTTATAAAAGAATTTAAAGTTGTCCATAGGAGTCGATTGTCAAGTGCATCAGATTGTCAAGTGCATTGTAAATGGAAGGAAATGTAAAAAGAAGGTTTCAAGTTTGATTCTCACCCTCTGGTGACTAGTGACTGGGTGAAATCACGAAGGTGGGTAACACTTTTGTGACAATTGGATCTCCAAAATTCCGAAAAACATTTTTTCGGCCGAACTAATATTATTTTTTGGCCGAAAGTTATTGTTTTAGGCTGAACTTGTTTTCGGCCAAAAAGTGAAACGTCTAATTGAACGGTGCAGTAACGACACCCCTGATTTGTGTGTAAAAATTTAGTCAAACAGGTATTTTCCATCCGGCAATATGTTTTCGGTCGAAGGATATTCCGAACGAACACGCTTTCGACCAAAAGATAGTTTGGTTGAACTATCTTTGGGCCGAACTATCTTTTGGCCTCTATGTGTGGTTGATATATAAATCATCTTTCGTCTGAACGATGATTTATATATCAAACACACATAGAATTTGTTACGTTTTTTAACTTTGTTGGAGTTTGTTGGCATTTTCAAGCATCTGTGAGCGTGAGGTCGTGAGCGTGAGGTTTGTGAGCGCAGGTCATGATGGCGCAGGTCGTGAGTGTGAGGTCATGATGGCGCAGGTCTGTGAGCGTGAGGTCGTGATGGCGCAGGTCGTGTAGGAGGGCATTTTTGAGCTTGAGGTCTGTGAGCGTAGAGGTCATGTTGGCGGTTGGCATCATTGGCGTGCCAAGCTCCAGGTATTTCTCTGACCCCTGTATTGTCATGTATTCTTATGTAGTATTTAGTTTTAATTCTAATTTTTTTTTATGTATTGTTAAAGATTAATATTAATTAAAATTTATAATTAAAAATTATTTTCTTTGCCCCTTTTACATAGTAATTAAAATGCGAGTTACACCCAGTAACTTAATTCATGAAAATGTTTATTTGTTATTTTCTTATATACGAGGAAATCAAGAGTCAATCGAGACTCTGTATTAATTGTCAAAAGAAATAAATCTGAGATCAATAAGGGAAAATCGAAACTCTTGTAGGAGTTGACAATTTATATAATTAAGAATTGATTAATTATATAAATCATTTTTTATTATATTATAAACAAATAATCATACTAAAAAATTTTAAGAAAAAAAATTAAGAAATAAACTCAAATATAGTTGATTACACTAAAATAAGTCAAATATAGTCAAATATTGTCATCGAGATTGGATTTGTAAAATTTGGTTATGTAACTAAATCAAGTCTAGTTTAGATTTTCATTTTGTACAAATTTCATGGTGAATAAGTGCAGCTTTGTTAAAAATTTAAACATTGCCAAAAGTCAAGTACAAAGACATAGTAACATTTCAAAAAGAAACTAAGCAACTAAATTGCTTTGCATTCCTTCTGTAAGTTCCTTCGTTAATTTAACTTTTCCTCATAGCTTTTCACCTTAATCTTAAGGTGTAGTAAGACCCATAGCCAAAATCATCTCGCTAATGTGATTGCTTATCACTTACCTTACATGAAAGGATTGAAAACTTGAGAACATACTCATATTTTGTTCCTACATAGCACTTACCTTRCATGAAAGGATTGAAAACTTGAGAACATACTGATATTTTGTTTCTATAGTGTTGTGTGTACATGTCAATTTATATGTGTAGCATTACATGTCAATTTATATGTGTAGTATAATTGTTTTTTGTTTTTTTATATTTTCTGAGTATATTTGTTTGAAATTAGAGGAAAAATTGTTGAATCTGTATATTGTTTTTTTATATTTTCTAAGTATATTTGTTTGAAATTAGAGGAAAGGTTGTTGAATCTGTATACTAGAATGTTTTTTTTTTTTGTATAATCCTAGTATTCTTCTACGAATTTTCAGCAAGTTGAATTCATTTCTACATGCAGAAATACAATTTAAACAAAAAAACTTATAATTTCTTGAAAATTTACATTGCTTGATTTCGAAAAAAAAACAAAAACCTAAAACAATTAAACAACACCCAATTTATATGAAAAATATGATCCAGTTATGAACCTAATTTGTTAGGGACTCCACTGTTTTGAGACCAAAACTATTATAGACTGAAGGACTGCACTAATAATGGGCTAATAGCCTAATAGTAGGTTTAGCATAATAACATCATAGATAACCATAAAAACTTATAGCAGATTGGAGAACATAAGTAAATAATCTGAACTGTAACTGAAAATTCTATATAATCTGCTATCAATCGAGACTCAAATACCATTGATGTGAGCCATCCAGAATTATTCTATAATAATTTATTAATTTATAACTGAAATCAGAAAAAAATAAAAAAAATGAAAATCCTAGAACTAGATTTGAAATCTGGAAACTAAACCATAACTAAAAAAAATAAAAATATGAAAATCCTATAACTTAGTCCTCAACCATTCAACTACACATAGACCATACTACACGAAGAATTGACCAATAAACATTCTTTAAAACCTTTTAGGTTTTTGTTGACATGTTTTAGAAACATGCATCCATTATTTCCATTAATTATCTCAGTGTGATCTTCACGTCAATTATGCATAGTTCAGTAAGTCTATCACTTCCATATTAGGTCAGTTCTCTCCTAGTGGAACTTCCTAACAAAAATTCCTACTTAGTCACACTCTGACCTAATTGACTATTTGACTTCTTACACGATTCAACACATAATAACATATCCATTCCATTTACTAGTAAGGCATGAAGTTCCATTTGAAGCTCTATTTTTACTAGTTTTGTAAATACCTTATGACACTTTCCTATATCCATTGGATTTATTCATCATTTGAGATCTTTGGTAGTATATACAAATATATTTACATGGATAGAAAATCTATATTGCTTTATTAATGTTGATATTTCTATAATGAGTCAATCTATTCATAGATTGATTTCGTTTTAGGTAATTTGTAATGGTCATTAGCCAAGCTATCAAGATTCCTTAGGTTAGTGAGTCGGGCCAAACTATGATATATGCTCCCTTATTTATGGCCACAAACAAAAAATTCATTCAAAAACTCAATGATTAACATGATTATGTAGTTCACACCAAGTTTTGCATTTTTCTTTGTTCTTCATTTCATAACAAGAGAAAGAAATATTCATTGCCATCTTGAGTCATTTATAATTGGACTAGGTTGACAAAACACATCTTGAAACCATCTAGTGAGACCTAATGGGTAAGTAAATCTCCCCCTATGATTCACACGTCCTACATATTGTCATGAGTCCTGGTCACATCATGTAAGACATGAGTGACCTACCTATGTAGTAAACTATTCAAAAAGGAACCAGTCTCCCACTTTGCTGGTCTTTTCAAATGTCTTCCACTTTGGTGGTATTTTCCAATTGTAGAGGCCCTTTGACTAAAGAAATAGTTATTACAAATACTTCATTTTTGATGATAAAGTCTAATTTATAGAAATAAAAGAGTCTTAGATGGGAACTAATTATTATACTCATTTATTACTTCACACATATTGACCAAAGTTATTGAATGCTTATCTTACTGATGATATTTATATTCATATAATATAACTTCAAATTGACAACTTATTAGAGTTGTGTTGGATATGTAAGCATAGCTAGCACATACATAACTCACACATAGATGTTAATAACAAGTGATGTTCCTTATATGCATATTTTTAAAATGTTCATGTAACTAATTTCATGCATACAAATAAATAAAGTAAATCACCAAGCTCCCTTTAAACCCTTAATTCCATCTCGCATCTCMCATCCCTTCCTTTGTTGAAATATGTTGGAGTTTTGACAATACTTAACTAATTCTAGAGATAATCCGAATGTGAAATCTTCAAACCTTTCGACCTAATATCTCTAATAGGAAACTATTATTAGTCATCACATTAGTATTAGTCATCACATTATTATTTGTAGAAATTTATATTAGGAATACGAACAACCCTCATACAACATTTGCACCATAAGGAATAAGGAATATATATGAACTATAAGGAATATATATGCTATCTTAGTGGATGGAACCATGTTCAAATAATATGCACATTCTATTGAGTTAATTTTGGGTAGTTATCCACTCAATGTAGAAATCCTTTAGTTTATAGTACACAATTAGGTCCCTTTATGTAACTTTAGGTGACCATAAAGTATTTCACAGTTATGTATTTAGTTCAACCATATCCACAACTATCCAACAATTTGTCGTTAAATCTCTCAAGTGATCCAACGATATAATATACCATTTTCATAGTTCATATGTTATATAATATAACATTATCCAATATGTGATCAAACAAGAGTGCACCACCTAGTAAAGCAAGATTTCTTATGTGCCCATATTAAAGGCATAACAAGTTGTTGTGCACCACTTACTAAATATTTCTTATGTTATTAGTGGGTGCATAAGGTTATGAATAGTGGATCCAACGATAGGGTACTTTTAATAAGCACATGCTATTGAGTTATTTTTTGGTAGTTATCCACTCAATGTAGAAATCCCTTAGTTTATAGTACACAATTAGGTCCCTTTATGTAACTTTAGGTGACCATAAAGTATTTCACAGTTATGTATTTAGTTCAACCATATCCACAACTATCCAACAATTTGTCGTTAAATCTCTCAAGTGATCCAACTATATAATATACCATTTGAACAATTCATATGTTATATAATATAACATTATCCAATATGTGATCAAATAAGAGTGCACCACCTAGTAAAGAAAGATTTCTTATGTGCCTATATTAAAGGCATAACAAGTTGTTGTGCACCACTTACTAAAGATTTCTTATGTTATTAGTGGGTGTGTAGGGTTATGAATAGTGGATCCAACCATAGGGTACTTTTAATATGCACATGCTATTGATTTATTTTTGGGTAGTTATCCTCTCAATGTAGAAATCTCTTAGTTTATAGTACACAATTAGGTCCCTTTATGTAACTTTAGGTGACCATAAAGTATTTCACAGTTATGTATTTAGTTCAACCATATCCACAACTATCCAACAATTTGTCATGATATCTCTTCAGTGATCCAAATATATAATATAGCATTTTCACAGTTCATATGTTATATAAAATAACATTATCGCAAAAAATTACATCTACTCCACCTCATCTTAATTTATATTAGGAATACAAATACCTCAATCCCATCCCATTTAACATGACAGTAAAAGAATTAGTATACAAACACAATGGCATTTAAACAATGCTATTGGGAAGTTTAAATCAATGTCATATAATCCATGTCCATGCAAGACCTCCACCTCATTGTGATTAAAACATGGGTGTGTGAGGTTATGAAGATTAAACTCTTTCTTTTGGGGGTTCTAATGCATTACATTATATGTGGTCTTTGTGGATCCAACCATAGAGAACTTTTAAGGAATATTAAGGAAATGTTCTAATACATTTTTTTAGTGGATCCAAACATAAGGAACTTTTAATGAATCCACTTACTTGTTGTTTTTCTAAATTGATTTCCCTTGGCGAACCCAACTCTTTGTTTTCAATGACTTCTTTGTGTGGGTTTGATTGATTATTATGAAAGGATTGTCGTTTTATCTTCTGTCCCTTATCCCTTTAGTCAACAGTCATTTTCTGAGCAGTCGGCTAGGAGCCGAATCGATGGTCATCATTTTGGTGTTTAAAGACCTATAGATTCAAATGCTCTTATTTTATGTGCATGGATGATGACTAAAGGATAAGAATCTATCATGTTGTCTATGGACCCCTTACTTATCTTTTAGTTGATTGATTCATGGTTGAATGTTTAGTTTTTGCATCTTCTTCTTTGATGTGGATTGTGAATCATAAACCTATGAGTGGAATGTAGTCCCTTGGCAAACCCAACTTCTGATTTCAATGACTTCTATGTGTGGGTTTTATTGATTATTGTGAAAAGTTTGTGGTTTTATTTTTTGTCACTTATCCCTTTGGTCATCAGTCCATGCCTGAGAAGTTGGCTAGGAGCCGAATCGATGGTCAACACTTCAGTTTTTAAAGACCTGTAGATTCAAATGCCCTTCTTTTATGTGCATGGATGGCGAGTGAAGGATAAGAATTTGCCATGCTATCTATGGACCCCTTATCTTTTAGTTGATTGATTCATGGCTGAATGTTTAGTATTTGCGTCTTCTTATTTGATGTGGATTTTGAATGATAAAACTCTGAGTGGAATGATAGTCCCTTTGCGAACCCAACTTCTTATTTCAATGACTTCTATGTGTGGGTTTTATTGATTATTGTGAAAAATGTGTGGTTTTATCTTCTGTCACTTATCCCTTTAGTCATCAGTCCGTGCCTGAGCAGTTGGCCAGGATCCGAATCGACGGTTGTCACTTCAGTGTTTAAATACCTATAGATTCAAATGCCCTACTTTTTTGTGCGTGGATGGTGAGTGAAGGATAAGAATCTGTCATGCTGTTTATGGACCCATTACTTATCTTTTAGTTGATTGATTCATGGTTGAATGACCATTGTTTGGGCCTTCTAATGAGAAAGTACATATGTGGCTTGATTGTTTAAAACTTTGATTTATCTCTGAGTTTTTAATTGCTTGAACTTGTGTAAATCTCTGAATTTGTATTGATAAACTCTGCATTGTGGATAGATATTAAGGAGTGATGTTGACACGAGATTATCCAAACATTCCTCCCAAATTCTCTAGGAAGAACATGAACTCCTTCTGGCGCAGACGTCAACCCAGGAGGCACGTCCACGCTTACCAGGACCTTCCTTCACTCAGACCCAAAGAGTTAAATTACTCTTCAACCCCCTGTCGGGAGTTCTCAATACCCACATAACTCTTCTTCTCTGCGATCTCCCCTCGTCTTATCGAGAAATCGGGTTTTGCGTTATTACGAAACTTTTGGGCACGGTTCTCGTGCTATCCAAAACCCCAAAACCTAATGGGTCTCAATGCAATGCTTTCCGCTCCTATCGGGGATTTCCCTATCGGGAAATCGGCATATAGAATGTCGCGGTTCACAACACCACGAATCTCTGAGCCCCGAACTCCGATATGCACGTGCAATCTCTCCTTGCCACGTCACCTCCTTGCTCTGTTCTATCGGGAATCACGTGATCACGATTTCAAAGGTCGCAATCCCTTGACACTGGAAAATCCCAAATGTCGAATTCCGACTTCCCGGGATCCCGCGCCACGTGTCCCCGTAACGATCAATGGCTCTAGCTGCGTCGGGAAATCGCTAATCGCGATTTCAACAAGTATGAAACTCCTACCTCCGCAAACCCCGATAAGCTGGATCCTGATGGCCCTTGTTTCCTTCCTGCGCCTAAAGGGCTAAATCCCACGCAACTTCTCCAAGATATGACGGTCAGCGGGACTTCACGAGGCTCCTCTGCGAGACCTGGCTGTCGATTCCTCCTCCTTAAGGGTTTCTTTCCCTCTAAAGCTCCTTCCTGTTCGAACCTTCTCCTGGGCTCTTCTCCACTGTATCACAAAGGAACTATCCCTCCGGAGCTTGTCAACTCTGATTCCTTCAGAGAATTTACGCACACTTCCCGTACTCGACCTTCAACAACTTCCACGTGTTGAGTCTTTCAGACTCTGTGCACTTACAGCCACAGTAGTCTCTGCCTTCCTTTGCTTAGGTTAGCCACTGAGACTTCAAGTTCAGTCTGCACTTCTCCTGCACGACTCTACCAACCCACACCAACTTCTGGGTGAATGAGAATAAGGGTTTAACTGTCGGGCCTCATCAACGCACTCTATGCGGATGAATTTGACTCCACTCTATGCAGAAATCTCTTGGCTCAGACAGAGAAACAATTGAAACTCATTCCCTTTTCTCTCTCTCAGACTTCAGTTTAAAACCCTGAAATCACATACACAGCATATTCAAAGCAAATGCATGACCAGAAAGCAAACATTCACGAGCACATAAACAACATACACAAAGAAACAACACCAGCCATGAAATTGAATCAAAGACTCTCCTCTATTAATTCAAAAACATCTGTACATGGGTGTTCTTCACAATTCTCTGCCAGCTCTCTCTTCTTTTCTGAATGCTGCTACTGTTACAATGATACAAAGGAGGGTGTCTATATCCGTTTTCCCTCATAATTCTAAAGTTATCGAATCTAGAATTAAATATCCTATCTACCTGCATTAAATCTATTAAATGCCTTCCTATCGGCTGGCCTTGTCCAGCTGTTCATTGTCTTTCATGCTGGCTCGCTTGTCTTGGCGATGCTCCTTGATGAGTTGGCGATGCTCCTACATCATACTCCTCGGCTTGAAAATTTTCATGGGCTCCTGTCCATGAGCTCCTGCACGGTTTTCCCATGCTTTTGTATCTCTGCTTCACTTTCCCAGCTAGCATCTTCTACTGGGTGATTTTTCCACTTCACCAGATACTCAAAATACTGCTTTCGCCTGGTCTTTTTTCCCACTCGCTTATCCAGTATGCACTCCATCTGCGGTTTCTCTGCAACTGGTAATTGCTTCTTCCACTGGATCACTGGTTCCTCACCTCCAGCATCTGCTTCTCCAACCCTGTATGGGTATAAATCCAAAACATTAAATATCGGAGATATCCCGATGCCATCCGACAACTCAATTTCATATGCGTTCTCTCCGAATTTCTTCAGGACTCTGCATGGCCTGATTTTTTTCATCTTTAGCTTGTTGTATGTTCCTCTTGGGAACCTGTCCTTCCTCAAGTGTGCTAGAACAAGATCACCAACTTCAAACTGAAGTTGTCTCCGATGTTGATCTTCTCTGCGCTTGTACTCCTGATTTGAATCCTTCAATCGTTGCTTCACCTTGCTGTGAAGTTCCTTCATTGCTTCCGCAAAATCCTCTGCACTAGCGCTGCTAGTAGAATTTTGTTCTGACTCCCTGAGTTTAGAAACTCCCCTCGGTTGTGTCCCATACACAATCTGAAATAGACTTTTACCTATACTCCGATTCACTGAATCATTGTATGCAAACTCCGCCTGTGGCAATATGTTATCTCAACTGCTATGGTGCTCCGTCACTAGGCTTCTCAACAAGTCTCCTAGACTCCTATTGACCACCTCTGTCTGTCCATCCGTCTGCATATGGTAAGCCGAACTAAACGCCAAGTTAGTCCCTAGCTTCTTCCATAGCGTCCTCCAAAAATGACCTATGAATTTCGTATCCCTGTCCGAGACTATGCTTCTTGGCAACCCATGAAGTCTAACAACCTCTTTGAAAAACAAGTTTGCGATGTGTGTCGCATCGCTGGTCTTCTGGCATGGAATGAAATGTGCCATCTTTGAAAACCTGTCCACCACCACAAAGATGGAATCAACCCCTCTCTGCGTCCTCAGCAAACCTAATACAAAATCCATGCTAATCGCCTCCCATGGCCTCTCTGGTATGGGCAATGGCTGATAAAATCCTACATTCTGCTTTCTGCCCTTTGAATGCTGACAAATTCTGCACCTGTCAACAAACTTCCTGACATCTGTTTGCATATTTAGCCAAAAAATATGCTTCGCTCAGCTTTGCGAATGTCTTATCATGGCCAAAGTGCCCTGCTAATCCACCGTTGTGTTTCTCCTTTAGTAGGTTCTCCCTCATGGAGCAATTCGGAATGCACAGTTGATTGCCTCTGAACAGCAATCCCTCCTGGATTAGGTAGTCTATGCATGGGCTCTGATCCCTGAGAACTGGATTCTCAGCTACTTCATATGCTTCCGCAAAATCTGCGTCTCCTGCGTACATGTCCCTAAGGTTTTCAAAACCCAACGTTTTGACTCTGAACTCCCGCAGCAACAAACATTTCCTGCTCAAAGCATCAACCACTTTGTTAGCAGTTCCTGCAATGTGTTTGATCACAAACGTGAAATTCTGCATATACTCTACCCATTTAGCATGTTTCTGATTCATCTTCTCCTGCTAAGTCACAAACTGTAATGCATGACTATCACTATACAGTACAAATTCTTTTGGGATCAAGTAATGCGTCCACTTCTTTAATGGTTGTATGATAGCATAAAATTCTTTGTCATATGTGGAGTATTTCAGCTTTGCTTCATCCAACTTCTCACTGAAATATGCAACTGGCCTATCCTCTTGACTTAAGATCGCTCCTATGGCATATCCACTTGCATCACATTTCACCTGAAATGTCTTCATGAAATCTGGCAACACCAACACTGGTTGCTCTGTGATCTTTCACTTCAACTGATTAAAGCTCTTTTCGGCCTCTGTTGTCCAATGAAAAGACTTATGTTGCTTCTTCACTGTGTCCATCATCGCTGCGCTAATTCCACTGAAATTCCCGATGAACTTCCGGTAGAAACTAGCCAAACCATGGAAACTCCTCACCTCAAAAACATTTCTGGGTGATGACCAATTTTTAATCACGTCCACCTTACTCGGATCCATCTTCAACTCATTCGTTGAAATAACAAAACCCAAATAAATGAGCTCTGTCTTCATAAACGAGGACTTCTTCATATTGATCAGAAGTTTCTCCTGCTGTAGCTTCCTCATCACAATGGCCAAATGTTTCAAATGTTCAGCCTTTGTCTTACTGTAGATCAATATATCATCCAAATATATGACTACAAATTTCCCGATGAAATTCCTTAGGACTTCATTCATCAGTCTCATGAATGTGCTTGGCGCATTTGTCAAGCCAAAACGCATGACCAGCCATTCGTACAAACCTTCGTTTGTCTTGAATCTTGTCTTCCATTCATCACCTTCCCTCATGTGAATCTGATGATATCCGCTCTTCAAATCAATCTTTGAAAAGTAATTTTCCCCACTCAGGCAATCCATCAGATCATCCATTCTTGGCAGTGAAAATCTGTACCTGATGGTAATTTTGTTGATTTCTCTGGAGTCAGTGCACATCCTCCAGCCTCCGTCTTTCTTTGGACTGAGCACTGTTGGAACAACACACGGACTCAGACTCTCTTTGACCAGTCCTTTGTCCAACAAATCCTGGACCTGCTTCTTAACTTCCACATTTTCCTGTGGCGTCCATCTGTACGCAGCTTTATTCGGTAAACTCGCTCCTGGTATGAGGTCTATGTGGTGGCTCACACTTCTCATCGGTGGTAACGAATGAGGTAATTTGTCCACGATGATATCAGCGAACTCTTCCAGCAGTTCCTGAATCTCATTTGGTAAATCATCCACTCTTGTGTTGGTCAAAACAATCCTCGGCTTTCTGACAACAAAAAATTGTGGATCTTCTTTCTTCTCTATCTCTGTGAGAAGTTCCTTCCCACTCATGAGAAGTATTGTGTTGCTTACTTCCGGTTTCACTTCTTTATCCTTTATCGGAAGTAATATGTGTGTCCTCCCATTCTTCTCTAAAGTATATGTTTTCATCCTCCCGTCATGAACCACATTTCGGTCATACTGCCATGGTCTCCCCAGCAATACATGACAGACATCCATGGGAATGACATCACATAAAATCTTATCATAATATTCACCCATTTTTAAGTCAACTAAACATTGTTTAGTGACACTCACCTGATGTCCCTTTTGTAGCCACGAGACTTTATATGGACTCGGGTGATCAGTCGTATCCAGCTCTAATTTTTCCACCATCTCGGCTGAAATGAGATTGTCGATGCTTCCGCTGTCCACAATGACCTTGCATTTCCAGCCCTTGGTCTTGCATGTGGTTTTGAACAGTCTGGTCCTTTGAGCTGTGTCCTCCACCTCCTTCTCGGGTGTTAAAAGGACTTTATGCACCGTCAATGACTTCCCACTTCCGGTGTCTTCATTCTCAACATCACGCCTCTACGCCTCAACGATGTGAGCTTCTCCTCTGTCTGTTTTCCTGTCTGGACAATCAACGGCTTTGTGTCCATCCTTTCCACATGTGAAACATGTGATGATTCCACCTCGGCCTCTTCCTCTTCCTCTGGTACGAGGAAAATTATTCGCGTCAGCATATCCGCCACCCTGCTCTGTATGTTGTCTCCTCTGCTCGGCATATTGTTGTCCTCGTTGTGAGGTTCCACCTCTTTCAATCTTACCCTGAGGTTTCTTCCATTCCTCCTTGAGCTTCTGAAATTTCTCTTGAGCAATTGTCTTGCCTCTAGGCTGACTTCCGCCTCGCCCTCGCTGTCCTTGCTTACGGATCAACTTCTCCTCGGCTTTCAGAGCCATCTGGTAAGCATCCTCAACCGTTCTGATGATTGTCATGCTTAATTCATCCTGAATGTCATATCTCAACCCATTTAGGTATCTAGCTACCTTCTCATCATCGCTCTCCCAATGACCTGCTCTGATATTGAGCTGGTAAAAATCCTCGGTGTATTCCTTCACCGTCATCAACTTTTGTCTCAGGTTCTGCATTCGCCTGAACAATGTGATTTGATAATCTCTTGGGATGAACTTTGCTTTCATCTTAGCAATCATTCGATCCCAGCTTTTGATTTTTTGTTTGCCTTTGGAACGTCTATCTTCCTGTAGCTCGTCCCACCATAATGTTGCATGTCCCTTCAACTTCATGACAGCATGCCTTACCTTCTTATCCTCTTTGATATCTTCATAATCGAAGTAGGTATCAAGAGCTCTGATCCAGTCCAGTAACTCTTCTGCATCCAGGCTTCCTTTATAAGCTGGAATATCCATTTTTGTCTTTGAACTCATCCTGGCGATAGCTTTAATCAATCACTCAGTTGATGCATCCTGTGTTGTGACCTCTTCTTCATGTCCAGCTTCCTCTTCAACTTCGGAATCACTAAGATCCCTGGCACCAATTCCACGTCTCTAAGTTGTCTCCATCTCCTCGAGTCTCGCTCTGAGATATCGTATTTGTCTTTCCATCTCCGGATTCCCTGCTGGCCTACCTCTTCTTTGCACATCCCTGTCTTCGGGATCAGGTGATTGTATTTATCTTTTGGGCGGCATGGCGAATTTTCTTCCTCCCTGTTGCAGAAAACAAAGAGTAAAATCCCGCTCTGATACCACACTGGTGCAGACGTCAACCCAAGAGGCACGTCCACGCTTACCAGGACCTTCCTTCACTCAGACCCGAAGAGTTAAATTACTCTTCAACACCCTTTCGGGAGTTCTCAATACCCACAGAACTCTTCTTCTCTGCGATCTCCCCTCGTCTTATCGAGAAATCGGGTTTCGTGTTATCGCGAAACTTGTGGGCACGGTTCTCGTGCTACCCAAAACCCTGAAACCCGATGGGTCTCAATGCAATGCTTTCCATTCCTATTGGGGATTTCCCTATCGGGATATCGGCATATACGATGTCGCGGTTCACAACACCACGAATCTCCGAGCCCCGAACTCCGATATGCACATGCAATCTCTCCTTGCCACGTCACCTCCTCGCTCTATTCTATCGTGAATCGTGTGATCGCGATTTCAAAGGTCGCAATCCCTTGACACTGGAAAATACGGAATGCCGAATTCCGACTTCCTGGGATCCCACGCCACGTGTCCCCGTAATGATCAATGGCTCCAGCTGCATCGGTAAATCGCTAATCGTGATTTCAACAAGTATGAAACTCCTACCTCCGCAAACCCCGATAAGTTGGATCCCGATGGCCCTTGTTTCCTTCCTGCGCCTAAAGGGCTAAATCCAGCACAACTTCTCCAAGATCTGACGGTTAGCGGGACTTCGCGAGGCTCCTCTGCGAGACTTGGTCGTCGATTCCTCCTCCTTAAGGGTTTCTTCCGCTCTAAATCTCCTTCCTGTTCGAACCTTCTCCTGGGATCTTCTCCACGGTATCACGAAGGAACTATCCCTTCGGAGCTTGTCAACTCTGATTCCTTCAGAGAATTTACGCACACTTCCCATACTCGACCTTCAACAACTTCCACGTGTTGAGTCTTTCAGACTCTGTGCACTTACAACCACAGTAGTCTCTGCCTTCTTTTGCTCAGGTTAGCCACTGAGACTTCAAGTTCAGTCTTCACTTCTCCTGCACGACTCTACCAACCCACACCAACTTCTGGGTGAATGAGAATAAGGGTTTAACTGTCGGGCTGCATCAACGCACTCTATGCGGATGAATTCGACTGCACTCTATGCAGGAATCTCTTGGCTCAGACAGAGAAACAATTGAAACTCATTCCCTTTTCTCTCTCTCAGACTTCAGTTTAAAACCCTGAAATCACATACACAGCATATTCAAAGCAAATGCATGACCAGAAAGAAAACATTCACGAGCACATAAGCAACATACACAGAGAAACAACACCAGCCATGAAATTGAATCAAATACTCTCCTCTATTAATTCAAAAACATCTGTACATGGGTGTTCTTCACAATTATTTGCCTTCTCTCTCTTCTTTTCTGAATGTTGCTATTGTTACAATGATACAAAGGAGGGTGTCTATATCCGTTTTCCCTCATAATTCTAAAGCTATCAAATCTAGAATTAAATATCCTATCTACCTGCATTAAATCTATTAAATGCCTTCCTATCTACTAAGGACGAGAGCTTAAAGGCTCAAGGTCCACTAAAATATACAAAGGATCTTTCCATAAATGGTTCATTTACACATTGGCGCATCATCTTAAATGAAATTTCAAAAAGGTTCGGCTGGCCTTGTCCAGCTGTTTGTTGTCTTTCATGCTGGCTCGCTTGTCTTGGCGATGCTCCTTGATGAGTTGGCAATGCTCCTGCATCACCTTCTTCGACTGAGACTCCAAGTGAGCACCAAAAATCTCGTCAGAGGAGATTTTCAAATGAGTCTATAAATAGATCAACTGCAGAACCTGCTCAAACTAGTGTTATGGATGCAACCTTCTTAAATAGGTTGTGCATCAATACCCCTACACCTAAGAATCTATCGAATAGCTCTGGACAAGAAAATATTTCTGGTAAGTTTCTTAATTTTTTTTTATTTTTGTTGAATTTTGTTGTATTTAAATTTATGTGAGGTTAAATCTTGAAGTTATTTCAAATGTGTGTGTGTGTAGGAAATCAATTTAGAGCAAGGGGTGACAATGATAGTGGCTGTCACGAAGATTCAAATGTCGTTGTAAAGGGTGAAGGTGGATTTAGGAGGCCGCGTTATGAAGAAACAGAAGATTACACGCCAACATCCACATATCCTTCATATGTTGGAGATGAACTTCTCTGGGAAGGGAATACTGAAGCAATGATGCTTGAGAGATGCTCAGGTGTTAAAAAGAGGTTGGAAAATGATTTGGCGATCGTGGAACTTTCTCAGGAGAGCAAACAAAGTTTGCAAATTGTTTTGCATTCACTGGAAAACTTTATGGATGAATATCAGAAGATGGGGCCAACCACTGACAATTTTGTCGATCTAATGAAGCAACAAAAGTCAGAGGTGATGGGTCCTGATACATGGGATATAGTAAAAAATAGAGTTTCAAAAGAAGACGCCATCTCCATGTTCAATTTCAAAGAGGGCCCAAAGCGGAAAATGTTGAAGGTGCAATATTTTAAGCACCTTGACTTTGTCAGACATCTGTATAACATATTTTTGGCGGCATATGGGAAATTTCCATGGAATGATGAGGTTCCTCACTATTTTTCAAGACACTTTTTTGCAGATTTTTTCTTGCACATGCACCCTGATTATACTAGTCTATCGTCCAAATATTATGGGACTGGTAAATGATGTACATATGATCGCAAAGGGGCATATCGAAGTGCCGCATTGCTGAGGCCTCCACAACCTTAAGTACCTCACCCAACAAGGGAATTTGCATCGCTTTTAGAGTTCCAGGCTACATCAAAAGTTGGCAAAGAGGCCAAGACTGCAATCGAGGAAAATTTGGAAGCTATGTTTTATGGTGTTGATTTTGGCATGAAGCATCAGAGAGAAGAAGCCAATTCCTGGGCCACATTTGTTAATAAAAAAGATGCAGAACTAGATGCAATGTCAGCAGAAGAAGTTTTGGAGTATGCAAAATTTTGTCGGGATGGTTGGAAGAAGGTCATTCAAAATGATGACCCAAATCACAGATTGGTATGTGATCTATTTAAGAAACTTTTGACGCATTTTATGCTAGTTTACTTCGAGTTATATATTTAGATATCCTTGTCTCTATAAAAATAATCGAGTTCTTCTTGCCATTAATTGCAGTTTGGAGATATGTTAAACGAATATCCAGTTGGTAGGGGACTTGATTCAACAAGTTTGAATTTAGATGGATTGAATCAAGTATGTTTTTTTTTATAGTTGTTCAATGTCCACTCTTTTGAATAGGAGATCAACAACATTTATAATTTTGTATAATTGTGAACACATTGAATCCTAGATTTAGTTTTTATTTGTGTTGTTCACAACTCTCTATTCCATCTCCTGGTACTTGGGCTAGCTTGTCTCAATTCTTAGTGGGAGAGTTTGAAGATGGTGGGAGTTCATAGGTATCACTTAATGTCTTAAAATCATTTAAATTTAATGTGTTATATAATCATTTGAATATAATTTTTTAAATTTTCAAATTTGAAATGTGTTATATAGGCTAATGTGGAGAAGAGAATACCTGAGAGTGTGCTCGGAAGGTAGATTGGGATTGAGGAAGCACCCAGATTAGGAAAGGATGTGTCCATTCAAGATGATTCATAAATGTATGTTCTTGACTTTTATCAAATTTTTGTTTTGTCAAATTTATAGTTTAGCCTTTCCTCAATTATTTTGAAGTATATAGAACCCCTAGATAAGTTTTTCATTGTCATAAATGGTGTACATTCAAACTTATTTAAGGTTATATCATGATGAAGACCTAATTTTGAACTTGAATATGTTTGAATATTTGAGAGAAGATTCTATCCCACATCAGAAAAGAGAAAGTTTCTAAATTTTCCTCGATTACATTCCTTGCTTTCTTGTCCAAGAATGGCATAGTATTATATGAGAACATCCATTCCACCGAAGAAAGAGAAGATAAATATATTTCGGAAGAATGGTTTTTAAAATGGATATTTGTGAACGTTTTTAGATAATAAGTAGTTTTTTGGAAGAATTTCTTAATATGCAGATTTATGAGTCTTTTAGTTTGAAAGGGCGTCGTGGAATTTGATTATATGACCACTACAAAAGAAGAAGAGAAGTATTTAACTGTTGAGGAGATTACTATTTTATTGTTGTGTAAATATGATCAAATAACAACATCTGGGATGAGAATTACATCTAAGGATTTGGGACTTTATCCACAAGGAGAATTTCTTGAAGGATTTTGGACTTTATCCACAAGGAGATAAGTATTTCTTTGGAAGAATGACTTACTACATGGAGATTTGTGAATTATCTTCATACATGGTTCTATATTTATTTTCAGATTATTATCTAACTCTAACTCACAATATGTTTTACCAAGAACACAATAACATCACTTGGGATGAGAATTTCACCTGAAGGATTTTGGACCTTATCCATAAGGAGAATTTCACCTCAAGGATTTGAGACGTTATCCACAAGGAGATAAGTATTTCATTGGAAGAATGACTTAATATGGAGATTTGTGAACTTTCTTTTAATACATAGTTCTATATTTATTTTCAGATTATTATATAACTCTAATTCAATTTTTTTTTACCAAGAACATAATTTTTCTTTTTAAATGTTTTTAAGATTTTAGATAAGAATTACAAATTGTTTAAATCATGTACTCTTAATTGGAGAGTAACTAGATCTTAAATCTGTTTATGTGACATCCCCATCCGATACGACTCCTACGATGTACAACCGGTAAAAGCACCCTCAATTTTTTTTTATTTTTTTTTTGTGTGTGTAAGAAGGTAATAATGACATTATATTCAACATCGCAACACGACGACGAAAACAACGCATGAAACTCATGAAACAACAACATAACAACCTAACATAAAAGCACATCAAGCACCTAGAAGCAATGTACGACATTCAACCGACGAAGAATAGGAATGACTACCCGCCCGTCCTACCCTACAATGGTTAGGACCTCCAGGACACATAAGCAACGCTCAAACCCAAGTTCCCATTGATTTTGACCATTTAAGGTCTCAAGGCTGGCGACTGTTCTGGGGAACAAGGAGGTGTCTACATCTCGCTCGAAACAAGCAAACCAAGCCTACTAAGTTAAGGACAATCATCCTAACAACCACACGCACCCAAAATTAATTACACAAGTAACTAGAACCCTTATAATGAACAAACCAAGCACACTAAATGTTTACAAAACCAAGTACAAACACGAATTAAAATGAACAACAACACCCTCAACGGGAAGCACAAGCTAAAAACGACTTCGTCAACAACCCAACCATTAATCAAGGCTAAATGGTCAATATCTATGATATAAATTGGCGTTAATTACAGATCAATTAACGAGTCTAAATTCCATTAGTCAACGAGTTCCAACCGAACTTAACATGAATTACGACTCAAATTTAGTGAGTCTGAGTTACCAATTAGGGTATATCTATAAATCCAACTAACATCAATTACATATCTAATTTAGCAAGTCTAAAATTTGCAATCTAGTATTTACTCACCATACTAATTTTAATATTTATTACAACCTAAATGGACAATTCTATATTAATTTGAATCCCCATCCAACTAGCCATAAACTTGAATAAAAACATTAACATTCTTAAAGTGGAGTGCTACCATTAGAACTTATGAACAGTTAAACCTCACCATTAGTCTAGCTATAATGACCAAACTAACCACACTAGTTCTTTATTATCATTGAGGAGGAAACTGCCAGCTAATAACATTGTTGTAGCAAATCAACAAGGTAATTACATATATGTTACATAACAATTTATTACAACAGTTAACAAGCCATTTAACATAATGATTAAGATAACAATTAATTTAGCAATAACATGGTAGTTTGCATGACTATTTTTATAACAAGTAATATAGCACTAACGAGCCGATTATCATGTTAGTTAACATAACAATTAATATACCACTAGCAAGGCAATTTATATGACGGTTAACATACGATTAATAGCGCAAGAACAAGGCAATTTACATAATTGTTAACCATTTAACTTGTTGCGGCAATTAATCAATAAGTAGGAGTTTGCTGACCATTCACAGTGTTGTAGCAATTGTTCTAGCAATTAGTAAGGTAATCAATATAGCATTTAACATTGCAATTAACAAGGCAATTAACTGTAGCAATTGTTATGGTAAATTCGTGGTCATTCCAGCAAGCTCAGTCAACATTCTAAAGGCAAAAATCATGGGTAATTATAGCAAGCTCTAGCAACATTCTAAAGGAAAAAGCATGGGTAATTACAACAATCTCCAACAACATTCTACAGGCAAAATCGTGGGTAATTACAACAAGATCTGGTAACATTCTAAAGGCAAAATCGTGGGTAATTATAGCAATTCAGTCACATTTTTAAATGGAAAATTGTTGTGCTACATATCGGCAAGATGCAGGTGACCCTTTTAATGGAAAATTGAAGTCTTTAAGGCAGTAAACACAGTCACATTTAGTTTGCAAATCACCAAGCAACAAGGCATCAATTAGCAGTAAATGTTTTTTTGTAAAACATAGTCTTCTTCAAGGGAAAAATTGAAATGGAAATTTGAGAGGGATGAATAAATTGAGGTTCCCCCTTTTCACTACCAGGATGCCAATGCCAACGCATATAGGAAAACATAAATGTTTTTGTCTTTCTTACCAGGGTACCAAATGTAAAATGCAGACAGAGAATTTAATTGTTTTTCCATTGCCAGAATACCAATCCAAAAATGCAAACATGAATCAACTTGTTTTCCATTGCCAGAATATCAATACAAAAATGCAGACATGAATCAACTCGTTTTTCCATTGCCAGAATGCAGATACAAAAATGCACACACGAATCAACTCGTTTTCCATTGCCAGAATGCCAATACAAAAATGTAGACATGAATCAACTCATTTTTCCATTGCCAGAATACAAATACAAAAATGAAGACATGAATCAACTCATTTTCCATTGCCTAAATACCAATACAAAAATGCAGACATAAATCAACTAATTTTCCATTGCCATAATACCAATACAAAAAGCAAACAATAGTAAGAGAACCGAAAGGATCTAATGGGAAGGGTCATGGAATGATTGCAAGGGTTCTATCAGTCAACGTATAGAGAAAACCAACCAGGACACCAGATAATCCACACGCAGAGGTCGTTGTCAGATGGTAGAATCAACAATTAGCCATGGACAAACATCAAGGGTAGTCGGCTAACAGGTTCATCCTTCGTTGATCATCCTCTCACAAAAAAGCAGGCCGTTGAGATCCATAGGTCTTTTAACACTAAGGCGACGATAGTAGATCAGGCTCCTGGCCAATTGCTCAGGCGAGGAATGGTGATCTAGGGACAAAGGCTAAACAACCATGAACGTCACAATCAACACAACAAGGTGTTCAAGACGTGTGGGGAAATGAAGCCATGGGAGTCAATCTATCATCGAGCTAGGCTAAGAAAATTTCAGAAAACCATCTAGACAATCAGTTCACTTACCCAAGTAAAAATGCAGATTCAAGCATAAGTTCTAAAAAAATTTACCATACAAAACGAAGAAAGTGTACCGTTGCCTGTTCTAAGTGGACGTCCCGCGTGCTCCTTGCAACTCCCGCGTGCCGACCGGTGAGACTTCATCGGTACCTCCCAGCCAATGCTAGGGGTACTCTTCTCCCCCCTTAGCCCCCCGAGCCGCAAAGGGGCCACACACTCACTATCCAGAGATTTCGACTAGATCTCAGCTCGCGTCACAAGGCCAATATACCACTCCTCACCGAGTTGGGTATCCCAACTCCCACAAGTTAAGTCAGTCAAGTAGATATTTCTGCAGCGTAATGTTATGCAAACAAAAGAGATCCAACCTCCATCTCCTCCCTCCATTATATAGAGTTTCGTGGTTCCTTACTTTCCTAAAATATCGTTTAATTAAGTTTTTAAAATTTAATTCCTAAAAATTCCTCCTCGTACAAGTGTCACCCATCCCCTTCATTCCTCCATAAATTAATTTATTTAATTAATTAATTAATTATCTTTATTTCCATCACCCACCTAGAGTTACTCCTAGGTGTCCCCAAATTCTCTTACATATTTAAATGGCTTTCCCCATTATTAAATTGCTAGTTCAGTTTAAATTAGAAAGCTCTTAAATGGTAGATACTTTACTAAGTTTGACTTTCCGCTTTTTCCCTTATGTTCCCTTTTTTCCCTTTTTATGTTTACCTCTTTTCCCAGTTTCCTAATATTTTAGATTTTCCTTCTTTCCCCTTTTTAATTAGAAATCATAAATGAAGGTGTGGAAATTAACCCTTTTTCTCTTTTCTCATTTAATTAGTATATTTTAAATTATCAAAAATAATAAAACAATTAATTCCCTTTTTTTTTAATTTTATTCCAACACATTTTTTTTCTTGAATAAATTAAATTTTTTACTCCCTCTGTGTTGCAAAATTTAACAAAGATCATACTCTTTATTTATTTTGTTTTTAATATATATATATATATATATATATATATATATATATATATATATCAATTTTCTTTTTTATAAAAAGGATAAAATTTTACCACTAGCATGATTTAGACCTAGACCTTAATTTTCGTGATGGGCGACATTTTATTAGGGAAAACGTTTTTAAAAATTCTTATCACATTGTTCATCCTAAGGCCGTCTACGTTCATTCATTTATCAAAACAACGTGACGTGCCCTTCAGGACCCGCTAGGTGCTCCAAGGGTGCCACTCGCCTCGTTTGTTCCCTTGCGCGATGTGCCCTTCAGGACACACTACGTGCTCCAAGGGTGCCACTCGCCTCTTTCAATTTTTCTTGCGTGATGTGCCCTTCAGGATGCACCACATGCTCCAAGGGTGTCACTGACCTCTTGACTCACTTGGTAGACATCAAAAACCCCTGGAGTCAATACTCCTCCAGGTGAACTTGTGGGAGACTAAGGGCCTCTAAGGAATAAGGCCCCCGCCTTATTGCGCGCTCTTTAGAATCATTGTGAGCGACTGTTGCAGTCTACACTCATTGCATCATGGGTCCTCTCGAACTAGATAAACGTTAACTTATAGTTCGAGCCAGGGCGGGAGTGCTAGTAGGCTGTAGCAGGGCTGTTGTCCACACCTCTCCCTCAACATCTCTGGTAGTCATGTGTGACCCCTTTACTCCACATGTGAGTCTAGTCGGCAAGCTATTGTCAACCTGCATCATCAACAAATCATGTCAGAACATATCCATATCATATCATCTAATCATATGCATTAATATCACAGTAAAATAATCAAACCCCAATGGTACACTCCCTAACTCGATCTGGAGTCCAAGGGGTTCCATCGATGCCTCTACATCCTAGAGGTCTAAAATCCTACACACTAGTAAAATGAGTCAATAGCACATGTCTATGTCAATGCAGTAAAACAACATGTCATCAACCCATAACGCCTCATAATCAAAATCAAAATTTTTAATAGCATAATAATCTAAATCACTTGCGAGCAAGTGTCCTCAAAGAATAAGTTTGCTCAGTGTACCAGAGAGGGATGTTACATACACCCCATCTTGGTCGAAACTTCGTCCCAAAGTTTCATAGTATATATGCAGAAATAAAGTGTATCACAGTATCATAAGCCTATCTATCAAACAAAAATGGAAACTATTGGTGCATGTCATATGCGTCCTCCCAGGTCGCCAAGTGGGAACTATAGCTATCCCACTGGACCTTGACCTGCTCTACCATTCGACGTCGTAGCTGTCAAATGCAATGATCCAATATGCGTATCGACTCAGCCGTGAGCACCCCCTCGTCCGACACCTACAAGGAACTCATGTCAATAACATGTGTAGGATCACTAATATAATGTCTCAAAACATATACATGAAAAACATCGTGCATGCGCCTCAAAGAATCAGGCAAGGCTAGTCAATAGGCCATGGGCCCCTTTCTCTCCACAATCTCAAAAGGTCCCATGCACCAAGGAGAGAGTTTATCTCCCTTCCCAAACTTGATCAAACTCTTATGCGGTTTAACCTGCAAGAAGACTCGATCGTCGACCTCGTAACTACGGTCGATATGGTGCGCATCGGCATAACTCTTTTGTCGATCCTAGGCTTCTTTAATCCTTTTTCTTATTGTTTGCATTCTCTCTTCCATTTCTTGGATCACTTCTAGTCCCACTAGGACCCTATCCTCAAGCTGATCCCAACTCAAAGGCATCTAACACGGTCGCCCATAGAGAAACTCGAAAGGTGTCATCCTAATGGTGCTCTAGTAATTGTTGTTGTAAGAGAACTCCACCAGTGGAAAGAATTCTTCCCAATGCTTTTGTTGGTCCATCACGTACATGCGCAATATGTCCTCCAAGGTCTTGATCATTTGTTCGGTCTTCTTGTCAGTCTCCCGGTGATATGCAGTACTAAAGTTAAGTTGGGTTCCCAAGGCCTCTTGGAAACTCATCCAAAATCATCTAGTAAATACCGATCCTTGATCGGATATAATCCTCTTAGGTAGGCCATACAGCCTCACAATCTCACTGATGAAAACTCTAGCTATGTCAGGTGACTGATATGTCGTACACACAGGAACAAAGTGAGCACTCTTCGTGAGAGTGTCTACTACTACGAAAATCGAGTCATGTCTCATTGCCGTCAGTGGCAATCCAACAATAAAATCCATCGAAATAACCTCCCATTTCGATTCTGGAATAGTGTGTGGTTGTAGTAATCTTGCTGGGTGTCTATGTTCAACCTTTACCTACTGACATTCTAGACATCTGGCCACATAGTTGACTATGTCTACCTTCATTCCCTTCCAGAAGAATAAGGGTTTAAGGTCTGCCCTCATCTTCGTGACTCTCGGGTGAGCCATGTAAACTGCTCTATGAGCCTCACTTAGGATCAACATCCTCAACTTGTCATTCAATGGTACGTAGATCCAATTTTTAAACCTCAATAAACCATCGCTATCAAATGAAATCCCTTCAAATCGTGGTACCATCATTGTGTTATGTCCGATAAAACCCTCGACCTCTTTGTACCAATCATCATCACGCTGTAAAGTTAGAATCTTTTCATGTAGATTCATCTGAAGAGGCAACACCGAAAATATGCGTGGTCTCTGACTTAATGAATCCACCACTTGGTTCATTGTTCATTTTATGTAAGTAATATTGAAGTCTTACTTGCTAAGTAATTTCGACCAACGTCATTGTCACGCGTTCAGGTCACTTTGCGTAAAGATGTGTTGTAGTCCACAGTGGTCAGTCTTTAGTTCAAATTTTCTTCCAACAAGGTAGTGTCTCCAAACCTTCAAGGCATACACGATGGCTAACAACTCCAAATCATGCGTCACGTAGTTCTCCTTATGCCTTCTCAGTTTCCTCGAGATGTAAGCAATCATGCATCCATCTTGCATCAAGACTCCGCCTAAGCCTTCCTTGGATGCGTCAGTGCATACCAAGAAGTCCGCATCCATGTCTGGGACCATTAGTATAAGTGTTGTTGTCAACAACTCCTTGAGCCTCCAAAATGCTTCCGTGCATTTCTCGGTCCAAACAAACTTGTTATTTTTCTTCTGCAATTCCATGATCGGATTTACTATCTTCGAAAACTCCTCGACGAACCGTCAATAGTATCCTACTAAACCCATGAAGCTACGCACTTCCAGGACATTCATCGGTGCAGGCCATTCCATAATAGCCTCGACCTTTGTTGGATCCACAGTGATACCTTCACCGAAGATGACGTGCCCTAAGTAGTGGATCTTCGATTAATAAAATGAGAATTTGGATAACTTCCCAAATAATTTGTGCTCCCACAGACACTGTAGTACCAAGCACAAGTGCTCATCATGCTCCTCCATTGTCCGAGAGTAAATCAAAATATCGTCAATGAATACTTGGACGAACATGTCCAAGTACTCGCACAACACCCCATTCATCAAACTCATAAATACCCCTAGGGAGTTTGTCAGTCCAAATGGTAAAATAGTAAACTTGTAATGTCCAAACCTCATCTTAAAGGCAGTCTTCGGGACGTCATCTTCCTTAATCCATAACTGGTGATACCCTGATCGCAAGTCGATCTTTGAAAACAATGTTGCACCCTTCATTTGATCGAATAGATCATCAATCCTCGACAACGAATATTGATTCTTGATTGTGGCCTTGTTCAATTGATGGTAGTCAATGCAGAGCCTCTATGACCCATCCTTCTTTCGTATGAAAATAACAAGTGCACCCCATGATGACACACTAGGACGTATCAGTCCCAGGTCCAGCAACTCCTTCAGTTGCATTCTCAACTCCTGTAACTCTGGGGTTGACATCCGATAAGGCGTTCTAGCTATCAGTTATGTTCCAGGTTTTAGGTCTATAGTAAACTCCAATTCCCTCTCCAACAACATCCTAGGTAACTCCTCTAGAAATACGTCTGCAAACTCTCTCACCACCGGAAGGTGTTCTAAACCTTCCGCTAATCCCTTCTCGTTTAACTCAAAGATCGCATAAAGCTTGCACCCCTTGCTGTAAGGAAGAGATGAACCTCAGGGAAACTCTCTGGTTCTGTCCTATGATCACACGTCTCTGTCCCTCGTCATCGACCAAGATCAATCATTTCGTCTTACAATTGAGTATCACCTCATGCGATTTCAACCAATCCATACCAATTACGACATCATAATATCCTAAGATCGTGACATATAGGTTGGCCCTTGTGACAAACTCTCCAAGGTTAAGGATACAGCCCGTAACCTTTCCTCCAACCTTTTGTTTGGCTCCCGAGGCCATATCTACAAAGATAAACTCATCCTGTTTGACTGCCTTTACCTTAATCCTTTTTAGCACTGCACCGGAAATGAAACTAAGGGTCTGGTCAGTAACAGTATCTGTCGTCTCGAGAACAGTCGGCTGATGCTCTGCCTAGTGGTTATGAACTGCTTCATGAATCCAATGGGCATTGCCCATATCTCCCATGGCAATGGGTCCAGTTGATCCAGAAGATCTATTCGTCTCCACCGAGCAGTCGTGCCGGTAGTGTGGCTCCCCACACGTCTAACAACCCTTCTTCGGCCCAGTAGTCCTGGTACCCGAAGTAGAAGATGATGGTCCGCCGGCCTAGAATCTTGGTCTGTTCTGCTGAACAGGCCTAAACTGTTGTTGTTGTGATCGACGTTATTGTTGATGTTGTGGTCCCCGATAAGGTGTCCGCTGCTGAGGCATCGGTCACCGAGGTGTAGTGAAATCAGATCCCCTCTAGAAGCCATGATATCCCGGTGTATGTTTGGCTGGTGTCTAATGTTGTTGTGCTCCAAATGACACCTTCCTTGTTGGTCTCACTGGAGTCCTGGTCTAACCCTCATTGATAAGCTCCTCCCCCACTATGAGGGCCTTATGGACGGCATCATGCAAGGTTTGAGGCATTAAAATCCTGACCTTTGCACGTATGTTTTCGTTAAGGTTGAACACGAACCTATTGACATTAAGTTTCTCAGTGTTAAGGTGCGAAGCATACTGAAGCAGCTCCATAAAATGGGCCTCATACTCGAGCATCGTACGACTACCCTGTCATAAGGCATTGAACTCGTTGAGCTGACGCTCAACGAATTCCTCTGAAAGGTATCTCTCTCAGAACCGTTCCTCGAATAGTTCCCATGACACGTCTCGACGGCCATGTTCAGCTGTGGTAGGAGCGTATTCCACCATAAAAGAGCGCTCCTTTTAGTTGGAAGACCACCATGCAGACCTTCATGTTGGAGGTATAATCGCGAAATGCAAAGGACATCGCCATATTCTCCAACCATGCCTCGGTGGCTTCGTCGTCCGGAGAACCAAAAAACTTGGGAAATTTGACCTTCTCGAGTTCACGGTGAATGCTACCAGTACTGACCGGAGCGTGTGGTGGAACCTCAGTGGGTGTCGGCGCCCCAACCTCATCTCTGTCCAAACGGCTGATCAGTGCGTCAGACATGCGTTGAAAATATCTCATCATTCCAACAACATCACCAACTGCTATATGCTCCTGCCCGACAACTTGTTCATCTCTCTGGGGATTAGACCCCTCAAGTGTGGATGCTACTGGAGGCATCGCGCCTCCTTCCCTCGCACCCCATCGTCTGCCTCCACCGCGTCCTCTAACCATGATTACCTGCACGAATACAAGTCAACTCAATTAGTAATATTATAATCAAATCATATCAACAAAATCCGTAGCAATCCCAAGTCACGGGTTGAACCCGCTCTGATACCACATGTGACATCCCCATCCGGTATGACTCCTACGATGTACAACTAGTAAAAGAACCCTTAATTTTTTTTATTTTTTTTTTTGGTATCTAGGAAGGTAATAATGACATTATACTCAACATCGCAACATGACAACGAATACAATGCATGCAACTCATGCAACAACAACATAACGACCTAACATAAAAGCACATCAATCACCTAGAAGCAATGTATGACATTCAACTGATGAAGAAAAAGAATGACTACCCGCCCATCCTACCCTACAATGGTTAGGACCTCTAGGACACATAAGCAATGCTCAAGCCCAGGTTCCCATCGATTTTGACCATTTAAAGTCTCAAGGATGGCGACTGTTCTGAGGAACAAGGAGGTGTCTACATCCCGCCCGACACAAGCATACCAAGCCTACTAAGTTAAGGACAATCTTCCTAACAACCCCACGCACCCAAAATTAATTACACAAGTAACTAGAACCCTTACAGTGAGCAAACCAAGCACACTAAATGTTTACAAAACCAAGTACAAACATTAATTAAAATGAACAACAACACCCTCAACGGGAAGCGCAAGCTAAAAACGACTTCATCAACAACCCAACCATTAATCAAGGCTAAATGGTCAATATCTATGATATAAATTGGCGTTAATTACATATCAATTAACCAGTTTAAATTCCATTAGTCAACGAGTTCCAACCGAACTTAAGATGAATTATGACTCAAATTTAGTGAGTATGAGTTATCAATTAGGCGATATCTATAAATCCAACTAACATCAATTACATATCTAATTTAACAAGTCTAAAATTTTCAATCTAGTATTTACTCACCATACTAATTTTAATATTTATTACAACCTAAATGGACAATTCTATATTAATCTGAATCCCCATCCACCTAGCCATAAACTTGAATAGCAACATTAACATTCTTAAAGTGGAGTGCTACCATTAGCACTTATGAACAGTTAAACCTCACCATTAGTCTAGCTATAATGACCGAACTAACCACACTAGATGTTTATTATCATTGAGGAGGAAATTGCCAGCTAATAACATTGTTGTAGCAAATCAACAAGGTAATTACATATTTGTTACATAACAATTTATTACAGCAGTTAACAAGGCATTTAACATAATGATTAACATAACAATTAATTTAGCAATAACAGGGTAGTTTGCATGACTATTTTCATAACAAGTAATATCGCACTAATGAGGCGATTATCATGTTAGTTAACATAACAATTAATATAATAGTAGCAATTTATATGACGGTTAACATATGATTAATAGCGCAATAACAAGGCAATTTACATAATTGTTAACCATTTAACTCGCTATGGCAATTAATCAATAAGTAGGAGTCTATTGACCATTCACAGTGTTGTAGCAATTGTTCTGGCAATTAGTAAGGCAATTAATATAGCATTTAACTTTGCAATTAACAAGGCAATTAACTGTAGCAATTGTTCTGGTAAATTCATGGTCATTCTAGCAAGCTCAGTCAACATTCTAAAGACAAAAATCATGGGTAATTACAGCAAGCTCCGGCAACATTCTAAAGGAAAAATCATGGGTAACTACAACAAGCTCCGACAACATTCTAAAGGCAAAATCGTGGGTAATTACAACAAGCTCCGACAACATTCTAAAGGCAAAATCGTGGATCATTACAACAAGTCAATCACGTTTTTAAATGGAAAATCGTTGTGCTACATATCGGCAAGATGTAGGCTACCCTTTTAATGGAAAATTGAAGTCTTTAAGGCAATAAACACAGTCACATTTAGCTTGCAAATTACCAGGCAACAAGGAATCAATTAGCAGTATATGTTTTTTTGTAAAACACGGTCTTCTTCAAGGGGAAAATTGCCCCAAAAGTAAAAACAAAATGCAAACTTGAGAGGGATGAATAAACCGAGGTTCCCCCTTTTCACTGCCAGGATGCCAATGCCAACGCATACAGGAAAACAAAAACATTTTTTTCTTTCTTACTAGGGTACCAAATGTAAAACGCAGACAGATAATTTAATTGTTTTTCCATTGCCAAAATACCAATCCAAAAATGCATACATGAATCAACTCGTTTTCCATTGCCAGAATATCAATACAAAAATGCAGACATGAATCAACTCATTTTTCCATTGCCAAAATGAAAATACAAAAATGTAGACATGAATCAACTCGTTTTCCATTGTCAGAATACCAATACAAAAATGCAGACATGAATCAACTCGTTTTTCCATTGCCAGAATACAAATATAAAAATGCAGGCATGAATCAACTTGTTTTCCATTGCCAGAATACCAATACAAAAATGAAGACATAAATCAACTCATTTTCCATTGCCAAAATACCAATACAAAAAGCAAACAACAGTAAGAGAACCGAAAGGATCCAATGGGAAGGGTCATGGAATGATTGTAGGGGTTCTATCAATCAAGGCATAGAGAAAACCAACCAGAACACCAGATAATCCACATGCAAAGGTCGTTGCTAGATGGCAGAATCAACAATTAGCCAGGGACAAACATCAAGGGTAGTTGGCTAACAGGTTCATCCTTTACTCATCATCCTCGCACAAAAAAGTAGGGCGTTGAGATTCATAGGTCTTTTAACACTAAGGCGACAACCGTAGATCAAGCTCCTGGCCGACTGCTTAGGTGAGGACTGGTGATCTAGGGACGAAGGCTAAACAACCACAAAGGTCATAATCAACACAGCAAGGTCTTTAAGACGTGCGAGGAAATGAATCCATGGGAGTCAATCTATCATCGATCTAGGCTAAGAAAATTTCAGAAAACCATCTAGACAATCAGTTCACTTACCCAAGTAAAAATGTAGATTCAAGCATAAGCTATAAAACAATTTACCATACAAAATGAAGAAAACGTACCATTGCCTATTCAGAGTGGATTTCTCGTGTGCTCCTTGCAACTCCCGCGTGCCGACCGGTGAGACTTTACCGGTACCTTCCATCCAATGCTAGGGGTACTCTTCTTCCCCATTAGCCCCCCGAGCCGCAAACGGGCCACACACTCACTATTCAGAGATTTCAACTAGCTCCTAGCTTGCCTCGCAAGGCCGAGCTACCACTCCTCACTAAGTTGGGTATCCCAACTCCCACAAGTTAAGACAGTCAAGTAGATATTTCTGTAGTGTAACGTTACGCAAACAGAAGAGATCCAACCTCCATATCCTCCCTTCATTATATAGAGTTTCATGGTTCCTTACTTTCCTAAAATCTTGTTTAATTAAGTTTTTAAAATTTAATTCCTAAAAATTCCTCCTCGTACAAGTGTCACCCATACCCTTCATTCCTCCATAAATTAATTTCTTTAATTAATTAATTATCTTTATTTCCCTCACCCACCTAGAGTTAATCCTAGAATCACTCCTAGGTGTCCCCAAATTCTCTTAAAGGTTTTAATGGCTTTCCCCATTATTAAATTGCTAGTTCAGTTTAAATTAGAAAGCTCTTAAATGGTAGATACTTTACTAAGTTTGACTTTCCTCTTTTTCCCTTATGTTCCATTTTTTCCCTTTTTATGTTTACCTCTTTTCCGAGTTTCCTAATATTTTAGATTTTCCCTCTTTCCCCTTTTTAATTAAAACTCAAAAAGGCAGGTGTGGAAATTAACCCCCTTTCCCTTTTCTCATTTAATTAGTATATTTTAAATTATCAAAAATAATAAAACAATCAATTCCCTTTTTTTTTTAATTTTATTCCAACACATTATTTTTTCTTCAATAAATTAAATTTCTTACTCCCTCTGTGTTGCAAGATTTAACGAAGATCACACTCTTTATTTATTTTGTTTTTAATTTAATTATATATATATATATATAAAAGATAAAATTTTACCACTAGCATGATTTAGACCTAGACCTTAATTTTCGTGATGGGCGACATTTTATCCAGGAAAATGTTTTTAAAAAATCTTATCACATTGTTCATCCTAAGGCTGTCTAGGTTCATTCATTTATCAAAACAACGCGACGTGCCCTTCAGGATGCACTAGGTGCTCCAAGGGTGTCACTCGCCTCATCTGTTCCCTTGCGTGTCGTGCCCTTCAGGACGCACTACGTGATCCAAGGGTACCACTCGCCTCTTTCCATTTTTCTTGCGCGACGTGCCCTTCATGATGCACCACGTGCTCCAAGCGTGTCACTCACCTCTTGACTGACTTGGTAGACATCAAAAACCCCTAGAGTCAATACTCCGCCAGGTGAACTTGTGGGAGACTAAGGGCCTTTAAGGAATAAGGCCTGCGCCTTATTGCGTGCCCCTTAGAATCATCGTGAGTGACTGTCCCAGTCTGCCCTCACAGCATCGTGGGTCCTCTCAAACTAGATAAACATTAACCTATAGTTTGAGCCATGACAGGAGTGCTAGTAGGTTGTGGCAGGGTTGTTGTCCACACTTCTCCCTCAACATCTTTGGTAGTCGTGCATGACCCCTTTACTCCACATGTGAGTCTGGTCGGAAATCTATCATTAGCCTGCATCATCCACAAATCATGTCAGAACATATCCATATCATATCAGCTAATAAGATGCACTAATATCACAGTAAAACAATCAAACCCCAATGGTACACTCCCTGACTCGATTCGGAGTCCAAAGGGTTCCATCGATGCCTCTGCATCCTTGAGGTCCAAAATCTTGCACACTTATAAACCAATTCAATAGCACCTGTCTATGTCAATGCAGTAAAACAATATGTCATCAACCCATAACGCCTCATAATCAAAATCAAAAGTTTTAATAGCATAATATTCTGAATCACTTGCGAGAAAGTGTCCTCAAAGAATAAGTTCACTCAGTGCGCCAGAGTGGGATGTTACGGTTTAACTGTTGTTGGTTATGTTATTATTACTTATTGTTTATTTAATATTTAATTACAGTATATATGCTTTAATATGTGTTATTTGTTTTTTGGTTATGTTTTTTTTTTTTTACAGATGTCTAAATTATATTTGGTGGAAAATATGTTTACAATATATTTTGTGGGAAAGAGTATGTTGGAGGATGACAGTTAACTCTTTTGGTATGTATGTCAATTTTATTTTAATTATAATTTTTGAATTTTGTATTATTTCGCATGTTTGAATTGTAAATTTTTAATTTTTGAAATCTGTTTTTTTGCAGGTTTGAATTTCATGTATGAAGTGATCTATCTTAAAGCGATGGCTTAGAGTCCAGAATTTTGGAGTTAAATGTCTTTGTTTTTTTTATCATCCTAAAATGGATGTGGAACTTATGTATTTTACAGTGTTACTATTCAGACTTTAATTATATATATATATATATATATATATATTTCATAATTTTGGAATTCAAAATAGCAATTTTTGTCTCATATTTGATTTCTCATAATTGATGGTAAAAAAGTGGCAAAGTTAACTTGTTATGAACTAATGTTTTTCCATGTATTAATTTAAATACATTTCATTTTATGTTTACTGTGTACTTTCAAAAATATGAAAAATACATGATTCTATTGTTAAATAATGTTTTGTATATTCTCCTTTTTACAATGCATTTTAAATTAAGCATCAATCTCTTAAATACCTTTCTGCTATGTATTAATTTAATGTTTTATTTTATGTTCACTATGTACTATCAAAAAATGATTCTATTATTAAAAAGTGGCAAAGTTAGCTAGTAATAAAATGTTCAAAATGATGTGACAAATTGGCAAAAGTGACAAAGTTAGCGATAAAATAAAATGCTCAAAATGATGTGACCAAAATATAAATCCTTAAAATGGAAGAGATGATAAACTCTTCTTTAATTTTATCATTTAGTCATTAAAAAAATGTTAAAGCTATAAGAGATATTCAGCTAAAGGTTCATATACCCTTGAACCTAATGCAGTATTACTAAAATAAAATAGAAAAAAATACTATTGAAAAAAGTAAGGGTCAATCGAAATAGTGTATAACAATTTTTCATTCTTTATGTCACTATACCACTATCTTACTACTTCAAGTCAATATACTTGAAATAGAATTCACCAAATAGTTTGAATGTTATACTTTTTCAACATTAATAACTGCTTCAAGTCAATATACTTGGAATAAAAATCACCAAATAGTTTGAGTGTTATACTTCTTCAACATTAATAATTGGTTTTACTACATGACATTAAATTTGTGTATAAACTTTTATTTTACTCTACATGAAATTAAATTTCTGTATAAATTAATATGGTAAATATAAAATTCATGTTTTTTTTAAAAAGTAATATTGTAAATATAAAATTCATGTTTTCACTTTGGAAGTCATGGTGAAAACTAAAGAAGTAGGTTATATATCTCCATACACCTTAACAATCAAATGGTTAAGGGAGAATCTCTTCTCCTATAAACAACAAAATCTACTACACAAATATCATGACCTTAAAAATAAATTATTAAGATTTAAAATAATAACAATCAAATGGTTAAGGGGGAATCTCTTATCCTATAAACAACAAAATCTCGTACACAAATATCATGACCTTAAAAATAAATTATTATCATATAAAATAATTGTGACACTTAATATATTTATAAAGCATTACATCTATATTAAAATATTTGTTAAACTAAATATAAATTAAAACATTGTGAATAATTAAAAATATAATAATTGTGAAACATTAAATGTTTATATCAAAAAACAATTCAATTAAAAAAAACACTTTAAAAATTATTTTTTTTAATTAGATGTAGAGGTTAAATTTGATATTGAATCCTTCGTATATATTAGAAGAGGTTACATTAATGGTTCTATAAATGTAATTGGGTATCATAAAGATGTCATGTTAATGCACATAATTGAGAAAGGGTTAGTTCCATTTAGAAGTTAGAAGTGGGTATCTTGGTGATCCATCGCTAGAATTTGTTGGAATCTCGCAAATCCAACCATGCGTAAGATGTGAAGGAACTTCTTTTTAAATAGAGAGTTTCTAGATCAACCTTTTACAATATATGGGAATGGGTTCAAACATTATAAAGAAAGTAAACCCCATCGGCGGGGATGGCTCCATAATACATATATGGGAATGAGTTCAAACATTCTAAAGCAAGTAAACCCCATCGAATGAACTTCATTAAATTATATTTTACTTGTCTTAACCTGTGAGCCATTTCCAATCACAAGATGGAATGAGAATTTGATATCATAAAAACTGCCCTAATATTATGCTTTCTTTAAAAAAGATCAGTCTCATCCAAATGTTAGAAGGGGGCATGCTTAGAATGATATATGATGATGGGTCTATTAGTCGGATCAGGTACTTAAATATGTCTTGTAAATATGCCTACTAGTGAGAATGCCTAAGTTAGTATAAGTTTCATCCGTTGCGCCTAAGGATACCTCACTTCTTGACTTGAAAAAAGAATGTGTATTATATAAAATGCATGTCCCTAAAATATTAAGTTCTCCTCTATCATATATTAAAGTTAGGGTGCACCCCAAGCAATTCTTCATTCTTTCACTCTTATACAAATTTAGGTTATAACATACTTGGGCATAAATTTCCAAGTGATTCCCTCATTCATATCCTAATTAGAGTGGAATTCCCCAAGAACATACTTTTGGGTATTAATGGGGGTGTCATAATTTGTAATTACTTCTCTTACTCTTATTCAAATAGGGTGCACCACAAGTGGTTCCCTTGTTATTATATTAATTCTTGTTTAAATCCCAAGAACATAATTTTAGCACTAACTAAGATGCAAATTCATTAATCTTTTGTCTCACTCTTATATATGTAAATTAAGGTGTGCCCCAAGCATGTCTTTTACTTCTATACTAATTAGGGTGAAATTCCCCAATGACGTACTTTTGGGTATCGATAGGGGTATAAGTTACCAAATGGTTCTTTCGCTTCCATACAAATTAGTAGTTCCCTAAATCCTATACTAATTAGGTTGTAAGTATTAACAATATACTTTTAGGTACTAATTGGGGTGCAGTTCCCAAGTGAGTTTTTTATACATATTATTATAAATATCATAATTGAAAATATGTTTGAAGATAGTCAAAAAAGTTATCAAAATCCATAATGTAATTTCAATGAAAAATAAAAAATTCTAGAATGTACACATGTGCCAAGTTTTTTTAAAAACAACGTAATGGTATTCCATATTCAATTATTCATTTATGATCAACTTTGGACATTTTTCATTTTCTAACTTTTTATTTTTATTTTTATTGAACTTCTATTAACTTTATGCGTGTTGCACATACCAAACGACTATATTGACAACTCATGACATCTAACTGGTAGTCTTGAAATTGAACATGAGTATCGGTTTGATGGGTTTCTTGAAAAATATATCATTTCAATACAATGGATCATCTTTCATATATAAAACCGTTATCATCAAAATCTTCTAATAGCTTCATCTTTTGTTTCATGCATCGCATCAAATAATATTTCATGTTTTCAGTATATCCTGCAAATAATTAGATATATTGGACAACAAATAATTCGTGTTATATTATCACACACGTATGTATCTACAAGTTATTTGAAAAAATTTAAACATAAAAATTTTACCTTCTCTAACAAGATCATAAACTCTATCGTCATCAACTGACACTATAGTTTCATTTGATTCCATCTCCTCTAATCTTGCAAGTGGCATTTTTCATTTTACATTAAGTTCAGTATGTCTCCAAGATTTAACATATCCTACATTTTCATTCTCACAAATATCTATGGATTTTGTGTCCTCTATGCAAACTGAACAAAAACAAGAGTCGTTATGTCTATCAAATGCAAACCCATTTTGAAAAAAAATTGTTTTAACTGAATGTATTTTTCTTGTCCCAGGTATTGTACTGGCGTCATATGGGATTAATCTATTTCCATCTTGGATTCCAACATACCAAAAAAACCTGCACAAGACAAGAACTTGTTAACTTGAAATCTCTCAAAAAAATGATTGAAGATTGAATATAAATTTGAACACGTTCAAATTTATATATCTTCTGCACATACATGTAACATTTATACATAAACACATCTGTGGACATCCCTTGACAGATTATATTCATGTCTTAGTGCCATGTTGCACCATTCAACAACTTGTTTAGTGGATTCAAATCGATCAGCATGAGGGTTCATTTGATACCTTTGAAGTGCTCGTTTTATACAGCCCCTGCACCATCGTGCTCTCATTTTCCATGACCAGTCTCAAAAAAATTCCAACAATGTGTAATGTTTATTTTTTTATGAAAACGACATAACCAATAGAATGATCGTGCAGATTTGAATTAACTCACACACCCATCAGACCATATCCAATGTCGATCGAATCTGATTTTGTATTCTTTCAATGAATCATAAAATTTATCAAAACAATGTTGTACATAATGTGTGTCGTGTGCTCGATCATCACTTATATAAAAGCGATATTCTTTAATAACATGTTGATTGTCATTGGTGCTTTCTATGTTTGGAAGACTTCATTGAACATGTCTATATAGAACGTGGACAAATATCGTGACTTGATCAGAATGATAATATTCACTCTGTATTTCTTTTTGTGTAGCGAATGTGTAATTCTCTGCAAAATAAACTACAGACAAAATTGTCCCTGGTGGAAGCACTTCATGGGATTGTTTGAATTGTAGATCTTACCATTGATCTCTATGTTAATGCTTGGTGTATTTATATATTTCTTCCTCAAACTTCTTCAAAAATTCTATCACGCTGATATTATCTACCTTCAAATAAATTCTTTTGGAAATAACATTTGAAGAATGTGGAGTCATGTTGCTCATATATTCATATCTCTTCCAATTGACTCTTATATTAGAAAATGATTGATCATTCATATCAATATGATACTTTGAATGAAACAAACTTATATTTCCACAACAATCACATTTCTTTCCACCAATAAATTTGTTTTTGTAAAATAAATCATCATCTTCTCTTTCACATAGAATTTCATATATAAAACACAGAATGTGAAAGGAGGAGGTGAACCTGGCCATAAATTTTTACCAAAATCCAAAAAAGTGTCGTAATACAACTCAAACTCCACATGATAACGACAACAACACGTGTCACAGACACTGATGGGTCTAACAAACTATGGTTTTTGTTGCACAAATGTATTGATGGAAATTTCAACTTCTTTGTGCTCTTCTTTGAACTTATTAAACAAATCTATTTGTTTCATTGGCAATATATGTTTTGGATGTTCTTCAAATTGATTTTGTGCTATTCTTCGTCGCAACACATCCCTTGTATGTGGTGAAACACGAGATTCTTCCAACCAAAAATTACAAGCCAATTCTTTAACATTTTTTGCAAATCTATCTTTGTAGTGTTGTTTATAAATCACTGTCCAACAAGCCAATTCATCATTTACATCTATTTGAAAATGAAATTTTCTATGTTTGTGCAATGTTTTTCTTGACGTTCCCATCGTTTTTTCCATGTGTCATGTCAAACGATCTTTTATATTGCTATATGAAACAACCGATGTTTGTATTGCTCTGCGTGCAACACAGACATCTTATTTTCGAGATTTTCCAAAAGCTTTTAATACACTAGTTATATTGTTAAAGACATTTTGTGTCACCTTTGTATCCTTTGTCGACTTTTGAATACCCAATAATGATGTAGCTGCTTTTAACTTTCTTGACTTCATTAGACAACGTAAAAGTAGAGCTTGTACTGTTACTGATTCATCTTTGAAAAAAGTATTATACATATTCTTAGTTCCATATCTTATATAATGCTTATCTTTTTTCTTCCCAAATTTGTCAGTATCAACACTTTCTAATATTTCATTATCAATGTTAATAGATTCTCCTACATATTTCAATTTAAAGTTTATATTAAAAAACATAACATGAACATAAATTCACTAAATTATATATATTTGAGTGTTCATCTTGTATTATCTAAATTTATGTACATACATATAGGTGATTCGTCTTCTACTTCAATTTCAGTTTCAACGTCTTTTGCTTCAATTTCAGTTTCAACGTCTTCTTTGACATTATGAGACGAATCTATTTATGTAAATTTTAAAAAACATCAATTTGTAATTACAATCAATTATATTAAATTTACAATATTTTAAATTTGAATTCTATACTTTGAATTCTGTACTTTCTTAATATAGTCCCAATGTGTGTTGTGTGCTCGATCATCATATGTGCATGCATACTTAGTTGAACTTCTTCTTGTCAAAAATCTCTATTGACATTATCATCGTTTGTTTCTTGAATATTTGCACGTTCTTGTTTCTTTCTCCGATAAAGCTCTTTCCTTTGTTCGATTTGGCGAGTATCATCAAGAGTGCGATCATATTTTCTCTTGTGCAAACTTTTGTTTCCCATGACTTTTATAGTTATCTGTAAAATATATGTTCAACAAAGACTTCACCTTGAAAAAATGCTCAACATTTATCTTTCAACATATAAATTGTTATTCCAATAAAAACTTGAACAAACATCAATTACTGTGCTCAACAAAAACCAAAAATATGATTCGAAACTTTGTTTAAGTGCTCTAGAAAACCACCATGTATAGATATCGATCCTCCGATTAAGCGTATGGAACAGAGGGAAGAAATAAATAAAGAAAATAATATAGCTACAATCATTAATAGAAATGATTTGAAATCCCTATCCCTGAGCTTATATCTGTCTGTCAATCCAATGAATTGTGTTAAATGTGTTCGGTCGAAAGCCTATTTATACAATTTGGCACGAAATGAAACGATGCAACGTGTCTTTTCATTTTTTCTGACTGACGGAATTCGCTCGATAGCCTTTTGGCCGAAAGAATGGTTTTTCGACCAAAAACCTTGGAAACCGTTTAGTTTTGACAATTTTCGTTAGATTTTAGTCTTTCGGCTGAAAAAGGGAATTTGGGACTGAAAACTAAAACCAGATAATTTCCCCAAGATTAACTAAACTTCGGAGGTTGTGGACTCCTGCAAATACTGAGAATTTGGTTTCGAAAATGACACCAACATTTCCAAAATCTACTTTCAATTCTTATAATTTGTTTTCATTTTTGTTATTTTTATCTAATTTTATTTAATTAAAAAAAAAACACTACATAATATTTTCAGCAGACATTATGATTCGGTGAAATGAAATATCGGTATCTCTGAAAATATACTGTGAAAAAAATTGAAAAAAATATATTCATGATCCTTAAACTGTTCTTTTCAAAAGGGTGTATTTAAATTTTAGTTTTAAGTAAAAATTAAGATAGATACAAGGTGTAGAAAAACATGTGTTTAAAATCTGCAACATTTTCATCTTGGTCAACTTCAAAAAATTCTAGAAATTATAATATTCATTTGTTAGATTCAAAATTATACTCATAATAAAATAGAGACTTTGTAGATTTTTGCAGTATATTTCATTTCTTAAAAACATAAGTTTAATAATAGATACATTGTTGAAGAAAAAAGTAACTCATTATCATTCATTTCATGTTTAAGGAACATATTGTTAAACAATTGTCAAATTGACATATCAAATCGTTATAAAACAAAATTGAAAAATAGTCATTGGAAAGCTAACACAATTCTTCACAAGTTTTGTTTTTACTGTAAAGTGAAATTCTAAATAAAACAAATACTTTTGTATGCCGGAAGTTGAAGAACTTGTGAAAATACAGTTTTTTTTCTTATAAAACAAGAAAAAGTGTAACCCATCTTCATGATTTCACCCAACTACTAGAACCGCGAGTAGAGGATTCAGCCAGTCACAAAAATAATAATAATAATAAAAATAATTAAAAGTTTAATTCATTTTAACTTTTTTTTTATAAAGTAAGAGTATTTTACTTCAGAACATGGAGAGTTTGCACTTAAATAAGTTTTCAAAGGGAAAGTTAAGTACATCCAAAGCTTTAAGTCAAATTTGTAAAAGTTGGAAGACTTATCCTTATCAAGGTTGGATTATGGTAGTCAAATAGGATTTCCATAAACATGTGTCTCAAAGCCTCATTGGTATGTACAAACTGTTGGAGAAAAAACAACCAAGTTAACATATAATGGAGTGGTTTTGTATTTATAGAGTTGTTTACATTTATTGGACATACGTAACATAGTTGTTTTCATTTTAAGTTGGTTAAACCATAAAAGGTCTACAAGATGGATTTTTATTTTTTTTCATACAAGAACTCTTTTCTTAAGACCTATCCTTATTACGAGGCCTACTTCTTTGTAGATCAAATTGATGCAATCTCACATTGGATGTGTACACCTGGTCTGTGCCACCTAGCGAGGTGAGATCATTGTTGTTTTTATTGATCATTTCAATACAATTTTCTTGTTTATGAGGCCTACTCCTCAATACATCAATATGTTTCTACATTCATGGCACATAGTAGGGCCAAACCTATCTAAGATTTTATTGATAATATTATCCCACAACAATTGCTTCAGTTAAATCATGACACAATGCACACTACCATGCATGTTATTTCACAAGTAAAGGGGGCATCATCCACCGATCCAACTCCCTTTTTCCTCGATCTGAAGGTAACATGAAAACAAAATAGAAGGGATATGGATGGAGAGCACATGGATTCTTAGGTATTTAAATTCTATATCTAGTCTCATCTCAACAAATGATTTATCAATTTAGGAAACATTAGTTCAAAACCATTCATTTAGAGGGTTTAGCGCATGAATGGTGGAAAAATACCCAGATTACTCTAGGCTATACATGGATATGGGGGATGCCTCTCAATATCCAAACCCTATAAGTAGTTGGATGCATTTGAATGAGGCATTATATAATTTTTTTTATCCAATGGGATATTGCCAATCTTTGTGGGTTCGATGGATTCATCAAGTTTCCAGTTTTCAAATTGGTCCATTTAATTCTATATTTCCCGGTTCACCAAGATGCAAATGAAATTATCTATCATAGATCCTGAATAAATTCTAAGTACCAAATATATTAGTGGCTTCTTTCTCTACCTTCACATAGAGGTAGAAATTTTTGAATGTGAAACATTGAACCAAGTTTTTTCTCGAGGTTTAGTAGTTGAGCACATGTTGGGGAAGCATCCTATATTTACTCCTAGATCACCATGAGAACCAAATACTCTATGATTTCCTCCACAAGGCCCCACATCCTTGGCATTCTCACCATTATTTTCTTCATATTCTCTATCTCCTTGCTAGCTCCCCCACTAATCCTACCACAAATCAAATGCTCATGCCATGGAAAAGTGTTTCATTTTACAACACCAAACCACTCAAAAATACCTATTCTTAGAACACATGGCCTGTAGTCCTAATTCATAGTAGGAAACCACTCATATCCCAAATGTTATTAAGGTATCTAACCCCACTACCCATGATAAAATTTTACTTATCATTTCTCTTCCTTATAACCCAACAAATTGTGAAGTGTTGTTTACTCACAACTACCAAATTAAATATCACATTTACCATATAATCCTAAATAATCATAGACAAAAAAATTGATCTCCAGCTGAATTGTATCTAAGTTTAAGATCCCAACTATTCCCCATCCTAAGTATTACAATCTATGGTGGGTTAGTAATGATGGACACCACTCTTTTATTAATAATCATTGTCTAGCCACATTTTATATTTCTTAAGTTCATGTCATGGTCGAGTGTGATGAAACTCCATTGAACCATGTTGTTCTCCTTTTAGGTTGACCCTATTAGCATGATCACAAAGTCATTTATGAAGGAGAATTAAAAAAATATGATTTACATTAGGATGGGAAGTATTTCAAATTTAAATATGTTGTAGAGATAGTGCCACACCAACTTGCTAATCATGCAATGTTCAAGCAGGTGTCTCACTATAAGTGCCTCCATTTATTTCTATTTTTCATGGGCCCTCAAGTAGGACATTCAACCTCAAAAAATCACTAACTCGGATCAATAGATATTATATTAATACAAGGATGTATTCAAAGAGATAGAGGCTTACCACCATGTAGAGTTATTTGACATTATATAGATCTTGTCCCTAGTGGGTCACTACCTAATTCTTTTGCCTATATTTTATCTCCTACCTAAAGTGAAAAACTTGAGAAATATCTACAAAAACTTATTGATGTTGGAAGGATTCAACCCAAATCCTAACCCTGTGGCTCTCTAGCCTTCATCATTCCTAAAAGGGAGTAGAATGAGTGGAAACTAGAGATTGATTACAAAGCCCTCAATCAAATCACAAATAAGAATCGGTATTACCTCCCTCAAATTAAGGATCTATTGAATTATTTGGATAACACTCACTACATTACTAAGCTAGACATCCAATATGGCTATAAGGAGGTGTGAATGGCCATTGATGACACTTTGCAAATTCCCTTGAAAAAAATTTTGGCCTTTTTGAATAGATGGTGATACCTATTAGCCTCACCATTTCTCCAACGACATTTATGTGCCTCATTAATGATATATTTCACCCATATTTGGGTCATTGTATGATCATGTATATTGATGACATATTGATTTTTAAAAAAACATGGGATGATCACCTCCAAAATGTTGGTAGTATTTTACAATTTGTAGGTTGTAACACCCCCAACTTTCATCCCCATAATATCCATGCATATGTGTACATGATGAAACACTAAGATTTGAATCATGTAATTGCTATTAGAAGTCTACAAAAAGGGTTAGAAAAATATATAGATCTAGTGTTTGTGATAGATAACGGACAAGTGAGAGAAAAAACAATAAAAGATGTACTTTAAAGAGTGGATCCACATTCTAGAAATCCTAGTTTATACCATGAAAGAATATTAAATATCAAATACTTGAGTACGAAAGAAGCACAATATATCTAAGAACAATATATAAAAGACCTACTTTATTATTATATCAAACCCTTAGGGTAGGAAAAAACCATACAATGGATCCTATTATGGAAGGGATCCTCTCATTTTCACGTGTCTCTTCGAGGGGGAATACTCCTAATTAGATACACGCTCTAGATACAATAATTATTCTTCGTGTTCCCATTACATTTCTTGAACCACTTTATATAGTGCTACCAATCACCTGAGAACCTTCTAGTAAGTCCTCTTACGTTTATTATGTTCATACTAATATATTTAACTACCATAGTGAGCCTTATTCAATAATATAGTGGACACCTAGTACACCTTACATTGAATGACCTCCACTATTATCACTATGGGCCCTTCATCCCCAATGATTACCACTCTACCTAAACTACATTTGATCCCCCTTATGAAATCATTGTCCTCAACTCTTGTTATGAGGATTTATAACCATATACCATGGTCCCATGGATATGTGTGGACCATCGTGCAGAAGTAGAATGGAGAACTAGGGTCCCATGTAGAAAGGTGAGCCGACATGATGAAGTAGTCCAATCACCACTGTAAATATAGGTCTCATGTCCAAGTGCTCATGTGAACTCCATGTTGAAGATAACAAAACTCAGGACCCAGCTGAAAATGATACTCCAAATATCTACACTGATCATGTGGATTCAAATATGTAGATCCATCCACATAGTTAGAAAGGGTCGAAGCTGAATTTGGAAGGAACAAAAGTACTATAGAATATGAAAACAAGACACTGTAAGTCATAATTGGATCTAGATGTGTAACATTGATGTTCCCTACATAAAGTGGAGTAGAGTCATTATATAAAATATGAAAGTGGTTGTCATCCCAAAAATGACAACTATACATATAGCCATCATCAAAATTGACCTCAAAATCATACCAATCACAAGCTTCCTGATTATATTCATCCACTATGCCCTTCATAATACACCTCTCTTATGTTCCAAGAGTGAGTTCTTGAACACTTTTCTTGAGAACTTGTCTCACCAAGTGAAATTCTATGTTGAGTTCTTTCTGGAAATCTTCCAACTGTCATTGGAATTCCCTGAGGAGTTGAATATCCATTGGAAACACGACATATAATATACCAAATGAAAAATATTAAAATTATTTATCCAATGGAACTGCTATGGTAGAAATATGAGCATCATATCAAAATTTATGAGCTCTGCAGTCTCATCCCTATTAAATTTTTAAATTAAATAAAGTACCAAGGAAAGTGTTTCTCTTCCCTAGGCGCCTAAGGGGGAGAAAGTGCCTAATGTGGGTCCTATTCAAATTAATTTGTGAGATGCAAATTAAAAGATAACTTTATGACTAAAGTGAGGGTGAGTGAAGAGACACCAAATCTCAGCCACCCATCTAATCTAATCTCAACTGTTAGATTAGAAAACCCCTTACCTTCCCTCATGAGGTCGACTTGGGCAAGAGGGCACACATATTCTTATTTAGTTCATGCATTCTTGTTGGGAGAACAAGGGAGAGAAAAAGAGAGGTCAAGCTGAAGAAAAGAGACAGCATTTGCTGAAGGAGAGCACACATCCCAAGGCAAAGAACTGGCATGGTTTTCAAGGCAGCAGACAGCAAGGAAGAGCAGGTCGTAATGTATGGATTTGTGGAGGATGTACAACATTTAATGTGCACAGAAATCGAGGTAACTGCTGTAATAAATTGCTGAGTGTATTTCCGTACAGTCCATACAGTTGGCACGAATTTTGAGGGTCGTACAACACGGTTTACAAGGAGTTGTTCATGCTGAGTTTTCTGTATAGTCTTAGCAAATTTTTGGCACGAATTGTGAGATAGTCTGTACATCATTAATTGTTGGGACAGCCGTACAGTTGTACGGATTTCTGAGACAGAAATCGAGGAGCATTTTCCAAGACTGTTCAGAAGGATTTTAGCAAAAGAAAGTCCAGATAAGTTTGTGTAAATTTATGAAGATGAATATGCTGTAAAATAAATTTCTCAGAAGCTCATAAATAATAAAAATCCCTCTCTCACTAGTTTTCCACTTGTGGGTTTTTCTAGGGTCAAAGTTAGACCGAAAATATTTGTGTCTATATTTTCTGAGTTTTGCATATTGCTGATATTTTATTTCTGTGTTGAAAACGATGTTCAGAATCCTCATGTTTTAGTTCTGAAGTTTATTTTCTGTTAAGTTTTTATATGCTGAAACAGTGTTGAAACAGTGCTGTTGAAACAATGCTGAAACATATGTTGAAACAATGTTGAAATTGTGTTGAAACATGTGCTGAAACAATGTTGAAACATATGCTGAAACAGTGCTGAAATTGTGTTGAAACATGTGATGAAACAGTGCTGAAACATATGCTAAAACAATGCTAAAATTGTGCTGAAACATATGCTGAAACAATGTTGAAACTGGGTTTGGGCATTTAACTTTGGCAAAAAAAAAATCAACGAGACTGAAACTAGGTTGGGGTCTGAAAAATTTACAATCCCCGTAACACAAAACCCCAAAAATGGTTGATTTTAAATCAACGATATCTTCACTTCTAGAGCTTTGATTCGAAAATTTAATTTTTTGAAATGGACTATATTTGAAAGAGGAATGAATATATGGAATTTGTTTTGGAAAATTTGGCGCAAGGTGTTATAGAAATCAACAAAATTGCACGGTCGTCTGCAAAATAACCTTGAAAATAACATATTTTAAAATGATGATAACTTCAATTACTAGACTCTGTTTCAGATGATTTTTTTTTTTAAAAGGTTTCTTTTCTGAGAGTAACTCAGATATACATTTTTCTACAAATTCTATACATAAATCTACAAGAATTATCTAGAGGGTCGTGGCCCTCTTTTTCTTGAAAAAATCTACTAAAATAGAAAAAAACAATTGCCCCTTTTATTGTGCCCAAGAAAGTGATATGATAACAATTGTTAATTACCTTTCTAGATATTCAAATATACTTATAAATAACTCTTAATATCAACAAGAATAAACAAAAAACTTCACCAAATATCTAACACAAGAAATAGTCAAAACTCTTAAGGTAGGGAAACACCATATATTAATCCTTATGGAAGGAATGCACTCCTCAAAAAATACTTTATTGTTACAATAACAATATTCTTCATTATGATCAGTACATTTCTTACACTTCTTTATATATCATTCTCTCTCTCCTAAGAACATTCTAAAGAAGAAATATTCTAGTAGGTGGAACCTTCTAGAAAATTTTCTCAGTTTTATTATGTTAACACTATTACATTACATGGTCATATATCTATTATTACTCCCATTGGGTACCTCCCTGTGTAACCCTCAATATTACCTCCCTAGGTATACTGCATTCCATCCCCCTTCACATGTTTCATTCTTGAAACATGAGAAGAAACCATACAATATTGCCAACTAAAAAATGTATCCAACTGCTACCAAGTACAAGAGTCCATCCATCCTAATGGAAGATGAACATGATGTCCAATTGATGACCTATCACCTTGATATATATCCTTATTATGCCTTTGGTGATATGGGTTTGTGGCTCGATCCTGATATTTTCTTGCAATGTCGGTATTGCTTCATGTGTTTCTTGATTGGTGTCCTTTCTGGTGCCATGTTGGTCCACAAAAAGTGTTTTGATGCTCATTCTCATGCCTTGATGATTGTTGTTTCTCTAGATGGTGTGGATGTTGTTACAAAACAACTTTAGGAATCGATCCCTTTTTTTCAATTCTGCAATACGGTGTTCCTTTGAGTCAATGATTTCCTTGGCTACTTGATTGTGTCCTTCCCAGGGCTTTTCTTCATCTCCTTCTATAGACTCTGCCTCTGATTCAACTTCAAAAATTTTAATAGCTTCTTTACTTGCCCCTATTGGCCCTTCTTTGTTTTTTTTTGACGAAAATGGTTAGGCTGTATTAAGCAGCTTTCTGGCAAGCCAGAATCAGAAAGTTACAAATCTAAAGAAGGTTGGTGACCTCTAACAGTACTGCCAACCTTCTTGTGAATGTCTTAGGAGTCCAATCCTGTTTGCTTCTTGAGCAAAATCGAGAAAATGACAAAAAATGCATACATGAGTAAATTCTCACAAACTGTGAACACAGTAGAAGACAGAAGCAAAGAATTAAACCATGGAGGATGAAATTTTCCCTTTAAAGAAGGGATCCAGCTGTTTCTGAGAGCCTAAAAAAATATTGGAGGTCGCCTCCTTTTCTCTGCGTGCTTTGTTGGTCTTTCGCCCTCGAGTAATTGGTGGAGACGGAACTGCAATGTCTTCAGTTTCAGAAGTTTCCCCACAGCCGCTAGAGGGGACTGAAACAACCAGGCCTGTAGGGGCAGGGGTCTCCGGATCTGTGGCCCGAACTTCTCTCGCTGCTACTGACTCTGGGGGGGTGGAATCCGGAAGGCTTTCGTCTGCCGAAGGATTTCCCTTAACTGTTGTTGTTTATGGATCTTGGGCTTCGTCTTCCTTCAACGCATCAAAGCTGTTTTTATTTTCTAGGGTTGCCTCTGCTTGGTGAGTGGCCTTCTGAGCCTAGGTTAGTGGATCCTTTCGCCTTGGCTGAAAATCATCAACTTTGGCTGGTCCCGGCACCTCAGAGGCTTTGGGGCATCTTTTTGCGAAATGACCGTAAGCATGGCATCGGAGGCACTTAAAAGGAATCTGCTCATAGTCCAGCTCTTGGATATGGCACCATTCCCCCAGGGAGAGCTTAATGGCTTCCAAAAGACCTTCCTCAAGGTTAACCTCCACACAAATTCGAGCGCAGGTATATTGATCCCCTTTTGGCTCCACACTGTCCAGGAAGCGCCCTAGCTTATTGTCGATGTCCTCCAGAGAGATTTTCCCCAGAGGTGCAAGGGAAGATGAGGCAGCCTAACCCAAACAGGGGCTGTGGTGATCTCAGCTCTGGGATTGAAGTCAAGAGTCCAGGGGGCTAAGAACAACCCTCTCGCCCCCATGAAATAGGGTCCCAATCTGAAGACTAGATCACGATCCACTGTCCTTGAGAAGCTGAAGACAAAGAAACCCCTGCCTACTGCGCACAAAGAGACTTATCCTTGTATTAGGGACTTCCAGCGATCATCCATCCATGCCTCCACCATTTTGGGGCTGGGCCATAACCCCGTAAACTTTCCGATGAGGGCATTTTCTGCGAGAAGAAGGGCAAGATTGCAAGGATCCTCTGGAGATAGCTCCAGCGAAGGGATCTCTTCCCTCTTCTTAACGAACTTAGACAAGATAGAGGGCTTGGATTTCGGTCCTGCCGAGCGGATTAACGCTTTGAATGCTTCCATAGGATCTTCTTCCATCTCGGCATCCGGATTTGGGGCCATTGTAGCAGGACGCCGACCTCCAAATCGCAGAGGCGCCGACCACCAGCAAACAACGTAGAGGCAGGGTGATCGCTTCTCCAAAACGTGTGCAGAAACGTAGGGGGGACGCTCACACCAATCCGCGGCTGTATGAACCGGCCTCTACAGCCGTATCCTCGCTTTTGCAGTCAAAGAACCAGAGCAAAGACGGCTAGGGTTTGGACCCTAGCCGCGATGGCTTCCTGATTCGCTTCATCCGCTCTCCAGCGGAATTGATTCACTCAAATTTATTACTCATTTAAGAGGCGTGTTACAATACATTTTCCTCTAATTTTTGGATACAATCTTGTCTGTAGTTATTGGCCCTTCTTTGTTACTAAGAGACACATCCTGCAATGTAATTTTCTTTTTTCTTATACCAAATCTTTATAAACTTGTTTTGCACATTAATATTAATTGTACCAATTGAATCCATCCAAGGATATCCCAAAACAACATCCACATCATCCATATATATAGCATAAAAATCGGAATGAAACACATATTTATCCATGGTAATCTTCAAATATTTAAAATTTTGAACATTTTCACCCTAAACTTGTGTACTTTGCATACTCTTTGCAGGAAATTGTAATATTTTAGTCAAATTAACATTTATAATATTATGTTTGCAACAAGGGTTAATAGAAAGACTAAGTTTTTCCTATTGAATACATCCATGAACCTATAATATGAAGGTCTGACATGAAAATAAACCCTTAGTGCTTTCTTTATGCTTACTCTTGGCTTTAGACCACTTTCCTAAAAACAATTTTTCAAATGTTCCATTGGAAAGTGTCATCATCTTCATAGATTCCAATTATTTCCACGATATCCCAACATAATCTGTTAAGCTAATGAATAACCTTATTCTCCAATTTATTGGATTCTTTGATTTTACAAATTTTATGTATTATTCAATACTAATATCATCATATCTTCCTCTAAAATAAATCTTTCTTGGAAGGAATGTTCAACAAAAAAGCAAGGGTTTAAAATTATTTTTTTTTCAAATCGCGTGGCTTTCTCTGAAAAAAAACCCTGAAAATATGTTGAATTTAAAATGCTAATAAATTTACTTTCCGAACTCTGTTTTTCCCATTTGTTTTTTTATAAATTGGGTATTTTTCCGAGAGGAATTCAAATATCCAATTTGTTTCCACAAATTCTGAGCATAACTTTCATAAATGAGTGTGAATTGCGACATCCCCTTTTTTTCCCTATAAAAAATCTGCAAATAGAACCAACAATTTCTTCCCTTCTTTGGCCAAGGAAATATCTTTGATGCCAATTGTTAAGTAGAAAATACCTGAGTACAAAATCACGAGAATATATATAGAAAAAAACTACTTTATTATTATATCAAACCCTTAGGATAGGGAAAAACCATACAATGGATCCTATTATGGAAGGGATCCTCTTATGTTCACTTGCCTCTTCGAGGGGGAAACCTCCTAATGAGATCAACACTCTAAATAAAAAAATTCTTGTTGTTGTTCCCATTACATTGTGTGAACCCATTTATATAGTGCTACCAACCACCTCAGAACATTCTAGAGGAGGAACCTTACAGTAAGTCCTCTTAAATTTATTATGTTCATACTAATATCTCTAACTACCATAGTGGGCCTTATTTAATAATATAGTGGACTTGGTCCACCTTACATTGAATGGCCTCCACTATTATCATTATGGGTCCTTCGGCGCCACCCATTACCTCTATAGCTATAGTACAAAGGAACAACGGAAAGAAATTTCAGTTGTAATAATGGAATAAACAAATATGGAAGAATATGAATAATGATCTATTGCCCAATGGAAGCTTAAAATACAATATACTCATGGAGAAAGTGTATCCTTAAACTACTTGGGAGGGTTCTCTTTTTTTCCCAAGTTTGTTTGGTTGATCTCCTCTCGTTGTGGTTGTAAGTGGCTATCATTGTTGCTAGATATGTTACCAAGAAAATGTGGCTCTTGAAATTCTAATGTAAATCCTAAGACATTTACTTATTTTGGATGGATGATTGATGGGACGAAAGTAAGATCTTGGTTTTATAATAAAAATAGTGGTTAACCACTTTACATGGTCATAATAAAAAAGGATTATTTGTGTAACATCCTTGTTTTTAATCCCCAATATAGCGATGTATAATGTAAATGCAATGTATGGTTGCGATCCAAATGATTTAATATGTAAACATTGTATATCAAAATAATAAAAATAAAATGTTTCACCGGATGTAGACATACACAGATAGAAACATGGGGGATAATTTTCCATGAGGACTCTCATAACAATAGAACTAAGCCAATCAAATCTTAGGAACTAGGTTTTAGGTTAGATCATGGATATATCTACGAATCTCAACAATTCGATGATGATTTGATGTAAATCACGTGAGATCCTACCAAGTTCGAGAGAAATGAGGACTCTCTCAACTTGATCCAAGGTAACCCATCAATAAGGTTGATATGTTCCAATGTACATAGAACTAACCCCTTATAATGAACACGATGATGTCGATAGGGGTAAGTCCACAAGTGCCCAAGAATTAAAGGCGTTACTTAAGCTCATCATCCAAGGTAAAACAAATGGAGATATATCTCCAGAATCAAATGTTGATGCCAGAACATATGAGGGAAACCCCCTCCTCAGATCTGGTGCATCTCATACATGTCTGGGAGACTAGTACAATCAACTAGATCACTAAACCATCAAGTGTATGATTCTCAATATTACGATGATGAGTTGAATTCTAACATGTGAGAAAAAACCAATTCAAAGAGCATGAAGGTCTCTCCCTACTTGGTATAAGGCATGGACCAATGAGGAAGAGATTCCAAGGTACATATACTATGCTACATTCAATTTGAAGCATAATTTTATTAAAATAAAAGTGAAACAAATTTAGTTTGAGGTGTGGAGTTATGGTATACCTCCATGCAACTATTGGGTGGGTATTCTTCTCTCACGTGGATGCTACCAAATTTCCATAGTATAGAAGAAAACGTCTATGCATGTCAGATCAGTTAATGATAAATCCCTTATATGCTAGTCTCTTCTTTCTATGTCCATTCCTACTCTCTTAGGAAATATATGAGTTGGATCCCATCCACTTGTCTTTGATGATAGCCATATTTCTCACTTAATAACAATAGAAATTAAAAAGATGTCGCAACTTGTAAGGGGTGACATGGCTTCCATAATCTCATTTTGACATTTTGGAGCGCATGTATTGATCTTTGTCACATAATCAATCAAATATTCCCTCGCGATGCCAGCGTGCAATCTTTTGTCCCTCTCATTTTGACATTTTGGAGAACATGTCATGCGCCACGCACTTACAGGAAGAGAGCTTGTTGCTTTGTAGTTCCTCTTGTTTTATGTAGATATTCCTCTCTTTAGAGATGGGACTAGACTCCTTAGATATGTGTGATATATATATTTTTTTTTTACTAATGTTTTTTTTTAATAGATTTGTCTTTCACATCGCTACTCTTATAGCAAGTATTCCTTTTGAGATATGTAAGTATCTTTGATCACCTCTAATGGAGGAAATTATAAATAAATGAAATATAGGTGTCTTTGCATTCTTTTAAGCAATTTTCAACATTGATCAACTCTAAATCATGGAAAAAGTTTTGGAAAAGATTAATGTTAAATAATAGTAATATGATATGAGTAATAATGTAAAATATCATTTATGTGTGGAAGCTTTTTTGAACATTGATGAACTCTAGAATCATGGAAAATGTTTTGGAAAAGATTAATGTGAAACAAGAGTAATATGATAAAAGTAACTCTAGAATCATGGAAAATGTTTTGGAAAATATTAATGTGAAACAAAAGTAATATGATAAAAGTAATAATATAAAAGATCATTTATGTGCAGAATTTTTCCAGAATATCATGACTATGGGAGAGTTGAGAAAATGATTTTAAGATAAATTATCATCAAAATTCAATATAAAGTGAATGAGATGGTTTTGAATATCATCAGTATGGGAGAGTTGAGAAAATGACTTTAAGATAAATTACCATCAAAACTCAATATAAAGTGAGTTACCATCAAAATTCAATATAAAGGGAGTGAGATGGTTTTGCTTGTCTCCATTTGTGATCATTAACTAGGCACACTGAAAATATGATGTTAAATACATAATCATTAAGTAATATGATGTTAAATACATAATCATTAAATCTTGGGTTTGGAAATAATTTAGAAATCAATTTAGATAAGAGTAAAGATTTAAATGAAATATTAAGTAATGATTAGGTACTAGGGACATTTAAATATAATGTTAAATAGAAGAATCATGAAGTCTTGGGTTTGTCCTTGAGGTGTAGGACAGTCGGTGATGGAGTGTGGTGATGGAGTGTGTTGTTAAAGTACTTTGTGATGTTAAATCACCGGTTCGAAACCTGCGAGGACAAAAAATCAAGCCATGTTAAGGGTTGGTGTGGCTCAGTCCGGGTGCGATCCCCGGGTGATTTTAACGACCTAGATGCTCTTGAATCGCGGTTCAGACTAGTCCCGCAGGTCACGAACAAACTAGCAAACAAAAAAAAATCTTAGGTTTGAAAATTATTTAGAAATCAAATTAAATAAGAATAATAATTTAAATGAAAAATTTAGATAACGATCACTCACTAGGCACATTTAATTATAATGTGGAATAAGAGTAATAAGATAAGAGTAATCATACAAAAAAATCATTTATGTGTAGAAATTTTCCAACATATCATCACTCTATTAATTAGATTCTCGTAAGAAACAAGAAGATCAAGTCGTCAGGGAGTGGGTGGGGATTAATAAGCCCCACTATTATTTTGGCTCGAGGCAATAAACCTAGCAAAATCCGAGACTAGGAAAGAAGGAACGGAATATTCTATTATCGCCGCGTTTTAATGAACCTATTAAGAAACAAGAGATGTATAGGATCTCTTGAATAGATAGTATTTTTTCAAAATGGGACTCGAAGACAGATACGATCAAAGTCTAGGCTGACTCGAAGACAAATATGAGGCATAGCGTACCATGATACAAATCAAAAGTACTTAAACTGGGAAAATCCCATGATACACGATAAAAACTTACACTACTTCAAAGCGTACCATGATACAAATCAAAAGTACTTAAACTGGGAAAATCCCATGATACATGATAAAAACTTACAATACTTCAAAGCGTACCATGACATGAGATACAAGTACTGGCGCCAGGATTGGCGCCTAACCTTGCGCTGAGAGTTGATGAACACTTGCCTCATGAATCTTTGAGTTGCTAGGCACTTAGACCCTTTGCTAGCACACTTTTAGCCTACCTTGCCTTATGTTTGACCACCAATCTTTTCTCTTTACTAACCACTATTTAACCACTTAGTTAGTCATGTCCCACACTTACTGCCTAGTTATTAAGACCAAATGCCTTATATTGCTACTTGTGGACCGAGTTGAGGTGATTCTTAATCCTCTATCTCAACGAAGTACTTTTGATTTGTATCATGGTACGCTTTGAAGTATTGTAAGTTTTTATCGTGTATCATGGGATTTTCCCAGTTTAAGTACTTTTGATTTGTATCATGGTACGCTATGCGGGTTTGCTATAATATGCTGCGAGAGCTCCTTCCCTATAAGGTTACATACATATGTGTAATAATAAATAGGACTAACGGGTGATGTATTTAACAGGTTTCGTCTCTTAACTTCTAAGAACTTAGACAATTTCTATCTCCAGTTGAAGGATCCTAAGCGTCTTTGCGATGTATTGAATACACTTCAGTCTCAAGAGTTTGAGATCAATCCCCCCCTCCTTGGAGGGTTTACATAGGGGGCGAGGGGGAACCTGAGCAAGTTATTCTCGGTATCACGAGAAGGAATGTGGTGACCCAAGCTAAAAGGCTCTTATTGCAAGTTTGGCATCCAAGACTCGTCGCAGGATATAGGGGGTTGGGGGGGACCCCGAGGAAAGGACAAGCCTTTAAAGAGGGACAAGCCTTCCTAAAGGGGGACAACTCAAGGTAACCTAGTTCAGAGGAGAAGACAAAGATTCAAGTTCTTATTCCGGGTCTACGGATACTAGTCAAACCTTCTCGAGCGGAGGGGAAGGGGCGGGAGTTTAATAGAAATTACCATCATGCACAAGACACACTGATAACGTTTTTCACTAAATGACTGCTCCTTGAATCACTAGTTTTAAGTGACAACTCCTTTAGTCACCAAAGTGAGGAAGACACTTGACATAAGTCAACTAGTTTAAATAGTATTCTTTTTAGCATGGAGTTTAAACTTTTATTTTGTTATTTAATTAATTATTAAGAGACAATTTTTTCATATATACATATCTAAAAGACATTAAATTTTTCCTTTTGTTTTAATTTTGGAGTTGTTAAGCCTCCCCAATTTTATAATTTTGGAATTGTTAAGCCTCCCCAATTTTATAGTTATATATTCCCCAAAACTAAAAAGTATGACGAATATGGTTTTTGATCTTGCATCTATCTCTGGACCTACAAAGTTTCAAAATTTGAAACTAGAAATTACTTGCAACTCTCTAAGTTGGATCTGAAGAAACTACAACCCTAGAAATTATATAGAAACTACAACCCTAGAAATTATATAGAAAAACTATGCTACATGTGTAAAAATTTGATTATTAATACTAAACTTAACAAAAAGTCTTAGTTGAGAGGGCTACTCATGCTAAGAACTTTTAAGTGCGCCTAAGAAAGTATGTTTCCTCCTTAAAAGAACATAGATTTGAATCATAAGAAGTATATTTCCTCCTCAAAAGCCATAGATTCCAATCCTATCGTTAAAATCACTATTCATTTTAACGTGGAATTGAATCATCGTATCATGATTACCATCACGCAGCACGTTGCTTAAGACTACATGGCAATGTTACTTGGGTTTTGTTTGTGGCAAATGAGTTTAGGGGTTTTCTTTGTAGGCTTTTGTGTGTGAAATATAAGAATATACAAGGGACAAACATAAATAACTTATAACAGCATGTAAACGGTCTTTCAAAAAGAAAGCACAACATTGCCATAAAGAAGTTTATATAAACTGTCGTGGTTGAAAAGTCTACTTGATATGATCAAATAACGGAAAGAAGAATCTCTTTGGTCGGAGGTCCCTGCAATTAGATCCAATCTGTTGGCGCGTTCATAAATTTTCTGAGATTTCATGGCCAAATAATATTGACATTGTCGCCACTTCTTTTTGACTTATACGTAAAATCGCAAAATTTTATCGACAAACGTCGGGCGCCGTAAAAGCTGATAGGAATAAGTTAGTCCTTTCGCATTCTTCTTCGTTCATTAAAGTGAAGTCGGGGAAGGAGAAGAAAATCGTCTCGGCCACCGAATATAATTAATAAAGAAAATACGCCTATCATGAAACGCGGCTCATGGACAATCGGGATTAATAAATACACCGACATACAGTGCATCTTTGCACCTGGACAGATTCGATAAATATAGAAATTTAACTAATCAAATCCTACTCACCTCCGATATAAATGTTATATATAATCATCCCTACCAAATGCAAAGCACCTAACTAATCATTTCTGTTGTGAACATAAACCGGAAAAACGGGCGCCTACAATGTGTTACAGAGGCTGCAGTGAAGTTCTTCCTTTGTGTACACTGATGGCCCACATCATACACGATCTCCGGACCCACGGATTGTATTGTCAACAACCATTATCATTTAATCATCTCCACCACCTCCCGACTTTCACGGGCAGTTGTCTTGTCTATATAAACCCTAAATTCCACTCTCCCTTCCCATAGCATTCCTTTCCATTCTTATCACTTGCATTTCCATTGGATTTCGTTGAGATGGCAGGGACTCTTCATCATCGTTTTCCTTTCCTCCTGCTCATCGTTCTTTCTATAATCTGTTCATATGCTTACTCTGAGCCACATTCTTCATCTGCCAGCCCGCCTTTCCATCACAATGATAAGCCTTTGCCGAGGCATAATCCTCCGTTAACCCCGCAACCACACGAGAAGCATTCTCATTTCCCTGGTCATCAACATCCCCATGACCACATGAAGTCACCTACTTCCCCCCCACATCCTCTGGACTTCTCCCATCCTTCTCCCCCGGGGAAACCCCGTTATCCCATTAAGCCTCCACCCCGTGAAGGAAATAACGCCCATCACCCCAAAGTTGTACCGCTAAATCCCCATGTCCACATAATTCCACCCGCTGCTCCCCGTGATCAGAACCCAAAGCCCGCTCCAAACAAATATCAGCCGCCACCCACTCCCATTGATGATCACAGACCACCTTTTCCTCGCAATCCCAGAACTCCGCCCCTTCACAAGATGCAGATACCTACTCCCTTCGACCACAACACGAACAAGCCCATTCATCATGGAGCGATTGCCCCTCCTTCACACTCTCCCCACTTCTACAAATCTCCACCCCCTCATGATCACCATGGTGGGTTCTACGCGGCGCCACCTCCCAAACACCTCTAATTACCGTAAGTTATCTTGGCTCCTCTACTTCTACATACTAAACTCTCATATCTCTCTCGTGCATACTGTAACTTTTATGTTGCAAACAATATCCCGGTAGAAAGAAATATTTTAATTTAAATCCTTTCGTTTTGTTTACTGTATTGTAGGATGGCAACAGAGACGCAACGTGTACATTATACAGAATAATCGGCGAGTACGTATGTGCACGAGAGGCGGCTCGGACATATAGGCATATTGTATACACAGATCTTGTCATCTATCCCGCGCTATGCTAAGATCAGATCACAGTGCAAGATGTGCTTTAGATAACTATGCTAAAATAATTTGTATAATTCGGATAGTTTAAATAGAATAATATAAGTTATAATTCGGTTTTTCGTTTAATCTGAATTGATATCCGAACTATTTATTGCCTATACGCTCACTTGTTTATGTTCATTAAACTACATAGTGGTTTAATGCCACTTTGATTTGATGTAAATGTTTCACACCATTCTTGTGACAGTGATCATTTGGAAATCTGTGACAGGTTAAAAGAAGTAGTATCAAATAAAAACTGTGAGGGTTTTATAATTGAATATTAACACATGCCATTCTTAATACAATTTTATAAAGTATGACATGTTAAAGGACTTAATATCAAATGAATATTCTGAAGAGTTTATAACGAGAACAATAATAAATGAATACAATGAAGAGTTTAGAGTGAGAAAATTAATATACACTAGTGATCTAGTGTAGAGCTCATATTATTTTTTAACCTTTTGTAATTTGTTGTTGACAAAGGGAAGAGTAGAGTATAATACATAGATATTCAATTATTTGTAAATATCAATACATTTGACTCTATTATATAGATTGTTTAGACGGTTATGAGTTCTAACTTATTCCAAAGATAACTAGAGAGGTTGAGGAAATATATGAACCACACACCAAACAAGGATCTCACGAATCCAACTCTTTAACAAACTCTTAAGAATAGGAAGGATCTTACCAATCCAACTCTCTAACAACCTCTTAAGAATAGGATCACACAACTCACATAGAGATTAGCTTTATTTTTCAATACATTAGCAAGCATATTAGATAAATAGGAATTATATATTCCAACACTCTCCCTTAATGACTGCTTATCTAACTATCTATGTGTTATGTGGTCATATCTTCATATGCTTCCTCTTGTACCTGCATCTCATGATTGACGTCCATATAAAAAGAAATCCATCTACCGGAATACATGGGTCATTAGCAGTCAATTATTCATCAGCTACACGGTTCATTCAACCATTCTTCCTCATACCTCTCCGTTCATCACATCATCATCAACCTGGGTTTTTTCGGCTTACCCATAACCATGTTGTGGGTTTTCTAGGATTACCCTCAACCATGCACCAGATTTTCTCAGATTACCTCTAACCATGCTCTGGGTTTTCTCGGATTACCCTCAACTATGCATCAGGTTTTCTCGGATTACCTATAAATATGCTCTCTCAAGTGGTTTTGACCACAAAACACCCTTTACATAGTGGTTTTTGGATCACCAAAAACTTTTCACATTAGAAAAGTATACAATGGCTAGATACATAACCTATACCAAATACATACTTAAGTAATATCTACGACCACTATATCAAAATATCATAGACTTGCTTTCTATTACATGTGTGACTCACATTATAATATAGTAATATCTACTACCACTATATCAAAATATCATAGACTTTCTATTATATGTGTGACTCACATTATAATATCGTCATGAGTCTATTTTATTTCACACAAATTTACCGACATTTATTCATCATCCAATGTCAGTTGCAATATAATGATGAGAATACCAATATCTCTTTTGTGTCCAGGTCTTCTCTGTCCTTCACCATTCATATTCGATTTCCATGGTCAATTTTCATTCTACAATTGTTCATGAACAACTGATGATGTTTCATATTTAGAGTAGCTAATTGTAACAATGAAACTATATTGAATTAGCTAGACTCAATACATTTATAATTCTAGATTCACAAACAATTCCACGCTCAAAGATAAATGTTGCAATCACACGCAGCAAATTCTTCACACAAAGATAACAAATGTATCATGCTAACAAAATATTGGACACTAGCATCCGCTCATAGTTTCCGAAATACCAATTATCTGTAATATTCTTTGTGCTCAACACAATTGCATTAGTCCCCTGATTGGAAGCAAAAGATCCCAAATGGATGACGTGTAGAGGAGGCACTCTCACTGAAATCGCCTTGCACGAAATATCCATATGCATTTACCAGCAGTAACCTGCAGTGGCATTAAAGGGTAGATTCTCTGTAATCTTCACCACAAGGTTTTGAAAACAGCAACATCTATGAATAAAGTCGACGTGGCTCGGGATCAAGGAAGAGCTCCGGAAAGCTAAACATGATTCCGCACCAGAAACTGCTAACTTTAAATAACAAGAAATTCAAGCTCACTATCCTCAATCTTAGAACCCTGGACGATCCGACAACAACTAGAAAGATCAATGGTGACTTTTCATGCCTTCTCCACTCACAGGTCTTTTTCGACAGCTGACAATAGCAGAGAGAATGCTCAATTACCAGATGTGGCTCATCTCTATGCGGATCTACAGGTTACCATCTCATACAGTACCCCCTCTAACGAACAACACATCTGCACTCCAACATCTCATACAAATCTACACACGGGCATCAAACTCCACGCAACAGCTCTACGCATGCTGCCTTTCACACAGAGACAATAATTGACATCCTCCTTTTCGAACGATGAAGCTTCACTAACAACTTCAAAACCTCTAGGCTGCAAACTCCACGCAACAGCTCTACGCATGTTGCCACATTCCACGCATATCTATTTTGCATGCACAAGTAGCTAGTCTTATTTCTGGTGGTCTATGCTCCACGGATAGTCTTCTTCATGCAGTAAATGCAATGGCGAATTCAAGAAGTCATTGGATTGAGATTATAAGTAAAGAAGTATGTCACACTACAATCGCACCATCCAGAGATCAATGTGGACTATCCAACGCCCATCTCCATGTGCACTTAATATAATTATGAGATACTTTTGAAGGCAACCTTCATAACAACATTGTCCAGAAAATCAGTGCAGCAAACAACAACGGGAAAGGGAAACCAACAACAAACTCTCTAGTTCCCATCTCCATGCACAGGTTTCTCCCCTTTCTAGCCGACACGACGGATCATGTGGTCACCCACATGCTCAACACAACGTACAACTCACTCACAATCAACTCTACTCTACTCTCGGCATGATTCTGGGAACTCCCTTGAGGGATTCAGGGCCATACCTGAAGCTCTAATACCACGACAAAATGGAAGAGGAGATACCATGACGAAATGGAAGAGGAGAGTATAATACACAGATATTCAATTATTTGTAAATATCAATATATTTGACTCTATTGTATAGAGTGTATATACTATTATCAGTTTTAACTTATTTCAATGTTATTAGTTCTAACTTATTTCAAAAATAATTGGAGAAGTTGAAAGAATATCTCAACTACACCCAAATAAGGATCTCACCAATCCAACTCTCTAACAACCTCTTAAGAATACAATCACATAATTCACATAGAGATTAGCTCTAATTCTCAATACATTCACAAGCATATTAATTATATATTCCAACAATTGTTTACTAATATTTTAGTATTTCCAACAACAATTGTGTTTACTAGTATTTTAATATATTATGTATGTGGTGTTAAGGTCATTTTGCTTCCTTGTATTATTTGGTGATGGTGGCATGTAATGTGAATGGATTTATGTACATATTAGAGAGGGTCAAGAAACAACATATTTTCAAAAGTAATGAGCGATTAAGTATTTTCATATTTGGTGATGGTGTCATGTAATGTGAAATTTCATATTTGGTGATGGTGTCATGTAATGTGAAAGGATTTATGTACATATTTGAGAGGGTCAAGAAACAACATATTTTCAAAAGTAATGAGCGATTAAGTATTTTCATGTTTATGGGCCTAAATATCTATGAGAGATATGACACACGTATCATTCAAATAAACTATAACATTTTCATCAAAAACATGGAATAAAAACAAAATCAAACGAATTACCTATGTTGTGAAACAAATTACTTTCTTAGATGCAATGAAGTTTTGGCTTGCCACATGTCAATCTAACCTTAGTTGAGACACTAGGGACGAATGAAGCATAAACTAGTGGGTTAGGGAAAAAATTCAAACGAAAAATGGGTATCTATGATTATAGGCATCAATGTTGTCTCTACGTAAAAACCGACATCTCTATGATTTCCATGGTTTGCCTTTGCCCTTACTCTTCAAGAACTCTCACTGATCGACTTGTTAAAATTCCATCCTTCTTCATATTCATGAGAATGAAACAAAATTAAATGCAAGAAATATGATAATAAGACAAAATAATCACGCAATTACACATGAAATTTAAGTGTGTTAAGGAAATATCCATGGGAAAGGTATTTGTATTTGTATATAGGTTTATAATCACGCTTATAAGATACAAATGTTTCTTTCGGCTTCATGGATATATAAAACATAGGTTAGATGGTTTACATCAGTTCAAGAACTTGTTTTGGTTACATCGGTTCACTAACTTACCTTATAATTTTCCCAAGCCTATTCATCACCTCTTTTGCAAGCCAAGAGAAGCCACACTCCACCGTATCTTCTCTAATTGGTCACGTCAACATGCCTATACAACTTGCTTCATTATTGACCACTCCACCTCCATCAATAACCTGTCTTACAAAATGATGCATTCTCTCATTTTGATACGATGAACAATTAGTCAAATGCAGGGATGATTTTAAGGATGGAAATTTATTTTAAAATGTAGAAACCTTGGCGAATCTTACTAATCCTTCATATGCCAACTATAAATGTTTGGCGATATTTTTGTAAAAATATTCTAATTTCTAAGGATTTTATATAGTTTTTATAAAATTTTGGCAATTTTTAAGGTAAAATAATTTTATCCTATAGAATTTGGGCGAATAATTTTTAAAATAGCGAATCTCGTTTTTGGAAAAACCATAGAAAATTAGCCCATCAGCGAAATTTAGCCCCTAAAATTATCCATGGTCAAATGCATAATGCTTCAACCACCATAGAACACCATATATTGTAGTTGTCCAAAGTTACCCAATAGATCCTTGGATTCATGTGAGACATAACCTAAGGTAAGTCTCTTCTTGTCCAAGTCTTCTAAATAGACATAACCATAGACTAAATCATGCAATCATTATAGGTGATACTTTTGTTTTTGTGCTTCTAATATATCAAAGCACTTATTTCCATGTTCTTCACCTATTTTTTTGTGCTTCCATGTTCTTCACATAGCTTTTCCATGTGTCCACTGACAACACCAACTGAATGTGAAATATTTGAACATCTCATCTAAAACATCAATATTCCTACTATATTAGCAAGTAGTATAGGAGACATAACTTTTTCTTCGTTACTATGAGGAAAAAAACTTAAAGAAATATTACAATTGAAAACTAAATGGATGTTTACCAATTTTACAATGTTCATACTCAACCATATTAGTATTTTCTCCATAGAATTTTGTCGTGATAACCACAACTTACCATTTCTATCTACCTATGCCAAATATTTTTTTGTTGCTCCTAAATCCTTCATTTGAAACATCCCAACCAATCGAGCCTCTAACATGCTAATCTTAAACATTATTTGGCTTTGAATAAGAATATCATCAACATATAATACTAAGAAAATGAATGTACCATTTTCCAAACTTTCAAAATAAACACAACGATTATATTCACTTCTTAAGAAGATTTGGCTCAACATGAAAAAATATAACATCTTGTACAAGTTTCTAGGTACCTTTAGACCACACAATGGTTCCCTAAGTTTGCAAACAAATCTTCCTTTGTGATCATACTGATTTTTCCGTGTACATATCT